>CP137666.1:4055765-4579484 GCA_037976565.1 Mesocentrotus franciscanus | reverse complement strand
ACAACTTGAAATGAGTCACTATCTCATGACGATCGAAGGTAATAGATTTCAAATCGTAATTGCGGTATTCATTCAAAGAAAAATATAGCCCAATTTCATTCATCCTTCCTCATTTTTTTCGTGGAAGCTAGTTCAGAACGGATTGCACGTTTGACGGGTCGAATGACCTTTTGATAATCCCTTTTTTTTATTCCCGGTGGAAGAACAAAAGATTGTTATCACCATATCGACTGACATATTTTGGATAGGGATCTGTATCACATGGAGACTTCAATTTCTGAAGATTTTATTATACGGGCCAGTCTTTTTCGGTGGCGGATACAGGATTATCTGGCAGGGGTGGGGCACAAGTCTCCAAACTCTGCGATATGCAACAAAAGAAGGGAAAAAAGGGGGTGAAAAAAAAGAATTCAAGAAAGAAAGAATAAAAGAAACAAACAAAGCAACTAATAAACGAGCAAAGAAAAAGGAATAAATGGTACACGTATTTCTTTAAAGTTCATTTTCAGCAGGTCCCTTTCCGGGTCTCATGAACCCCCTCTGGACCCGTCACTGCTTTAGTGGGAACTCTTAGCAGTGGCGGATCCAGGAATTTCTTACCGGGGCACAAAATCGCATGGGGTGAAATATATGAAAAACGATGGAGCGAGGCGTCAGCGAGGGGAGCGGGCGGAGCGACCAAAGTAGGAAGCATTTGCATTTAGAACCACATTAGGTGCATTTTCAGGCACTTCCTGGAGTAATATGACGTAAAATTGCTTTCTCCTACCCCTCAAAGAGTAGGGATCCAGGGCGGATGATGGCATCTAGCTTTTGCTAAGGGGGTGACCCAATGACGACACGGAGCATCGTCCACGAGCCGCGTAGCGGCGAGGCGATTTTGGTGCTATTTTGAACCCCCGTAAGTGATGTTTTTCTGGCATCTATATACTAACACAATGGAGACCATAAAAAGCAGTGCATGATAACGTCTTTTTAAATCAAGTAACAGTTTAAGGGGGGTTCGACCCAATGACGATGCGGAGCATCGTCCACGAGCCGCGAAGTCCGAGCCGCGTAGCGCGAGCCGATTTTGGGGGCTATTTTGAACCCCGTAAGTGATATTTTCCTGGCATCTACCAGTACAATGGAGACCATAAACAACAGTTCATGATAACGTCTTTTAAATCAAGTAACAGTTTGAGGGGGTTCGACCAAATGACGATGCGGAGCATCGTCCACGAGCCGCAGGTCCGAGCCGCGTAGAGGCGATTTATTTGTTTTGTTTGTTTGTTTGTTTGTTGTTGTTGTTGTTTTTTTTTTGGGGCTATTTTGAACCCCGTAAGTGATGTTTTCCTGGCATCTACTATTATACTAACACAATGGAGACCATAAAAAGCAGTGCATGATAACGTCTTTTAAATCAAGTAACAGTTTAAGGGGTTTGACCCGATGACGATGCGGATACTGTGTGGATCTGGACACATGATGGCGTTTTCTATTCACATCACATTTTCACTTGGCAGCCCAATGGGGTTAAACCCCCTAACCCCTCCCCATCCCTCCCATAGATCCGCCACTGGGATCTTTTGCAAACTGGAAGCAATAAGCATTACAGGTAGGCGATGGAAAAAAAAGTGCTTGCGAAACGGATAGAAACTTTGTGGTAGGCTCTTCGCGGCTACAGGGATGACAGAAAATAATATGACAGTGAAACCAGCAACTGTGGCAGGATTAATGGCGGGGACAATCTGCATGCTGAAAGAGCACTTAGAATATGAATATAGGAAAATTAATTCAAGACTAAGTTATAAGTTAGAAGTTAGAAGTTATAAAGGAGATAAAATCTTTGGTATTAGTCATGTTCGACTTAAAATTGCATGCCCCCCCCCCCGCCCCTTACCCGGTAAAAAAACACCTTCTTATAATATCATCCCCCTTTCTTTCTTTTCCCTTCTCATTATTCTCCTTTTCTCCCTTTTCTCTCCTCCGTCTTTCCGCCTTTCTTCTTTTTCCGCCTTTTCTCTCCTCTCTCTTCCCTTTCCCCTCCTTTTCTCCTCTCCCTTTTCTCTCCTCCCTCTTTTCTTCTTCTTTCTCTCTTCCCTTTTTTTTCTTTTTCTCTCCTTTTCTTTTTTTTTGGCCGGGGGCACGTGCCCCCTGTGCCCCCCTGGATCCGCCACTGCTTAGAATATCTGCCGTGCATGTTTGTATATCATCTGTGGATGAAGTATGGAGAAATGAATTCCGTTTCATGTATACGATGGAATATTTAATTCAAGGGTAATACAAGAGATTTACTTGATAGTACTTCTAATTACATTTGGTATAGTGGGTTGAATGTATACTTGTAGTACTTTACAAACGCCTCTTTCTGACAGGACTTTGAGTTGATATTTTATGTATTTGATTTGATTTGATTTTCTTCTGCATTCATGTAAGTACACAGTTTTTCGATAACAATAATAATATGAAGTAAAATATGTATTTTTCTGACAATGAATCATAAATAAGCAAATATATATATATAAAAAATTGTTGTTTTCAAAAACGAAATGATAAACTGTCATAGATACTAAATTTCCTCAAACATTATAAAATATTATAAAAATATTTGCGGAAGAAGGACTGTCATTGTAAGCAGTTTGCTTGATAATATGACAGCCCCATAGGGCTTGTCTCACTAAGAACCTTTACATTGCGAATAATTTTCTTCCTTACTATGAATTATTTGGTGTCTATGCATGCTAAGAATAGCCCTCTCCTCCCCCTTTTTATTGCTTTCCATGAGTATAATTATGTAGTTAATTTGAGTTAATAATTGATAATGAATTTAAATAAACTTGTGTGATTAAGACGCATTTACATTGCGAATAATTTTCTTCCATATCGCAAATAATTTGGTTTCTGAGAATATTGAGATATACCCTCTCCTCTCCCATCCTTTTCTCCCTTTCCATCAGTATATGTAATTACTATACTTCTCTTATCCATCCTGAAATTCCTACCTTTCACTCACCGGCTTTCGCAGCCTTTATTCATTGACGTGGACGCAAGCATTGTCTATTTATGATTCAAGTAACTTGTAACTTGTCTGCCTACATATCCTCTTCAGTCGTTATCTTTCCGATCAATCAAAATCGAATGTACTTCTAGCGAGGTGAAACAATGACATAGGAGACAAAGATCCTCAAGTTCCGGAGATTTCACAAACAACAGCCCATAAATCTATAATTTAAATGAGTAAACGTAGTGGGTTGCGTTTTGAAAATTTGCGAAAGAGCTTTGCAAATTCGTCCAACCTTCTTCAGATAAATAAATATTTATCAAAAGATCTGGTCTGTAGCTGCTGCTACAAATATGATTTTCCAATTCTCCTGAATGTTAACAACCATATCCTTTCTAGCATACAAAGGTAAATCCACCAGCTTACAAAGAGAGACCGATTTTCAAATCCACATTATCTTTACGATAAGTCGGACGTTTAAATTCGCCTTGCTCCAGGCATGGACAAAATATCTTCATTGAATTTTCCTGGTATTGATTTTTGGTTCAATTACAAGCAAGTCTTATTGTAATCGGATAAAAACCCGCGTCTTGGTAACCTTGATGCCTGCTTCATACACTGTGTTTTCCACAATCAAATCTTTTCTTTACCTCTCACTTTCATCACAATATCATACTACGAAATTTCTTATTTTAATCTATCTTCTATCCAAGATCATTTACAGACATATTCATACAAGCAAAATTTGAATATGTTCATATTTAACAGTTTTTACAAAAGTTAAATTAGGACCCATTTTAATACTTTATGAACTTTTTTCTTCCCTCTCTTTCGAACATTGTGGACCAATGCCTTTCGAAAAGTCTAACACGAAATTAAAAGACGTTATAATCAAGCTATCCTGTTGTCTTTATAAGCAGTTGTATGTACCACACAATATTAAATCCACCAAACTTACTGTCCCATTCAGTCTACTATAATTCTTGTTGATATCACATGTATTGTATCATTGGATGCTAGTGTATATTATAAAAGTGGAATGCGTTTTATCATATACTTTCGGTACGTATCTTCGTTTAATAATAGCATTCCCAGCTTTGCTACAACTTTCCGCCAATTTAAACCTTTTATTGACGGGTTTAGAAAATTAGAAGATAGTTTAAAGAGGATTTATACCTTTTCTGTTAGACACTTCATCCAAATAACTATTTTGCCATGGCTCTTTATACGTGTATATATATGTCTTGGGATTTCTAAAGCCTTTATAAAATATTATTGTGGTGTCGGAATGGATGACGGTTATAAGAAGCAATCCACTTATTAAAAGACTCTGAAGAAGAAATGGCCTATACAATGACGTCGTCTACTTACCCTATTTAATAACAGGGGTAAAACGCAGTATTATGTGTTCGAGGTAAACATTTTTCTCAAGAGACCAATGGTTTCACCTACAGCACTCGACCTTTTAATCTCTTGCTAGTTTTTGCCTTTTGAATTTGCATCTTATCTTTTACCTGTAAAACATTGTTCAGTATGTCAAACAAATTTCGGAATTTGATACATGATAATTGGATTTTGATGTATAATCTGTAGCTGTCATGGCAACGATTATTAATACTCACATTTTCACATTTCATTATGTACAATACTTCATGACAGACTGGGCACTAAGGACATAAGACATTGAAAATACTACACATATAAAATACAATCATGAAAGAGAATTATGTAATAATATTTTAGGCAGAGTCAAATGAAGAGACGTACCAACATGTAAAATTAATTTGTGTTTGAATATAAAACATAATTTACCATGATAGTAGCAAAGAGTTATAGTTATTTTTAGTGTATATAGTTCTTAAATGGTATTAAAATGTAGAACTCATTACAAGATAAAAACAAACATAATCAACTATCTAACGCCTGTAGGAAATTTATATGTTTATATGCTGTAGTCGACATGATAACGTTTACATTTAATGACGTGATACCATGAATGAACTAAAAGAATGTGGGATAGGAATTTTAAAAGGGAAAGGCGGGATGTGATAGGATAAGAAGAAAACAAAAACAAAGACAGCATTATACAGAACTATTTCAGTTCCCTTATGATAGATAGCCCTGTCATGATTCGTGTAGTAATCAAATCCGACTTCGGCTAAATCCAAAGTACGTCTTGAGATAGAATACTAACATTTTTGCCAACATTTTGCAAAGGTTGTATTCATACGGTCATTGACGTCGCCCCTCGGGATACCTGATAGCATATGAACTGCAGTGTCTAAAGAAGGAAAGAAAAAACAGACTGACTCCCTATGGAATAGCGGGAAGAAATCGTGAATTAGTTCACATTTTCTCTCATTTTGTTGCTTGCAGATGTCTTTCGTTTCTTCCTTTATTTTAAACAAAAATTATTAGCATTCTTCGAGATACCTCCTGTGTATTTGGAAAGAAAACTTTCTTTGTCTGGAGACATAGTTCTTCCTTTTCAAAGGGTTTCCTGTATTTTAAAGCCTAAATCCCCCCTTTAAAAATAAATTGAGCCTGTTTTCAGTGTAAGAGTAGTTCATCGTGGTTTAAGCCAAGAATGGTTTCCGAGAAACATGAAAATATTCTGCGGTTCCATGATTGAAGACATGAATTCTTTCGTTTGGCAGATTAGAATTCTGTGCCACCAAACAGTTTCCTTGTAACATTTTCAATTAAATCTTTTATATTCTTGTGTCGTCTTTGAAGAAACATTTTTGGAAATACGACATCCATCGATCACATGATGACCTTCATCATACTGACGTGTTTTAAGGATAGACACAACCACATCCTAGATCCTCAAAATCTGTTTCTTACAGCTTTCCAATTCTCGTTCATTTCTTTCACTAAGTTTTCCATTATACCATTGAAAAATTCATATCTTGACATTCTTTTGAAGTTCTATCACGGTGTGGCTTTCTATAAGGCGGTCACACGACGACCAATGAGAGCTCCGGATTTCGTCTGGAAAACTTTTCGTAGAGATTATTTGACGCCGCCAATTTTTCTTGGATCCTAACATTGCCGTTATGGCGCCCACTGACTCTTCTCATTCTGTAACGAGTTCTTACCCCTGCTGATTGCGCGCTAAAATACTAAATATTGCAATAGCACATTGCAAAATATTGCACGAGTTAATCCTATTATATTGGTGACGATTTTGGGAACTCCTTGAACGTATCAGGATCTCAAAAGACTCTCTGGCATCTCTAATTGTTGGCACTGAACGTGATAACCGAATCCATTATCTACACACTGAGGAAATCTACTTTTCACCTGCACTACTAATAATGTTCTGATTTCCAGAAAACTTATGGAAAACACACACAACGGTCCATTTTACCTTACATGGCAAAAACATTGCTTTAACAAAATTTCATTTATATAACACCAAAGTGTAAATATATGGTATCTATGCATGTAGTAAAGTCTCTAGTGCTGTTATTGCGTGGCTTAGGGGGACTATGTGTACAGCATCGTTGGCCCCAAACAAATTGGGTATTCCACGTTATTACCAGTGCACATAAGTGATATGGAGTCGACAATGATGAATTACTTGGTTCTATTTGCTCCATTCCATGTAACCAGATTGGGAAAATTTGAAATTGACGATGATATACCGTCACTGGAATTCCAAATTGCCATGCTACCACTACTCTCTGTACTCTTAACATGTGGGGTTCAATTTGCCAGAGAATAATTTGTTTATTAAAACCTTAAAATGCAGTATTTAGTGAAAGTCTTGAAAGTGGTCTCTATGGGAATGGACAAACCCTGACTAAAGGTATACACAAGATACATATATCATTGACGAATAAATCCCTTGAAATAGTAAATATTATTCATTTCGAAACGCTGTAGGTGCATTAGAGCAAACTTGTCGAAATTGTGTTCTGCCATCATAAGCAAAAATCAAAATATATTTTGTGAATTTATTACATCTATTTTCAACCCCTTCAACTTTGACCAATACTTCGTATAACCAATGTTCATTTCTTTCCTTTTTTGTAAACTAATTACCATTTTCGGGAAAGGGAATCTATGATGTAAAACTTCAAACACAGTTTAAATAGTTTAGAACAAATTAAAGTATAGCTTAGGTTTAAATATTGTAATACATTTTCCGGATTTGGAAAAAAGAAAATAATAATTAAACAAAAAGTGCAGGTGTGTGCGTGCGCGAAAGTGCGTGTATACACACGCACTTCCTGTGTGCGTATGTGTTTATGTGGGGGAAATTAGTTTGATATGTCCAATCTTACTGCAATTAGTTTTATCTTACCATGCTTTGTACTAATCTGTAACATGAAATTATTCGTAAGCTACTACTTCTTCAAGTTACCGTTTTTAAATACTTTTCTGTTTATTCTCCAACGAAAATGTTTTCTTCAACATGTCCAAAGGATCTCATAGAAGACATATTTTCGTAGGCCTTTTTCTACTGTACCCTTTCATCAAAACTAAAAGAAATGAGATATTTGTGAAAAGGATAATTTATTTACTGTTGGCCTACAAACAAATGAAGAATGCTCGTAAAGGAAGACTTGCAAATCTTTGGAATGATTTAAAATACTTCCAAAGTAATTGAAACTTTTCGAAGTAACATATTTGATGCTTGTTCTGCATTGATGTGTATCACCTTGCTTGCACGGATAACTTGTCACTTTTGATATTCATAAAATTTTGAATATGAATCATAATATACCATTCATATTTTGGGGCATTCCATCAGTTTCTAAGTACGTATGATATAATAAAACAAGACGTGTAGGTTATCATTTTACGATAATAAATGAAATTTACTTCATCGTTATAAGCCAACAATAATTATAACT
The DNA here is from genome assembly GCA_037976565.1 of Mesocentrotus franciscanus. NCBI lineage: Eukaryota > Metazoa > Echinodermata > Echinoidea > Camarodonta > Strongylocentrotidae > Mesocentrotus > Mesocentrotus franciscanus. The sequence goes on along the minus strand of CP137666.1, from coordinate 4,571,636 downwards.
TACAGATACATTATCATCTCAAAATATCATGCTATTCCTGTATTTTTATATTATATTCAACATAATATATAAACTACAGGAATAATGTATTTATCCTCGTTGATATATACCACAAATTTGTTCCTTAACAAAAAAAGAAAAATCTTCTTGTCCCCCCTCTCTCTCTCTCTCTCTCTCTCTCTCTCTCTCTCTCTCTCTCCGGTATAGACTGGTAACTTTCTCATGTGGTGTAAAATATCTGACAATCTATTAATAATGGCGCTACGTTCACGGATCAGATATTGACTGAAATTTCTTTTGCGAAAAAAGTATGATTGGATCGTATATTGACCAGGTTATAGTGGATTACGAGTGGAAATATCCTCTAAATTACGCTAGGGAGTTCTAAGATTGGAGGAAACCCTATTCCTAATACCTCGACTTTTCAACGGCTGACGTATTTTGCTTCGGCCAAGTCTAATCCCCTGAAACCATCTCGGGGAAAATATTCTCATTCTTGTCTTTCAAATCAATTCATATAGTCATAAATATTAGACGATACTCCCCGGGGTTTCATTCTGATCTAGCCTAAAATGCCGGAATGTGCAGAGATGCATGCGTCCGAACTTCAAAGCCCATTGATTTGTGATGTTTCTCCGTTATGAATTCATTCCGCTACCGGTGAAAAACATGGGAGAATGTTTTGATGATAAACCGAGTGTTTGTAACATGCAGCTGGTCGGAACTACGAACAGTATACTCGCCTCGATTCATCCAATAACTTTTGATATACTTTTCTACAATATTATGTCATAAATAGATTTTGAATGATGCTGTAAATTATGATAAGGAAATGTGCGTCACGTCATGAAAATATAGATACAGAGAGAAGAAGTACAATGTTCTAGCTTTATTTGTAAAGGATGATTTAACCATCAACCTGCCATGTTGTTAATGCTTTTGTTTTATTCCTATTATTTTGGGTTGTTTGTTTGTTTTTGTTTTTATGTTTTTTTTCTAATTAACAAATTTACTTTCTTTGCATCTTGTTTTTATGTTTTTTTTTCTTCTAATTAACAAATTTACTTTCTTTGCATCTGCATTGGGAATTCTACATATAACATAAAAGCCTATGAAGTGAAAAGGAAAACTTGATCTAATATTGGATATGGGTAAACGCTTGTACCTGGATTTAACATCTTGGGACGGCAGGCCGGCTCGCGGATTATTTGTTGCCGGATTACAAATTCGCTAAACAAAACAAAAGATGATTGTGCATGTCCCGACAATCGTGTGAATTCTATGACATACTTTGTGACAAACGGCGATTTTGGAGGAAGTGGCATCAGAAAAGCCCCTCCCAACCCTCAACGAGTCCGCCCGTTTCCTTTGGTGCTCTAAGAAAGAAAAATCAATGTCAAGTTAAGGCAGGAGGTCTATTTGATAGGCACTTTCATAAACTTCAGAAAATCCAAAGATGATTGCTAAATACATAGATGATAAGGAGGCAATAGAGGACTAACGTATTAGCATGTATTGACATTTATAACATTTTTTTATGTTCGTAATTCCCTTTCATTGTTCAATAGGAAAGAAAGCAAGAAACAGGATTACATAGTCAATTGATCAAAATGATAAGAAACTACCACTTTCTATGACGTCATTACCTTAAGGATGACGTTGACAAAAGTACTACAAAATGATCCCGATTTGTCCGTGTTGAAATTAGTAAACAGCGGATCTAGAGAGTCCATGCGCGCGCAATGGCTGAGACGCATGCGTAAATGAGGTCACAACACTCTATCTGAATTTAATGTTTATTCCACTGAACTAGAATCCCAATTATAAACTATGATTTCCTTTTAAACGACTGAGAAAAGATTTTCTTTATAGCAATCGAGTTGTTGACGATATCTAACAAGACGAAAGTTCCTTATATAGAACGGTCCGAGAAGGTAATTGAACTGTCGAATGCTCTACAAATGGTCGCCAACCATTTCCTGTATTAGGTACCGTTGTTTCAAAATGGTGTCATGTTCAAAGATGAGGATGTTTGCCAATACCAGATCGATTACTGGTCGAGATTGTGCTTGCTTGAACTATAGAGTTGTATTTATGATGAATCAAGTCAAACTAGTTTTCGTAAAAGCAAAAAAAACAGGAAAAATTGCGTTCAGTGCTCCTTGTATTGAGTTTATGTTGGACGTAGACCATTAATTAAAGTCTCAATTTTTAGTAAATTCGACTGCGTCATCTCGTTGAATAAAATGCGCCCTCACATGTCACAATTGCCTTTCTGAAGAAGTAATTTGAATTGGCGCGAGCTGTCGGAGAAGTTTTAGCGGGTATTTGGATCGACGTGTCCGGAAATACTTGGTCGATTTCTCCATTTGGCTAAGTGTTCGTGTGGCGTCTGTATATTCCAGCTCACGAAAAGGCCTCAATATTCATTTTCTATTCTCGCACTATTCCTATCTTGTGAGTTGGTGGTCCTTCCCATTTTACCCCAGATGATTAGCCATCTCATTCACCCCTCGCCATATCCATCGTCTTCTACCAATTACCTTCAGGGCTTGCAGGTCTTTGACTTTTGATGAGCAATTCCTTAGACGGTTCTTGTGCTCTTTATACAAGTATATAACACATATATATATATATATATATATTTATCATTGGAGCAGCACTTACACATTCGGTTTACTTTGCAGAAATGATATGCTTTCTTGAGGCGTCATTTTCAGTTATGAGCAACATAAACCCTTTTAGTCATAATGGACACTGTAGAGTGAGCATGTTTAATTTATTAGGAATCCCCAAAACGGGATTTAAAAAAAAATGTTTTCGTGACTGGCTTTAATGGTATATCTGTCCGTGAAATATATACTTCCCCTCTGGACGAAACGCTCTGATAATTTTAAATGATAAAGATGCACCGGCGTCAGTGTCAGTATTCATAAAGCAGACTTCTAATTTAGCGCATAAATACCGACATGGTCATCCGTCATAGTAAACTTGTTGATATATCGAACGTTTTTGTAAGTCGGTCAGGGGCGGCGATTTCTTTTCATGACCGGGGGGACGAAATGCGAGGGACGAGGGAGCAGTGGCGTAATGACCAAAAACGTTTGGGGGGCAGAAGAAAAAATCCGCATCACCACCATTCTTACATGTTACATGAAGGCCCCGCGGAACGTTTTTCAAAGTGGGGGCCTAAGGTATGTACGATCAGGTAGAGCAATGCAAGTGGAGCGTAAATTGGCGTGGGGTCCAGGGGCAAAGCCCCGGCGGGGGTCAATGGACAGAGCCCCATGAAGCTCAGGGGTTTTAGGCATTTAATCAAGGTCAGATGAGCAACCAGGGGCCCGGCTTAGGCCCCTGGTGGGGTTCAAAGGCGGAGCCCCCGGAAGCTCAGGGGTTTTAGGCATTTAATTACGGTCAGGTAAACATATTTTGATATCTTATCTGTGTCACTGGTATGCAGGTCACTAATTGGAGTGGGGTCCGGGGGCAGACCCCCAGAAGCTCAGGGGTTTTAAGCATTAAATTACGATCAGATGAGCATCCAGGGGCCGCCTAAGGGCCCTTGGTGGTTCCAGGGGCAGAGCCCCCATGAAGCTCAGGGGTTTTAGGCATTAAATAACGGTCAGATGAGCATCCAGTGGTGGGGTCCAGGGGGCGGCGCACCCGTAAGCTCAGGGAAAAATCATGCCATTTCAGCAAAACCACTGGTATCGAATTAGAAATAAACCATCTATATGAATTTTATTGGAGGGGGGAACTGCCCCAAGCCCCTATCAGTACGCCAGCGCGAGGAAGCATAGTGAACGAGATGGGTGAAGGTGACGGAAGTGACTACCCCTCACAGTTTTTGAAGTTTTGTTGTATTAAAAAAACTATAGTATAAAAACAAGCAATATACTTTTTTAACATTTCACTTTTCTACAATATCTACTTGTACATTTTGAAGGATATTATGCGAGGAGCGTAGCTCCGAGTGAGAAGATTTTGCATTTTTATTTGTCTAAACGCTGCACTCTTGGGCCCTCCAGAGCCTAAAAGTGTGTTGCAGTCTTCAGTCAGTATTTGCTATACATTTTTTTGCACCTTTTCAAATTTTCAGGGGGACGTGTCCCCCCCCGGGATCGCCGCCCCTGAAGTCGGTATACTTGCAGGAGGCAGATGCCATTATTAATTTGTCCTGTTCATCGTTATTTCCGTCACGAGCATAACATGTTTCAGACACAATTTGATGATGCAGTGCACATGAGATTGGTTTCTGTAACTTGTTTTTATACCGTATGAGAACAAGCCGTCTGCATACATAAATACACACATGGAGGTGTTGGGTACAGTGGGTCATTCACTTGACTCTCAATTCAAGGGTTGAGGGTTCGAGTTCTAGGGTTTGAGTCACACCCTGGCACTAACTTTAGTTGGCAAGATATTAATTAACATTTTCCCTCTCCCCCGAGGTGTAAAATGGCACATGACAGCTGCCGGGGTATTAATAATCGCAGGTTCCTCAGGAAGAACAGCACTGATGCTGATGAGGCTTCCCTCGACAAAACTAAATTATTATTATACAAACTTGCACAGGCCGACATACATATATCTTCAAGTTATCTGAGGTCTGAGTCTGTTGTTATACGACGGATCAACATGCGATTTAAAAGACATGGTGATCCACGGTATAAAATGCTTTGGATCATTCACCTACAAGCCCGTTAGACACGAGGCGTAATTTCGATTGCGTTGATACCTACGCTAATCAAGCCTGATAAGTGCACACCCTAGCAATTGAAATGCATTTTCACAGTTATCATTGTACATTTGATTCGTATGCAATATCGCTTCCATTGGTGGGTCAAGAAAGCATGCGTCACTGACGCAGTCCTGAGTAAGCTAAATAGGGACTTTTAGATTTTACACGACGAGAACGTGGACTGCCACGGTGACATCCTTTTAAGGTAATGTGACGTCCTTTTAAGGCACTGCCGGGCACGGGCCAGTGCCTTGAAAGAATGGCACACGTTGCAGTCCACTACGTCGACGTGCAAATCTAAAAGTCCCTAATAACGCCTCGCGTGCAACGGGAATTAACCGCTTGTATACAATATTGACCCTCCGGAAGTGTATCACCTAATTTAGCTGTCCTACAATACACACTTTTAAAATATCATCCACAATCGTAATTCCACGATATCTGCATGATTTTCTTCTCATGAAATTATGGGTGAGGGTATATTCAGTCGGATGGCACTTGAGTGAGCACTGGCTCATTTCGAGAAGAAAAAAACTCGCGAAAATTGTTTTGCGCAAAAAATGTTTCAGTCTTTGATTAGATATAAGGGTAAATTAGGCAATTATTGCATGTGCTCTGTTAACTATCAATCATTTACCCGAACAATCAGTGTTCAAACCAAACATAGCTGAACTTACCCCCACCCCCTCCAGTGGCGTATCCAGAAATTGATAAAGGAGAGGGGTGGCATCATCCCAAGACAGGGGTTCAATGGATGTGTCTGGGCAGCGCTGCAGCAGCTCCTTTCTTGCACCACCATAGCAAGTTTCAGTGAGTTTTTCATGGCCTTTCAAGGAAAAGCTACACAAGCTTCACCAAATGCTGGATACGCCACTGCCCCATCACCATCACCACCAACACATCCATCATTACAGGTGATGTCTTTCCAGCACAGATCATTTACATCAGAACCCATTTTTGTGTGGATCGTATTAGAATGATTGAATGCAGGGATAGGAATAGATCCTAGCATTTACATGTTTTCTTCTTTAAATTTCTAATTTATCTTAAAAGTCACAAGACACAAGAAACAAGGTGTTGCATGGTGATGATTTAAAGAATTAGGAAAGGAAACATATTTATTGACAAAGGTAATGCTTTGTTTCTTTAAGTAAATATTGATGTGAAAGATATCGACATAGATTATACGGCATATTTTTCGCATGCTTCAGACAACAACGCATCATGAACATTATAGATGGAAGAGATGTGACGAAGGATTTTTTTTCATATTTAAAAATTCGTTTTTATCTCTCTTTTATGAAAATTTAACAATTTATGTACATCTTCTGTACAGCATTACATTCTGTCAAAATGCTAAATACAAAAATCGAAATTCAATGCACGCGAGTGTGGTGGTGTGTGACTTCAGATGTATGGTCAAAGATCAACTGAGGGTTCGAATCAATTATTGATAGTTAACAGAGCAACTGCAATTGATGACTTCGCTCCAATTCAAGATTGCAGGATTTTTGCGCAAACCAATTTTCGCGAGTGTTTGGGATAAAGCCATTGCTCACTCAAGCGTAAAATATTGAGAATATTTTAGTACTATTTGATTGTTGAATGGACCATCACCCATAATTCTATACCATAAAATCATGGATATATCGTGAAAATATAATTTTCGCGAGTTTTTTCAAAGTATGTACTTTTTAATACGCACTGTATAATTACGCTATAGGCTTATTGTATCCACTAAATCCAGTTTCAGTTCACTTCTATAATTAGTAATATTTCAAGAATAGATATACAGGATTTCTGTGCCATATTCCACACTTTTAAGACAAGGATTTGATAGTAGACATGATGTCCCGCAATAAATAGTATTTCCTGGCATAGCTGGCATATTATTTGACCTTGTGTGAGTTAATAGTTCCAACATCTCACACCAAGGGAAACCACAGGACAATCTTATGAGCTTCATTTGACTCACATGCTCACCAAACATACCTCACTTCTTCGACTAAGATTCCTCATTTTCAAAACATAGTCAAACATAGAGCCATGCAAGGATGACCCAATGTTCACACTCTCCTCACCACTTCTTCATTCTTTCATCTTCTGGAGGCTGATTGATTTACATATTCGTCCACAAAATATGCGATTTCCTTGGTTTTCTTTCGTATGTGATGTTGTTCAAATATGTTGACATTTGACGTCTGTCATTCGATAAGAATAGATATTAGTCAGGGTAATATTATGCGAGTCAGAAATCGTTTCTGTTAATGATAATAAGATTACATCGATGATAGTGGAAAGTTTCTTATTCATATGTATTTTTACATATAAAAGAAAGTAAAATACACTAAAAGTAGTCTGAAAATAGTGTAAAAAAGTAGATTACACTAAAAATATTCCACAAAATATGAGGTTATCTATGAATGTAAATCTCTATGAATCCTACTGAAAATAGGAGTCATTTCCGCATTATAACGGTAAGAACTTTCGAGAAATCAATTAACTCAATAGCATCATATTCGGATAACGTAAAAAGTGAGTTGAATGCTCACACCATTTAAAGGCGATGAACAAGGCTTTCGAAACTACCCGGTAGATTTAAGATTTTTGTGAAAGCCTTTGCAATCATGCTCATATATATATATATATATATACATATATATATATATATATATATATATATATATGTGTGTGTATGTGTGAGTGTGTGTGTGTGTGCGTATATATGTGTGTGTGTACATGTTATCAACAAGGAAATCCTTCACCTTTCGATACTTTTTTCCTAAAATATATTTGTTAGTACTAATTGACATCACGTCTTTTTTTAAAGATAATGCGTGTCATTTTACCTGATTTCTATTGTACAAAACTCAAGCCATCTTTATCAGTTCTTTTTATAATGAATAATGTACGGTAGTCACACCATTAACCAACTACGGAAGAAACACGATTACATGGCTCATTATCGACGGGGGAAATCCCTACGTTAATCAAGTTTAACATTTTGACGAGCAAAGAAATAATTTGACAGAAACGATGGACCATCAAAAAAGACGTCAGGCGGATTTAAATAAAGGAGAAAAGGTGTATGACACGGCACGATGTATTGTCGCTGCTAGATCCATGTGATACCATTTTTGTTCCTGTTATTTTTTTCCCAACTCCCTTCATCCTTTCTCTGTATCAATCTCTAGCCTTCTCTTTCTCTGTCCCCACCTCTCACTTTCCCCTCGTTATTTCTTATTTCCACATTCTCTGATTATCTTTACTTTGAAAAATAATTTAATTCAACTTACACGGAACTGAATGTGCTCTTTAAAAAAAAGCTAGGGCAGACTTTAATTGAATAAATGAAAGTAAACGTGAATAGTTATTTTGGTTATCTCGTTAATTTATAACATTGTTGGGTACCGAAAAAGAAGAATGTATTGATAATGTTCATAATGTTCAAGTGACAACTTTAAAGGTACTATGTCCCATTTGCAGGCCAAAAAAATGAAAAGGTTAAATTCAAACGGCATTTGAAAGACAATACTAATTTAGAACTTCGCTAAAAAAGGGGGCTTGAAAATGTCTTTAAGTGGGAAAATAACGAATATTGGTTGTCTAATCGACTTAGGAGCTATAGGGCCAGTAAGTAATAGTCTGATTTTCAGACCATTGTACTGAATGGTCGTACAATTTATGCTGCGCAAAGATTCAATCAGTTTAATTTTGGCCATTACAAGAAGTGGGTTATTGATGTAGACAAATGCTCATGTACCCTTTACAGCTCATTTTATGTATGTTATTACCAAAGATGAAAAAGCCAGTCAGTCACTCAATAGTGTCTGACAGTGAAGTCTACCAAGTAAACGGGTTTCCTTGCATAATTTGAATATTAGGACACTGCTAACGTTTAAATTTCACAGGTAGGACATACATGACATATTCATAATTCATGCAAAGTTCTACAGAATTTGATTTTGGCTGCAACTTGAAAGGGACATAGTATCTTTAAAAGAAAATGAGGCACTAAGCTGTGAAGGTGACCTTACGGAAAAGGAATGTGCAGAACCACTGTCTTCCATGCATTATAACAAAGCACCTGGAAGCGATGGCTTGAGCATTGAATTCTACAGATGTTTTTGGTCAGAGCTAAAATATTTAATAATAGATTGTTTGAATTACGGATATGGTAAACAGTGTTTGTCACCAAGTCAAAGGCAAGCTGTTTTAAATTTGTGGTATAAAAAAGGAAATAAAAGAACTTTAGATAATTGGAGGCCTATATACCTCTTAAACGTAGATTATAAATTATGTGCACAAGTTTTTATCAAAACGGTTACAAAATGTTATAGGTGGTATTATTTCCACGGATCAAACTGGATGTTTTTTTGTTTAAAGGTCAGCAACAGAAAATTTCAGATTGACGCAGGGTGTTATTGATTATTGTTTAGATAAGAAGTTGCCTCGTATTATTATGTTTCTAGATTTCAAAAAGGCATACGATAATGTTAGCCACTCATTTGTATTACGCGCTTTAAAAAAGTTTCATTTTAAGGAAGGTTTTATTAAATGGGTTCAAACTTTGTATAGTAATGCAAAGAAAAGGTAATGAATTACGGATGGATGTCCAAGTCTTTCTCTATTGAGCAAGGGGTAAGACAGGGATGCCCATTGTCTTCTTTACTTTTCGTTATTGTAGCTGAATTTCTAGCATGTAAGATCCGACAAAACGAAGATATAACAGGAATTAATATATTAGGTTCTGTATTGTCCGAAATAAAAGTGTCTCAATTTGCAGATGACACAACCATTTTTGTTAATAGTTCAGAATCATTGATCAATGTTATGGAAGAGGTCAGAAATTTTGGAGCAGTGGCAGGTCCTCAAGTTAATTGGGCTAAAACTAAAGTAATGAAGATGAATACAGATTATGCGAATGGAGAATGTGGGGAAAGTACTAAACAGCCAATAAAATATTTGGGAATATATATCTGGAAAAAGAAAACGAAAAATGAATGTTTAATTTGGGATGAAAAAATCGGAAATATTCAAAATATATTGAAAAACTGGAAACCGAGAATATTAACGTTTTATGGTAAAGTGGTTGTCATCAAAGCCTTAATCGTTTCACAAAATTGTTTATACGGCAACTGTAGTACCTGCTCCTAAATTTGTTATTAAATCATTGAATAAAAGTATTTATGCGGTAGACATGGAATCGAAAACAAATTATTTGTATTTATCTTGGATAAGCAAATTATTGGATGAACAAACTTGTAGATGGAAATCATTATTTATATATTGGATAGAAAAGATTGGATTTCTTTCCAGATATCTTACGATATAATTTGAATAAGAAAGAAATGAAATGCTGTGTAAACATAATAGACTGTCAGAGTTTTATCAAAATTTTCTTGTTGCATGGTCAGAATTTAAATATCGAGATTTAGTTGAGGTAACAGAAATAGAAGAGGAGATATTATGGAAAACAGTCATATTAGATTGAAAAACTCTACATTATTTTTGTCAAAGTGGTACGTAGCTGGAATTTGTAAAGTAAAGCACGTGATTACAAATGGTAGTTGGAAAGATTCGATTCTGTTAAATAGTAAAGTTGGTATTAATCAATTATTATTTGAGTTCGAATACGCAAAATTGAAGAAATGTTTTCCATGCTATTGGTTTAATAAATTATGCAATCGAAAAAATGTTCAATTAATTAGTAAACAAAACAATTCAAATTTGATAGAAGTAGCTACAGGAGATTTTGTTGATATATCTAGTTTCAAGACGAAACATTATTATTTATCCCTCCTGCAACAAAAACTTCAGAAACCAATTGTTACACGTTACTGGGAAAATTACTTGAATTTACCTTTTTCCTTTAATTGGCAGAAAGTATTCAATTTTAAATTCCAACAAATAGGAAATAATAGGATAAAGCAAGTTAATTTTAAAGTATTGCATAATATATTTCCATCAAAACACAATCTATGCAGATGGCGTATAATAGACAATGACCAGTGTGATATATGTAAAGAAACAGAAACATCTTTTCATGTCTTGTTAAAATATAACAAGGTTCGAGTTTTTTTTTTTAGTTATTGAAAACTTATTTTATAATTACTTTCATGAACAAATAAATATTAATGAAAAAGCATTAGTTATAGGTTATTTTATCGAAAAAAAGAAAACTTTGTGATAAACCTCATGTTAATTTTAGGTCAATACATAATATACAAAATGTTTATCCAACGTCGGTATGATGGTAAAGAGTACAATAGTAAAAGTCTGTTCATTAATTTCAAAATAAAACTACGATATTATAAAGCAACTAAGCAAAGTTTTTTTTATTGACGAAACACAAAGAAAATGTCCAAGAAATGTTAAGGTTATAACCATTTATTTAATTACTTTTGTCTTTTTATTTATGTTAATATGTAAATTGATGCAAATATATATGTAATATGAAATATGTGAAATAAAACACCTCGGTAAGAGGACAAGGTAAACAACAAATCATCAATAAGGCGTTCTCGAAACCTTAACACTCGACGTGTAAATCTATATCATCTGACCATCATACCACAGGCAATTGTGACCATTACTGCCAGACGAGCAGCATCATTACGCTCACATCATTGATCGAGCTGCTTTCAATAATTTTTTGAGATATCTCTTTTTTGAAAAATATAATAGTAATAATTGGGTATTATTTTTCCAGTGTAGGGACATCAGTAATATTACCGCTCTTCCTGCGGGCCTTACAATTATGACCCGGGCAATTTCCAGGTTTTTACATTTACACCTGGGTGGAGAGTGGCAAATGTTGATTAATGTCTTACCAATGTCATCCCAAGGTGGGATTCGAACTCTCAACCCTTGGAATGAGAGTCAATAGAATGAACCACTATACAATAAAATCTCTTTAATTTGATCCCATTTTCAGATTTTATTGATTAAGGCCAAATATAAGTAATTGTCAATCTAAATCATCTGAGCATCATGCCTCAAGGCAATTATGACCATGACTGCCAGACGAGCATCATATCTACTACCATATCATTGATCGAGATGTTTCCAATGTATACTCTGATCTCCTTTTTTCCGATTACGTCAGTTTGCATCCAATACGATCAATGTTGAGACGTCACATAGAAAGGCAAAAGAAACGATGGTGGTGGTGGGAACATTAATAGGTGAATACCACACTCAGAAAGAGGGAAACAGGGAAAGAGGGCATTAAACGGGGTAGAAAAAGAATATGGATAAAGGAGACTTCGGGAAGGGAGACTGAAAAGTAAAGGAAAACAGATGAATTGCACTAGAAAGCCAGAAAATATATAGATAGTTATACTTTGGATAAAACATTTGGAAAATATTTCTATAAAATGGAGGTAAATCGCTGCGACTATAATTATTCCTCGCCCTTTAAGTGTTTCTAAGGAGTCACACACCATTGAAGAAAAAAAAAGTAGAGTTGAAAATTGCTCCACATTATTTGATGTCATACCATCTTCTGGGTAATTTTATGTCTAATTCTTGTGGTTATGCAATATATACCCTTACCTTAAATTTAGTTTTTACAGCACCTCTTTTTTTAATATTTCAATTAACATGTTTATCCACATAAAAAGCTTGAAAAAAATCTGAAGCCATTCTCAGTGCCTCTTTATGTCAGAAAAAAAAACGCAGAGACCTTTAAGAAGAGAGTGAGAAAACGGAACAGCACCCTTGTTCCATTCATACAGAATTGTACTACAAGTACCATGTGACAGGAGATCAACTTTACGTCACTAGCTTTCGACGTTTGAAGCAGTCCTTTTCAGTCCAACTGTGAGTAGAAAGGCTCCTTGCTGTGAGAGGTTGAGGGTGTTCTAGTGCCTGTTATTATCGACATGAGTCGAGAGGAGTGACTGATCGATTAATGTAGGAGTGGTTCAGGAGGGTTCTGAGATCCTACTGACATTTTCAAGTGTGACTCAAATATCACATCTTATAAATAACTTTACAACTGTCTGCAAGATATGAAGCTTGTATTGGCGCACTGGATAGATGTGTGTATGTGTACGCTTGGGTTTACCCCGGTTTAGTTTGCTCTCGTTTTTGCTTCTCAAAAGTGCGAGCGAGCATAGGTTGTGATGCACGTGATCACATTTCAGTTCCCTTTGCGGTCGTTTTCTTCCTGTTTGTTCTTTTCTATTTTTATTGTGACTAGGTTTCATACGTGGTCGCTGTCGACTATGTAGGTTTTCTTATGTATTCTTTTTTTATTCTTTCATCGAATCTGCACGGCCAGCCAGCCCTCCCCCCCCAGCGCATTGAGAAGGAAATCGGTAGTAGAGAAAGAGAACCATGTATTACCAATCGATTATACTGCTACCGGCATTCAATTTAATCATTGGGACTACGTTAAATTTGTACCTCACTGTGGGTCTGGCTAATTCGTATTCAGATCAAATTTAAAACATTAACACGATCACAATGAATCGGGAAGAAGCAGCCTAAAAGAATTTTAACAGCTATATGAATTACCTTTTAAAAAGTGCGAACTTTACAGGGATGTATTTCATAATCTAACCATGATTTCCGTAGGCCATACATTAGGTTGTTTAAATTGCACTTGAGTTTATTTCGTGAAAGTCCTTGCGATCATATTAATTTTTCTTTTATCAAGCCGACCTATCAGCCGTCAGCCGTCAGAGACGTCACACGATTAATAACACATTTGGAAAATTAGTTTACTAAGTCACTTCATTATTTCTCTTTTAAAATACTTTTCATGGCAAAGGGGATCACCCGGGTTATCAGATATTTTCGCCTGAACCGAAAACTAAAATCACGACAGCTGTCGTAAAATCGTTCAAAAAACGAATGAAAATAAAAGGAAATCAAAGAATAAACACGGGAATCAAAAAATCTGTTCTTGCCCCAAAAGACGAACAATCCCCTTCCCTTCATTAATACTCGACCACGTCACTTTCACTCATATCTCTCACCTCTACTTGTCTGACTTGCTTCGATATTCTGTTCATACCGTGTCGTGTCCAGAGTTGGACGGTTTTCATTTGTATCCAGCGAGTGCCTTTTCTTTCACAGTGTTGGTACCTCTTCCTTCCTAGAGGGTATTGATGACCTAACGGCTATCCAGTAACAGAACGAGACCTCTTAACTGAAATATGAATATGTCAAATTTGCACAGAAACGTGTAAGGGAAGTATAAGTTCAGTTTTCATGTCTGATAGGAAACAATCAACGATCATGTCCTCGCCACTTAGCCCAGATATTGATTTAATGAAAGGAGCCTCATGTCTTATCACCCACGATCTGATTCCAAAGGTTGTCTCATTTGGCTTTAATATCATATTGAGTGTCTCTTTGATCTTGTTCTACAGGCTATTACTAAATGTTAGCTTATAAACCGGTGCATTTACATCGGTGTACATATGGAAGAATATCCTATTTGGCAATTTCTTTTTTTTTGGTGCAAATTTCGAAGTACGTTTTTTTAATGCAGGTTTATATAAGCTGATTTAACCAATGTCGATATAATTTGTGGTGATAAAAAAATGACGTCACCACTACTAAAAGATCACCATCATTATGTTGGCCGAAATGTACGAAACTCGAATTGATTTTTTTTCAATGAAATAAAATATAATTCCCAAACCCTGTATTGAATGTTCCGTCTTCGATATTATTTTGGTGTCATATAGCGAAAACAAAGCATCTTTTCTTTACCAACCATGTTTCAAGTTAACGACTGCTGCGGATCGTTTGATCATCTATAGGTAGTAATAATCCTACCGCAGATTCTTCAAAGCTACTTGCAGAATATTCCGCATATTGTTTCTGGCCATTTTTCTGTCATTTTTGGGGTCAAAGTTTCCTAGCTCATGCGGCTTCAGTGGTGTTGATCCTTTCCTCTCTCATATCCTATCTAGTAAGTCTCCATGGGTTTATGTGTTCTCCCACAAAGGGTCTTTTTAATCTCATTTTAAAGAGAAGGTTCATTGATTTTAAACACTAAATTTATTGTCATTATTGCAAAGGTGACACTTTGATTTGACAAGCCCCGGCATAGCACCTGACATGCTCTCCGATCGCTGCTGAGATGTGTGACGTCGCATGTTGAACATGATTTGCACAAGCAGACGATGTCCCATGACATCTCACACATTTTCAGTGCCTGTTTCGTCACCTTCTCTTCAGTTATTTCTGTTACTTCACTACCGTCAGGCTAAATGTTTAATCTATTGCCTCACTCTAAACCCCGCGCATGGTATTATTTTGATGAAAAATGCAGCGATAAAAAATAAAGGAATCCGTCACTTGTAAACAAAATAAGACGCCATTGTATTTTCAGCTGCATACACCGCGGTATGTTCGGCGTTTCAAGAGGGAACAAATGCGTCCATGCTATCATTCCGGGGGGTTTTAAATTTGAAAGTGTGGTTTCTTTGATTGTTCATTAACCCCTATCCTGTGTATTTACAAACAAAAGAATTTAGTTATCAGAATCGGTTTCATATCCCTTTTGAATGGTGTAAAATTCCATCACATTTATATACACTAAACTCATTATAATTTGAGAAAAATAGCATTGCAATTATGTTCATTCTTTATGGGATGTCGTCTGCTTGGGCAGGATTGGTTCATATTGTGACGGCATTAAAATATCGTTATTTTTCTGGCGAATCTCTCGCATTTCCCAAATGCTATGGAGGTGGTTTTATTTGTATTTTTATAAATCACCCGATATGTAGTTGACCTAAAACTTGTACGATGGCCATCTGTTAGCTTACCAGTTTCTAGTAATACATTATTTGCCATATTTATGATTTTCTTTGAACCCGCACTTTAATGTCTAATGTCACTGTGATGTATAGCGATAAAGCTGTTGTTACGTAAACCTGAGCATTCAGCTTGATTGATGAAAATATGCCGATATTTCACAACATCCACTGTATCATTAAGCCTGAAAAACAGCTGCCCTGTAAAGAAGACTACTAATACAGTCACACTCTTGTGAGTTGTGAGTTGGTCCAGCGGAACGTTCACTTGGTCAGCCCCCTGTCTTCGCCGACAAACTGGCCCAGGCGACCCCGGTTCGAAACTGAGTCACGACGTAAATAATCACATCTGATTGATACACGTCTGTATAAACCCAATTACACACACACACACACACACACACACACACGCACACACACACACGCACACACAAACACACACAGTGAGTGAAAGGTTTCCATGGGCATTAAGTGATAGTTCACAGTTATTAGACTGGGTGAATTAATGTACAAATCTCGCACGCAGCGAAACCCATGTTCTACATGCAAATTGCTGCGCGAGACTCGAAAAGTTTTCAGTCATCTTTCAGATGTGGTGATGACTTTTCATTACGGGGTGGTTCTTATGATGTGAGTGATAGGTTTGCGCATTACGTAAGACCTGTCAGTATAGCCGAATGGTCTCGAATCATCAACGAGGACCCACGGCTGTTTGTCTTCAACGGAATCGAAGCATCTTTCACCATGCTATTTTAAGGAGAATCTCTGTCGGCGCTTGATAGAGTGTATGATTCCCATGATTTACACAGAGCCGTCTTTTAAAACTGTGTGACAGTTTGTTCATGTACTTATATTCATCGCCATAACAGCATAATCATAATTCGTCTGCAAACTTCCAAGTATTATCAAATTCCGGAATGTCATGGTTTACTAATGAGATAAGGAGTATTCATTTCAATCACCGGTTGGGTGGCTGGTAGAAAAATGCCTCCCTCTTCCTAGTTGGACGCATCTTGATATATTTTACATTTGACAAGTTATGATGTCTAAGACCAGGAAGAACCTGCCACCCGTCTACATGAGGAACTAGATGATTACTTGAATTAACCGTACATTCAAAGCGAGGCTATCCAGATTACTGCATAAAGCCTGTAAAAACATAGGTGAGGTAGTCTCACAAATGACATGGAAGGACTGACCATGTCTTGAATTTTGCCATGTGTAAATTGCAAAATGTTGTTTTCAAGAGGAGAGCACTTCAAATCATTGATAACATCGATCAGATTTTGTTCATTTTATGTGTCATATTTTCACTCCATTGTGGGATCTTTCTACCACACAAAAGCTTTAAATTTGTTACATTAAGAAGAAATTATCGTATCCTTTGCAAAAATCGTTGATTTTTCCCACATTCTGGTGCTTCGTCGGAAGTTGCTATGCAATTGCCGGTAAATACGACTAATAACCCAAATCGAAAAACCAACCTCAGGAGTGTTTTTTTTTTAACGCGGGCAGAAATTTCACCGTTTTTTGCTCGCTCTCAAAACATCGGTGAATGATTCCGGTTTTTGGTCACGTGACTCTCCTCGCTTCTGTGCCAATGTAATGCATGCAGAGCAGCGACATGTGGCATATGCGCACAACTCACCAAGGAACCAGAATTAACAAACACCGACGGTTTCTTATGCCATGGTTTTTTTTCTTCCAGTAGTGTAAATGGCAGTCCAATAAACCGATGTATTTTCACAATGGTTTTTGTGTAAATGGGCATATTGTGGGATCGTCCCACCAAGTAAGCACTATCATTATATTCACACATTATTTTGTTTATATCTCGCCTCAGGATGGTTTTCAAGCTAACAAAGTTAGTTTGCACAAGAAAAAGAAAAGGAAATTATATATAATAGAATGTTTTGAAATATCTATATCATTAGCTATGAAACTGCCATAGTCTCTCACCAGGTTTTAAATCATGTCTTCATGATCATCCGTCGCGGAGATCATTTATTCACCTTTAGCGTTCAGCTGTCAGTCGGACCATCTGACGTCATATATCCATGTATATCTGGTTATATTGAAAGTGAGGAAATGATACCTTAAAAGCTTTCTCTATCGGTGTTATTCATTATATTTGCAGTCAGTAAGATAACACTTTTTGATTTAAGATGATGCATTTCCTCTTAATATTTTGTCCTCGGAGCTTGAGATAGATTAAAAAACGTATTTAAAGCAAAGAAAACATTCACTTTAGAAAAACAGTATATCAGGAGCATATACTTATGGTGTCTGGTTACTTCGAATCAAATTAGAAACTTGTAGAAAGGATACCAGCTCATATATAAGACGAAAGTGTTTGTCCAACATATATTGTCCAAACGAAAGACATTGAAGGGGCACAAGTATGACATATTTCTCCAGTTGTATTTTATATAGTGGTTGAGTTTTAACTGTATACAATTTTTTTTTAAATTTTAAAACAAGTCCATTTTTTGTAGGGCAATTAACTCGAGGGTGTAGACTGATATACGTCTGATTCTCTATGAGCTCTCAGAGTATATCCGTGGTCTGACAGAAACCTCGAAAAGACGCCCTTCAGATATCAAATTCATGACAAGAAATTTTGTTTCTTTTCATAAATTTGATATCTGAAGGCCATGTTTTCCGATTACCGTCAATTTTACTCACAAGATCTCGATGATATCTTCCAAAAGTAATGTGCCGTTTGAAAAATTCGTGGGTCTTTAATATTTATAACCCAGTCACACCGACAATACCGACACAAGACCGACAAGAGACCGAACAAAATATTACATATCCAAACTTCCAATTATGTTGACTCCTTAAAGAAAATATAACTCTTCAATAAAGAAATACTTATCCATTTCTTTTTTGTTTTCGTATTGTCTGCTTAGAATTATCATTTCGATGTTTATTGCATTCTGCGCTATTAAACTAACAATTGTATGTATGTTCACATATTCTATTTTAAAATTTTATTGAGAAGTATGTTGAGAATTTTTGTATAAATATTTGTCAAAAAAAACATCACAACAGTAGGGCTATAGTGAAAAGAAACACAAAAATTGTATCATGTCATAAATGCTTATTTTCACAATGTAATATCATGTATATATTTATTTTTCTAATTTCCTTCACAAAAAGATATTTTTAACGGACCGTCTGAAATAATGCCGTATTTGCTTTTTTAAAATCATCATCGACTCCCATAAAGCGACTTGCCTTTTGGTTCCGATAAATTGCAACAATTTAATCATAGGAATGTTGAATTAGAAATAGAAGTGGGAGGCTTCATATTTATCTTGCCTCTTGATCACCAACCATATGGAATATAGGTGAGCTTCCATCCTATAAAGACCGATAAACCTGTGATTTAAGGTAGTTATGCTGCAAAAGAAAGGAAGCGTTTTCAATAAGCATGAATATATTTCCTACAAATTTTCACTACGTGATTGTAATTAAGGGTTAACAAAATGAGTACTGTAATTTGTAGTAGAATTTAAAAAAAGTCTGAATAGCACTAAAAGGAAATTTAATTGATCTCAAGGTTCGAAATAATAAGCGGAGAAGTGACACATGAAATAATATAAGACTACAAAGTCAGTTACCCATGATACATTCTTCATTTCGCAAGCTATAGACTGGCAATTCCATTTATTCAACGGAGTAATTTTTTTTCATCACACCCTTTCGCATAGGTTGGGGAGGATAAAATTTGTATAAGTGAAGCCAATTTTTAATATTTGTGATAGACGAGCGTTTAAACGTAAAATTGATCGTCACAGTATTTTAAGCATTTGACAATCACAAGGTCAATTTATGTAAAGCCAATGCATTACTCCTCTAAATAGTCTACTTTCTATTTAGAAAATTTGCTCGACATTACTATGACCAGAGGGTTTATTCCATTTAATCCTCGACGCCTACCTTTCTGGCCTTTTTTTTGTAAACCAAAACGATTTTATCAACCTTCAGAAGCATGAACTCATACAAAGGCATCTTTCAAGTATTGTCGCCATGACAACCGAGTCTCTAGTCAAACATTTAGCTGTGAACCGTGTAAAGGAAATTGGCGTGGAAAAATCGAGCAAATATATTTGTTCGTGATCATCACGCTCAATGCGAAGATGGTAAATAAAAACAGCGGGAACTGAAGAAGAGTGGGTAGAAGAAGATGTGGTAGAGATGGGAAAAAGAGGGATGACTTCTCGGTTAGCCAGATATATTTACGTTGATGATGTTTGCTTGATTTCATGGGTAAAGACATTTCAAATCCCTCACATCTCCAAATAAGATGACGGGGGAAAGGAGTCCCGTTGCGTTCCTGAATAAAGAGAAAGCAAGATGTATTCCCAGTGGATGTGTGGATGTGAGTTTTTGAGTGCTGGGGGTGTAGAGTATAGCCCTGGAGACATTTACATTGAAGAGATGTTGAACGTGCAAGTGTAGGAAGTATTATGACATACAAATTGGGTCCCTACTTTGATTTGAATTGCAAATAACACATCGGATAAAACGCCACCCAGTAAGATGTGGATGACACTGATATATTTATGTATTCAATTTCGGTAACATTATGTTTGCATGTAGTCATTTCCTTCTCAGAAGGGACAATATACCGCATAATTCAAAATAAAGAAATGTAGACCTGTCTGAAACAGAGGTTACATAATTATAAGCAAATATTACAATTTTACTCGATTAAAATAGTATCAAACTACACAATATTCATAACACATCACTGCCTTATCTGATATAGTTAAATGGTACTCATGCCTACAGTATGTTATATTCGGATATTTAACTGTATGGATAATTCTGTGTTTTTTAAGGCTATTATAAACAATGACACAAGTTTCAAGTCAGAGATCCATCATTAGATCAATAAATTCAAAAATGATTAGTGTTAGGGCCTTTTTTCGCGTATGGATTTTCGGTTAGATTTCAAGATAAGATTTACACATCTAGATACGTTTATGTAAATTCAAAAGTGCATACCGTTAATGTCTCCTTCACCTAACACACAAATAAACACATCCACAGGAACACGTACAACATTTATGATAACGTACATGAATATATTGCACGTATTGGTTTGTTCTTTATGTGATAACTCTTAGAACAGGATCCTATATAAAAGGAACTGATTTTCTTCTGGTTTTATCCTCGGGCACAAGTCGGTGATATATCTTTATTTCCTCTGTTCATTTGCAGTTGTGTTACTTAATGAAATTAATAAAAGATGAAAAAAATACGCTATTCAGAAATCAGAGTACCGAATCGTGCAGCCCACGGTAAAAAAAAGGTCATTGAGTAAATCGGGAGGCTGCATTCGGTGAGCTTCCCACCCACACAGCGAGGATAGAATCCAGGCTGTGGTGATCACACGCTCCTTGGTAAAACACTGATATTCAAAGAAGATGAACTTAACTCTCAAGTCATCTTAAAGAGGCATAATGCTATGGTTTGTAAGGAAAAGAAAGGAAGGTGCCCATTTTTAGAAGGCAAGAGAATAACATACATGTATATAGAAGCTGGAAAAGAGAATGACAGGACTAGAGGGCGTATCGGCCCGGTTCAAGGCTTGGTAAGTGCTTGCATTGATTCAAAGAGCACACCGGAACTTCTATCCATTTGCTACATTTTGGCGATACGCGCTTTTTCAAGTGGCCGCGGAAAGCAAGGCAGTCAGCTCCTAAGCGTCCTATGGCTTTTGCTTGTACGCTGATTCGCATATATTAATCTTATTTTAAGGTAGTAGGCGTCTGGTTTCCCAGCCTTTTCACTGCCACATGCCCCCCTTTTTTCGTCCGGCGCCATCGATGGAATACCAGACGATCTTGGTTAATGACAATAACGAACACACTCATTTCCTCTTTGATCTTGATACATTTGCATTCATATCTCTCATATGCTAAAAACGTATACAATTTTAGAGTGATCTACGTCGACACCTCGAAGCTCGGTGGTAGAAACGCACTTTCCCCGATAGCATGGATTGGTAAAATTCTTTATGGACAACACCGCTTCGAGCCCTAAATGATAAAATTCCACTTTGTGTATCCAAGCTTTCACACGAATTTACCGAAAAGTGCTTAAAACAAAAAATACTCAACAGCAAAATAGACATGATATTAATATCTACACCCCCTCCTCCCAATAAGACTAGGCTTTACAATTTAGTGTATACGTATATATATATATATATATATATATATATATATATATATAAGGAAATAATAATGGGCATAATGTTTTTGGTGTACCTTTGTTTTAGGTACAAAATTCTCCGACAATGTCCCGGTGCCACCCCCCCCCCCCTGGATTCACCAATAAAACCAAGTCCACGCCCTTAAAACACTTTTACGAAATACTTCTTCCCCGCTCATCCTCTGTTACATGACTGCAAAAATATCCTGTTTGACACGTTGACTGATATCATATTATCAGAGCTGGTGATTCTTCTCAGTTTTCATTACCGTATCTCTAGCTTGGTTTCGTGTTAGACGGCGAGACATCCAATCAGTCTTGAGGGAAGAAAACTGATTAGCAGTTGAGCCTTTTCCAAAAACACAGCCCATCTCTAATAATCGACTCGATAATAATGGATAGACTTTTCAATGCTAAACATGCACATGGATTCTTTATTAGCCTCAATTTTAATTCAACAGTTATAAGGGTTAATTAGACACAAATTACCCAAAGCATTTTTGCATTATCGAATTCATGTGGGTGAGATGACGATGGTAGGTCTACAATCCAATGGAACGTTGGCAATTTTATATTACCTTACTGCAAGGTAAGCGAGTACATGCTTGCCTTGTAAATAATCAACAAAATGTACCTACAGTTCCCCTCCCCCCCAAAAAAAAAAAAAAATCTGAGTGACTTCGTGCCGAGACCATTGCTCTGCGACTGAGCCATCACGCCTCTGTAATCAGTACCAAAGGCGTCATAGCAAATGTACATACCTCAAGAAGAATTTCCTCTGATCGAACAGAGATATTTCTTTTTGAGTTGTGGGGGAGGAGTGAATCGATTTCTTGAAAAGCTGCTCAAAAATGTCAGGGCGATTCTTTTCAATCAAAACGTGGGTGCTTCATTAACAAACTTTGATCGCTTTTAGTGCGTTTCTCATCCACCCAGGGTCCATGGTATTTCATCATTCATGCCACTGGGGCTTTCCGCCGACTCCAAGCGACTAACGATGGCTGAAAGAAGTGAGAGTCTATTTGTAATGCGATAGCCAACCAAAGGTCGATCTTCTTTCACAAACTTGAAATATAATTTCCTTCAGAGAATCCCAAAGAAATCCCTTTGAAAATGGAATTTCTGTTGTTGAAAGATAAAAGTAGAAAATAAAGAAATGTGTGTATACAGTGAAAACGAAAATCTGTGACACCTGAAGATGCAAGAAGGAAAGCTACTTGCATATACAGTAGTTGTATTTTTAACACCTTCCATTTAATCTTCAGTGAAACCAACGTGCGGTTAGTGAATGTGTTCAGTAAAAACCATCAAATCAATACAACTTCCTCGAGTTATTACGAGCATGATCGAATAGAAACGAAAGAAATCACCTCTACGGTAATTACGATACCCTTCTGTATTCCCTATAAATACCCTGTTCAGATTATGTAGGCCTTATTAAGACTTTTATATTTTTCAAACTATTCATTTATGAATTGCCTTAGGTTGATATTGTGAAAGTCCTTGTTCATATTCATTATCATGTCTATAAGTTTAGATGATCATGAGCAGTATTTGAGGAGTATTTAGATATTTTAATCAGCACTAAATGTTTTGAATGGAAATGTGCTATGAATAGCAACAGTCGTGTTAAAAAAACAAAGCTTATAGGAAAAGTGATGTCTCAGTCTTCTTAAATTACTATTTTTGCATTTGCATTTCTTATTTATCAATAACTGCTAAATATTGTGACATACGCTAACACACAAACACACACAAATTCCCATAATGCACACTTTGAAAAATGTGAAACTCTATTACAACTCTTAGAGTCATCCTCGAAAGAATTTATTATCTTTGGGGATCTCGAGTGTGATCTATTAAAATGACCTATGTCAAGTCAAACGAAAACTTTGAAGCGTTTAAGTGAATAATACGATTTGAAACAATTCATAAATATGCCAACAAGAATACCCTGTATGACTGAGATATTAATTGATGTGCTTTATTCTTCTAATCATGAAAAAGTTTCTTTCAGTGACGTCATCCCACTGAGCTTGAGCGATCATTTTATGATAGTATGTAATCTTGGTAGAGTAAGAAAACACAACATAAGTACATATATAGTCGTAATACGAAAAGATTTGATTTAGATCTCTGTAAAGTTCATTGGGATGATGTGCTTTCTGACCCTGACCCAATCAGTGCTTTTGAAAAATGGAGCTCTAAGTTCAATTAAGTCTTAAATAAACATGCCCCATTAAAAAGGAAAAGAATTCATCATAAAGATACACCATGGATGAATAATGAAATTTTATGTAAAATTAGAGAAAGAGATCGAATGAAAAGAAAAACTAAAGGATCAGGGTCATCGAATGACTGTGTGATGTATAACAAACTAAGAAATGCTGTCACATCAATGATTATGGAATCTAAAAAGAGATATTGTTTCGGAAAGCATTTTGAATAATGAAGGTATACTAAATGCAATGTGGAAATCATTGAGACGTATCATACCTAATAATGTCAATGAAAGCGATTTTCAAAAGATAATTATTGATAATACAGAAATAAAAGGATCGAAACATATTGAGTCATGTTTGAATGACCATTTTGTTGATTTAGTATCAAAACGGTAGAGAACCAAAACATTTGGTGGTTATATGGATCAGTATATGACTCAAGTAAACTCAACATTTAAGTTTAAAGAGATAACAAATAATGAGGTTTTGAAATGTATCCATGATATTGCAAGGAATAAGGCCACTGGCCTCGATCAAATACAAACCAGTATCGTAAAAGATTCTATTGAATACATTGTTAAACCGCTAACACATATTATCAATGCGTTATTAAGAAAGGGGGAAATATCTGGTGCCTGGAAAAAGGCCCGGGTGACGCCTATTCACAAAAGTGGTGATAGAGCTAATCCCTGCAACTATAGGCCAATATCGGTCTTACCTGTATTATCTTAAGAGCTAGAAAAACTTGTGTTTAATCAAGTGTATCATTACCAATTTACCTTTCAAAGAATAAACTATTATGTCATAACCAACGCGGCTTCCGCCCGAAACATTCGACTTTGACTACACTCTTATCTGTCACAGAAGATGTTTGTAAAAACTTAGACAAAGGGTGTGTAGAAGGTATAGTAACGCTTGACTTAGAAAAGGCGTTCGATTTTGTATCGTTTGAGATTTTGCTTAAAAAGCTAAGATATTATGGTTTTGACCAAAATTCAATATGTTGGTTTCAGGATTATTTCCATGATAGGGAACAATGCACTTTGGTAAACGGTAACATGTCACAGAGCAGAAAAGTAACAAGCGGAGTAACCCAATTATCCTTGGGCCATTGATGTTTATTATCACTCTAAAATATTTATATAAATCAATAAAAAAAATGTTCCACTTTCTCTGTATGCGGATGACACTTGCATGTACTTTGCTGCAAAAGACCCAAAGATATTATTCAATTCAATTCAATTCAAAGTTTATTCAACACTCTTCATAAACTCTTTATTAATAGAGAAAGTAATCAATGGTGATTTGAAATCAGCTACGACATGGTTTTCAAATAATGAATTGTTGCTTAACGTTGACAAATGTCAGTTCATGTTAACCGGTTCAAAGTCAAACTTGGGTCGTTTCTGTAATGTTTATATTCGTCTAAATAACACAAAATTACTTAGAGTCATTGAATGCAAATATGTTGGGATTTCGCTTGACTGCAATCTTTCATGGAATCCACAAATAGACCATGTAAAGAAAAATGTTTTAAAGACGTATTTTGCTTTAAAGCGAAGGAAGCAATTCACAGATGAAAAGATAGCATTAACACTGTACCAAACCTTAATTCAGCCTCATTTCGCTTATTGCAGCACAATTTAGATGAACGGTAGAGAAAGTCGGTTAAAACAACTTCAAACTCTATAAAATAGATGTTTGAGATTTGTACTCGGAGTGAATGGTAAATTTCACACGGAAATTCTTTATAAAACCCTTGAAATTGACATGCTAAAAGAACACTGGGTCAAACAGGCATTGGTTACTATATTTAATTTGTTACATAATCTTGGTCCACCTGTTTTATATTGATGGAATTTAATACTGATGTAGGCTATATGTTTCATTATGCTAATTCACAAATTGCCCTTCCAAGACCTCGTACAAATTTTCTTCAGCATAGCCCATTATACCAGTTCAGTTCAGTTCAGTTTATTTAATTCCACCTTTAAAAACATTTTTTACCAAGGTAAAAGGATGCAATTCCATGTAAAATATAATACATGAATTGGGATAACTTATACATGTACAATGAATTAATACAAAACAGAATAAGGCACAGCTGTAAAAGAAAACCAAGAGAAGATTTGTCTGGACAGCTTCGTATCAAATTAGATTTAATAAATATAGTAAGAAACAAGGAGCAAGTAAAGTTTCGGATAGTATCATTAAGAAATTGCATAACAACCAGTACAAGCCCAGTACACGAAAAACAAAATGATAGGATGCAAAAGTCAGAAGATAGCAAAGGAGAAATGTGAGGGGAAAGAAAGAGAGAGAGAGAGATGAAAAGCTGGATAAATAAATTCAGTGAGAGTCATGCGCAATCAAGAAACTTTTGAGACTACGTTTAAAACTGTTGTAAAATGAGATTAGAGTTATATTAGTTGAAAGCAAGTTCCAAATTTTAGGTGCATGATGTCTGCAAGAATATGATGCAAAATTTGTATTTACACACCATCGATGATATTTCTTCTTATTTTTAGTATCATAGTTATGTATTGCACTGTTTGTTATAATCATATTGCATAAGTTTTTAGGAAGAAGACTATTTTCATTCTGAAATATAAGTATTGCACACATAAATTCATTTAACTGGTGAACATTTAATATATTAAGTTGTTTAAAAAGTGGTCTTGAATGAGACTGAAAATGAGATAGCGTTATCACTATGAACAATCAGCAGATGTATTAGTTTTATTGTATTAAAAGAAAACCAACGCTCCTTCTCTATCCTTTCCTTTTCTTCTCTGCAATTCACTCTTCTGCTTTTTAATTTTTATTGTTGTATCTAAGTTGAGGGCTGCGGGCACGTCAAGCTCCTCTGCTTATGCTGTAGCCCTCCCGCATCTAATGTATGTTAATTATGCATTCAATATCTTTGCATTGTATATTTTCTGTATAAAATTATATACATATGAAATATTGTATCAAATGTTAATTATGCATTCAATATATTTTTTTTTTCGTTTATTTTTTTGTATATATATACATATGAAATATTGTATCAAAACCATATTATGTTCATGAAAATGTATGATGAAAAAAAAAGATGCAGAAACCAATAAATCAAATCAAATCAAATCAACATGGCGGACAAAGAAAGAGGACAAAATATACAATTCCTCATTCTACCCTCAACAATTGCTGGGGTAGACAAAGGAACATCCCTTCACTGCTATTATGTAAAATAAGTAGAACAGGTGAATATGCATGTGACACCTGTTCTACACATTTTTACATAATAGCAGTGAAGGGATGTTCCTTTGTCTAACACAGCAATTGTTGAGGGTAGAATGAGGAACTGTATATTTTGTCCTCTTTCTTTGTCCGTCATGGTTCATAGTGTATATTTCTTACAACCCTCTATTGTAGAATATATAAACGATGCAGTTTGGTTGGGTAAGTATTTGCCCAAACAATGTTGCAATAACTAAAACGGTAATACAGTATAAGTATATTGATAACAGATTGAGGCAAGGTATGGCGGAGTTTGCTGATGACACCAGTATTCCTAGACATTATCTTATTCATGTGGAATATATGTGTTTTCCAGGATAAGTTTTCGTCAATGAAAATACCCAAGAACTTGGTATTAACAACACGATTAAGAATGTTATCATCCATTTTGATTTGATATGAATTGAGGAGCTCTGTAGTAACCGGTTTATATTTGGAATGAAAATATATGAAATTTCACTTTTCAGCATTCAAGATTAATGTATTGCATTTGAACCAATTAGATACATTACGCAATTCAATATTTTAGTGTGCTATATAAAGACCCAATATCATTTGATGTGTAGAGGATATTGGTGTCATCAGCAAAAAGAATGAATTTCAATTTATCTGAACAATATGGGAGGTCATTAATATAAAGTAAAAACATTAGGGGCCCCAGGATTGAACCCTGGGGCACACTACATGAGATATGGAAACGTTGTATCATCCGCTCAATCTGACTTGCGTTCATAGACCAAATAAGCATTTTTCCATTTTTCTTTCCAGCATTGGGGTGCCCGGGAGTCACTCGGGTAACATTTCAAAAAGTATAATATAAAAAGACAATATGCATTTTTTCTGTACTTTTGTCGAAAAAAAACATAGTCCAGCACAAGGTCGTCTCTTTTTGCGTTGGAGAAGAGCAATAAGCGAGTTTGAATCACACTTTGACCGCTCTCGCAAGCTCTCACTCGTTCCATTGTGGTCAAGCGGCTTTGGGGCAAGCGGCTAATGAATATACTAATCGTTAGCTTTCTTCTGGTGTTAAATTTGTTTTGATTGTATATTGTATTATATGTATATGTATGTATATTTTTGTCGGAATTTACTCATTCACATAATGGAACTACCTTCCAGATGAAGCCAGTGGCCCGTGACCACATAACTGTAAATATACGTAGAAGGCTCATAGTGGTTCGAAAAATGTGGCCAGCACTCGTACGGGATAAGGTGATATCCGCCATCTTTGTTAGTCCTCTTTTGTGTTCGCTGCTTTTTCTCTCAACGATACGACAGGCCAGACTGGAACTCTTGAAATTTGTGAGCTGAAAAGATCGAGGACTAAGCAAAATGGCGGCGTGTGCACTCGAGCGTATCTCCCAGCACGTTCAACGGCCACACGTCGATCTGTGCATTGTAAATTGGGATGAGCGCTCTACGTATTTTACAGTTCTGTGCCCGTGACCCCTGCACTCAACGCTGTGTGTTGTGGTCAACTTCTTTTATGAGACAAATCCAAGCAAACGTTTCCATATGGTAATTTTTTATTAAATAGAATTAGATATTTGTTCCCATTTACATTTATGAAATTAAGTAAGGCATTGTGAGAACCCAGGATACCATTGATTAATTGCCATGTTTTTTTCTTCATATTTCCCTTAATTGCATAAAATTTCATCTTGTAGTAGTCTTTTGCGGGCAAGTTTAATAACTTATTTGTGTTAAATGTAATCCACGGTTTTCTAATTTTTTATGAACAGATTTAAAAGTTTTCTTTACAAACGCTCTGTTATAAAGTAATGATAATGTTGCTGAGAACTTTTCAAAAGCTACGACTGCATCGGTATAATTAAAAATATTCCAATCCTTTTTGAAAACATTAAGAGATACATCATTGATAATACGAGTATTATATACAAAAATGTTATAAATAGGAAACTGTTTTTGTGTTATTTGAAATATTGGAAAATGAGGCAGATATATCGTTATAAAATAAAACCAGAAGAAACATTCAGATCAAAGTTATTTGTAAATATGTTATCAATGAGTGATATTGATCCGTCAGTCATTCTGGAAGGCTTATCAATTAAAGGAATACAACAAATTTGAATGTATTGCACTCAAGAAATTACATACAGCATTACCATTATATTTCATAAGATCACTGTTAAAATCGTCCATTATATAAACCTGTTTATGTTCAGTATTAGTTTTCTGTAAACAATTTTCAAAGACAGGGATGAAATCACTTATATTTGATCGAGGTTTCCTATATATAACACCTACAATAATATTCTTGATGATGACGTCATCCGTGTTTTCTCCTTGCGACTCCTTTATGCCAAAGAAACGAAGGGAGTTTCTTCTTGAATATTGTTCCGGGCTATCAAGCCGATGTGACAAAGTACCGATGGTGTTTCCCCGAACTTCCAGTTGTGACTGAAGAGTCTTGATTTCAGTACTCTTTAATGAAGATGTATATTCCATATCCAGAATGCGTGCCTTGTGTGTTTCGAGTTCCTCCTTAATTTCCTTTAAGCGTTTATCAATGTGAACAGAAACAACAGATTAAAATCTCGGATCAGTCAAGATGTCCTTGATTACTGCCGATACCACGCATCAAAACTTTTTAATACCTTGCCCAACGATCTCAGAATTATAAATGTTGTTAAATCTTACAGTACTGAGATCAGTAAAATTTAAAATATTGGCTCACTTCTTTCATCTCGTGGATACTAAATGTTGTTATGTTTTTTTTTATCTCTCTTTTCTCACTATGATTCGATTTTGTACTTAAATTTCTGTAAATATATTCATGTATTATAACTTGCATATTTGTTGTAAATTGTATTTTCATTGTTTTATATTCTATTGTTCGAATTTTATGTAATCATGGCATCGCTGAAAACAGCATTTGCTGAAAGCGGGCACAATAATTGTATTTTGTTTTTAACCGTGAATACATGAAATATACAAATATACAATACATAGGCACACACGCGCACGCACTCACCTTTAATCATGAAAGCACCTTGCATGGGGGATCGGGGTATCACTTTTTTCAGGTACCATGAAGCTTTACGATTTTAAAGGGGTGTACGAACTTTTTAAAACATTAAGAGGAATATCTTCATTCTATGTTCTTAGGGTTGTGCCACAGTGGGTTTGAAAAAGGGGTCCGTTACGGTTCCCCCCTTAAATTTTTGTTTTAATCCGTCACTCAAAGTATCCACTTTTGTCTACTAGTATACACCACTAGGTGTGTATTAAATTAGGTCTAACAAAAGTAAAATTGCTACAAATATTTTTTTCCCCGCTACTAGGAAACAAAGTATCCCATCTCTGATCCCCAAAGAACCGTATTTCTGATTAATGCTAGGTCATAACATTGTCCAAGTGGGGCAGGTATATGATACCATAGTGTCCAAAAGGGGCTTAATCGGGTCGATATCCGACCCTTTCAGTCTCCCATCGCTGTCTTATTATCTATCCATTAGTGTCACCGTATTGGCAGCTTCAATGGAGCATCTAGAAGTAGAGAGTCAAAACAGGGAGAAGGGTAGCCGAGTATTGCTGGAGAGTCAGCCAATCCACCAACATGAAAGAGCACTATTAACCTAATTTTATCTTCAGTACAAAGCGGCAGAAACAAACAACAATAACACCGACGCACATTTGGATCGAAATACATGCGACCTTTTCATGATGTAGCATAAATACTTCCGGCAACATGTACTTCCTCATCTCACATTTTTTCTGTTTTGATTCTAAAATGTATGATCACCAGGTCCCTGTTTCATAAAACTTGTTATCAACAACAAGACACGATAATTGTTATAAGCTACTGACATCCTTACATTTGATCGGCTATGAGCAGATTTGTCATAGATCAGTGGCAGTTGTTTTATGAAACAGGAGGCCAGTTCACTGCCAAATCGATTGAGCTAAATTGGTGGCTACATGGCCTAATAAACAAACAATGACTAGAAAGACCCAGGGTTTTACTTTTTTTATAAAATATAATGTATTTGAGAAAAGTAAATTGTATATAAGGAAATATAAAATGTCTTGTATTAAAAGAATCTCTTTACCTACTTTTCATCGGAAACTGATCTTTATTTCTTCTCAGGAATATTGTCAGGAATATTGTTTTCTTCTGCCTGAAGGTTTTTGTCCAAAAACCGAGACAAAAACAACACGTATTTAGCAAGGAAGAATCTACGAGAGCTTATCTTGATCTTAATCGTCCGTTCCAAAGTGCTAAACGTTGAATAGCAGTCTAAAATATCATGGAAAATAAGAATTGTTGTGCATGTTGACATTGGCATAAGATTCCTTTCAAAATACTTCTCTAATTACAATGATGATTATGATGTTACTGTTGGTGGTAACGCCATGCGAATATAATTCTATAATTTCGATGAAAATCAACATCGCTTTTCTCTTACTAAAGTGATATTTTTTTCTTAAAGTTATAGTAACTCTGTGGGAAATCAATAAAAGAGTCAGCTACTTCCAAGACCATTTAAAAATGTTGAATAGTACTTTCAAGTGTACACCAAAAATAACTATACTGTCACAATTTCTCTGTTGGATGAAGCCATGGAATATGTTTATATATTCAGTCAGTGGTTTATTAAACATTTTACCAATATGGTATGACAGAAGTATATCTATACGATCATGATATTGGTCACATAATCATACCTAATGTTTGAAGAATTTGAAGCCTTAGACAGGTTTTAGATATAAAAAATGCAGACACATGAAATTTCAATGAGAGATTAATGTACTACGTGAGTAGATTACATTCTGAATATGATACGTGCGATGCAGCGATATAATGGAGACATATTTTGCATTTTGATCCTACCAAATTGAACGCAAATCTGATGTATCTTTGGCCCGATATAGCATCTATCAGTATTTTTTTAGATTGTTTTATGGCGACACAAAGGCGTTTGGAAAACATTCTGTTTGAGCAATTTATCGATGTAATTCGATCTACACGTCGAGGGAAGATCTTTCCCAATAAGCCATCGCTCTGTCTCTGCTTCTCTGTTTCAATTCATTGCCTACTTAATGCCAATCCAAACAGCAATCACTAAAAGCGTGCCTACGCCCAGTCATGGAGACAGCTTGTTAAAGCCACTCATTGATTTGGGAATTTGATATCCAATTATAAATTGTTTGTGCAAAGATGTCGTATGTCAGCAGCATGACGCTGGTGTTTAAGAGTATAATATGATAAGATGAATCTGTCATTTTTATCTAAGCTTGAAGTATCTCTGTTAATGTCCTTCGAGTGTAATACCGTTTATAACGTTACGAATGAAACTTTGGACGTCTGTTATTCCATTTTTACGCGTGACTTAATCTACAAACCCATTAAAACGATGTTAGTACACGGACGTTGTGGAACATGCAATTATATTTTTCAATCAATGAAAATAGCTTTTAGATGTTGGCACGAAGACAACATTAAACGTTGATAGACTGTTTACAATTATTTGACAGAGATGAAGTCCATTACATTACCAGGAGCTGGAATTGACAAGAAAAACCATACAAGCATGATCACTTTACATCAGATCATACAATTTCCCTTCAACATATATATCACGTGTTACAGTAAAAGACGCCATCTTGCTGCTTAGGTCAAATTCTAGTATGCAATTTGTCAGCTACTTGGTATTGAGAACGACAAAGAATTAGTGTGCAGTGAAAATACTAATACTTATACTACTTCTTCACTTACACTTCTCTCCCTGTGACAAGCGTTAAAATCATGAACTTGATACCAGTCCAATTATGGGCTTAAAAATCATAAAATATCATTTAGAAAACAATATGTATCAACGTGTTATATATATATATATTTTTTTTTATAACAAATAATTATATTAAAAAATTATGAAAACAAAATCATGTCTTTAAAATTATTTCAAACATGGAGTTTAATGTAGTCAGATTATGGTAAGTCCATTGTAATTTGTCTCCTTCGTTACCAACTACATCAAAGATTTTAGTATACCTAAATGATGTATTACGTTAATAGCCTTTTGTGTCTGGGGTCAAACCAAATATCCATAACAAGTTTTAGTGTTCTCTACTATGATACTTTATAATTTACGGAAAACTAATCACCAAATAATTTGGACTTGCCCTTATTACTCAATGTTATGTAATTTGAGATCTATTTTCCTGTTTTGCCTTACGTATTCAAACACCAGTATACCTCAGAGTTTGTGTCCTGACTTTATGAACTGTGAAATAAAACATGAGGTTGTCAAAGTTTGATGGAAGATGACGACCGCCACAAATGCCTTCTTAATGAGAGATCGGAATTTGGGCTCCAAGAGCTTACTTCAATGCTCCGATAAAGATTGAGGTTTGTGACAAAGATATGAGAATCGTAGGGAAAGAGAGAAAGAAATAAAGAGAGAGAGAGATAGAGAGAGAGGGGAGGGAGAAAGAGATAGAGAGAGAGAGAGAGAGAGAGGAAAGGGATGTGCAAAATTCGAACCCCACTCGGATTAAAGGAGATTTTCACTGGTAGTTGTGTTTACTTTTAATCACAGACTAGCAGCCCGATCGATTGTGTCCCAAACGACTAACAAATGAAGTGTATAAACTTTGGGAAAGAAATTGACAATATTCAGCATGTAAAAATTTATTTTTAATTGCATACCGTAATCTCAAACACTCTGAAGGAGAATTTAGCCATACACGGGGGCGGCAGCGTTAGGAAGAGGAGGGAAGGGGCAAAGAGGAACTTTAACACTGCCAATTTTAAACATTTGACCCAAACTTTCCTCCCGCTATTCAGCAGGTTTTCTTTGGATGGCGAGCTGGTGAAATGATTCCCACTTTCAAGACCTGAAAATTTAGTTTTGAATTTCCAAAATTGTTTAAATTGGGATTTTCTCTGTAAATGTGTTTTACCTGTGAATTAAAAGAAAGGAATATGTGTCCCAAATGGGGCCGTAATAGCCCGGTCATGTTAATTGCAGGAATTCGTTTTGGATGTATGATAGGGTTATTAATGCACTGATGATTTAATAACTTGTGTATCTCAGATACTAATTCAGCAAAATATTTTGTACACGCATATATCATCCAAATTGGTAGTCCTCTAAAATGTTCTTGTTTGTAGAAAGTAATTTCCGCGTCTAATTTATTTTTATTTACATATTTTTTAAGTTTCTATCAACCTTAACTAATAAAGCTTTATCATTATAAACTAGTATTAGGCTAAAGTACTATGCATTA
This sequence comes from Mesocentrotus franciscanus, assembly GCA_037976565.1. Classification (NCBI taxonomy): domain Eukaryota; kingdom Metazoa; phylum Echinodermata; class Echinoidea; order Camarodonta; family Strongylocentrotidae; genus Mesocentrotus; species Mesocentrotus franciscanus. The sequence goes on along the minus strand of CP137666.1, from coordinate 4,537,128 downwards.
ATTGCATTATCTCCAAAAAATTATCAGTCTCATAAATATTGCGATTCTTTAAATCAACTAACCTTCGTTAGATTGATCATCTTTTTAATAAGATATCCATAAGATTCGTTAAAGTGTTACGAGTAGTGTTCAAATCCTGGCCAGTTCAAAACTGTTGGCTTGTACAGTGGTATTCTATGTATCAGTAAATAAATGATATATGTTTGTGATTCTTTTTTGGGGGGCCGGGGCGAAGTATATACAAATAATGGGAATGACACAATAAATGGAAATTGAATACAAAATTGTGCGACCTGAGACTAGCCGAAGCAAAGAGCGAAGATTCGAAGAACTTCCCCATTCTCTACCTGACAGACGATACGGAAGCAGTTAAAGTTTTTAGGGCGCGGATTATCGCCTGGCGATGGCTTTTAACGAATACCGATTGGGGGCTCATTGGACCTATATATGTCACTCAGATGGGCTGGACCCGTCTTCACTTTCATTTTCTACAGTTGACAAAATTCCTCCCTTCCAGGATCTCATTTTCCATATACGAATGTCTATCGGGTTACATCACCCAACGGCAGTCGTCCCTGCTTTGCATTTTTTGTCCTATGCAGTCATTGCTCTCCTTTGTGCTAGGATACGGACCTAAGTTTTCTTTTTTGAGCCCTCCTTATAGCATATGCATTCACGTGCATGTCACTCTAAATTGAATATACAGTGTGTCCCAGAATTTTTTTTTATAGAAAAGGTTCTTTTTACGATACTGTTTGCTCTATAACAATTATAATTGTAATAATGGAAGTAATCATGATAATAATACAAATGATGATAATAATAGCAATAATTCTAATAATAAAAATGATGATGATGATGATGATTATCATTATTATTATCATTATTGTTATTATTCCTATTATTGTTACCATCATCATCATCATCATTATTCTGGATTTATATAGCGCGTAATACTTCGAAGATGTCTCTAAGCGTTGTACAGATATATAATTACCCCGGTCATCGGATTCAGGCTTTCCCGCTAACAATGTATGGACATTCTCCAGCCAGATTGGTGAAACTGTGCAATGATAACCGAATATGATCTCATGGAAATGTTTTCTTCTGAAAAAAGTTAACAAGATTGTTGCAATGATATTTGTTAACCAATTACAAGAATGACGAATTAGCAGTTGTTATGGAGGGTAGGTCGGGGCAGCGGTATAGCCCCTGCTTTCACTGCTTTGGAAATTTGTATTCAATTGGAAAAGTCCAATCCATTGGCGTATCCAGATATTTGCAAACGGGGGACGGTATTACACTTGATCGGGGGAGGGGGCAGCCCTGTATTCCGTAGACCCATTGTAATTTTTTATTTTCTCTCTCAGGTCTTTAAACTATCCGAAGTGATTTCCTAATGCGCCTAATGACTGTTGAATAGACAGTCCTTCTTTTTTTCATTTTAAATGTTTTTTTTCCCTTAAATCATTTTTAAGGTGTCATTAATACCTTTTACCCCAAATCTGCTCAGATTTTTTTCTTCAAACTATCAATGAAATTCTCTATGCTGGTAGAGTTATAGTAACAACGGTGTTTGTAGTTCTTAATCATCATAATCATAAGGAACGCAATACGAATTCGATAAAAATCAAATACCTTAAAACATTATATTGTAATTGTAGCCTTATCTTTTATCAATAAATTATTCGAGTATATTTGCACAAGAATATTTAGTCGAGATTTCGAATCATTTGACAGTTATCATTTTTTAGTCTAGTATTTCCATTGACATTACTATATTTATACAAACGTGCTTTCGAAACTCCCGCCTTTAATATAACAGCTTGAATCCCCGATAGGGTAATTCAAACCTAATTCATCTATATCGATAAAAAAACAATAACACTGTCAGCTCAGCAACAACAAAAAAGGAGGAGTAAAATATTTTTAAAAGCTATTTTAAATTCCCAGAAAGCTTCACAAATGGGTCAATAAATTGATGCTTTCGACGGTTCCATGAAAAGTCAGCTAAAGAATAAAATAATTGATGTTCAGTTTCGTTATGAGTTTTTTTCAAATTGATTTTTTCATCTTTAGGGACATCACAAAGCCTTTTAACTCACCAGCTATGTAGGGAACACTCAAATCAAAATGGTCAGAAAAAGCAAAAAGGGGAAATGTTTTTATTCAATACACTCTGTACCAAACTGCTATCTTCTAATAAATTAATTTTGCATAATATCCTTCATAAAAGATACACATTTGCCAGGTGAAAAGTAGTTTACATAAAGCACACAATAATTATTTATGCTCTTGGTTTTTCATGGAATTTAGTGTTAATTGGTCGATTTAATATATTACAAGAGTAGCATGAATTATACAAATAAATAGTTTCAATATAGGAGTATCACGTTCATGAAAAGAGCAAAATCGAGACAAGATTCGGGAACATTATAAAGAAGAAAGAGGGAATAGAAAGAGGGGGAGGAGGAGGAGGAGGAAGAGGAGGAGGAGGAGGAGGAGAAGGAGGGGGAGGAGAGAGAGAGAGAGAGAGAAAGAGAGAATTAGAGATTTGCAGCACTTAAAGAAAATGGGAAAAACTGAATAAAAATATACATGTATGGGTAGGTTAACTGATTTGGGAAGCAAAATCAAGTATGGAGACAGTTTAAAAAAATCTACACCAAAAAAAGAAGAAATTAAAACAGAAAAACATAAACAAAACAAAACAGAACAAACAAGCAAGTTCTGTTAAGTACTGGTGGTGTTGGGTGGCAGGCAGAAGCGTACACAGGATTTTTTTCAACGGGGGTTAAAATTTGAAAATCGCGCCGAAAATTTCGCAACGACTCAGCCAGCCGCTGAATAAGTGGGGGGGGTTAAGAGCACAATTTTTTTGGTCCAGTTTTTGAGGAAAAATTTCCCAACGACTAAGACGGCCGCTGAATAAGCGGGGGTAAGAGCATTTTTTTGTCCTGAAATTGGAAAATTATACTGACCGATAATTTGTTCAGTGGGGGGTAAGGGTCAGGTTTTCTTTCATCCTTTAGCACGACAAAGAATTTTTTTATTTTCCACTTGAAAAAAACTGAGGGGGGGGGGGAGGTTTTGCTCCAAAACACACACATTAACAAAAATTGAGGGGTTAACCCCAACCCCCCACTGCGCACGCGCCTGGTGGCAGGGCAGTAGTAGTAAAACGATTTTACTCAAACCATAATACTGCACGATTTTATACCATTCTTGAAACCCTTAACTTACATTGCGCGTATAAACTTTACTAAATATCATCTCCGAAAAAAACATGTTGATATCATTGCATGCATCGTTTCACAAACGACTTTATTGAATCAAAAGTAATATACTTGAAATTATGCGGCATCGCATTATTTAGTTCATTTTGAAATTGGTGTACGGGGGCGTATCAGCTTAGTGCGCAAGGCAAAGAAAAATATTTTGTTAATGGGAGATCGTTTTTCATACAGAAGACGCTAAGAGGATTATTTATTCTATCTACCCTAATATACTTAATTTTATTTCATCATTTAATTCTAACTTAATATCGTTTTAGTAGATGTATCATCATCTAGTACTGTAAAAAAACGTTAAATGGTTATTAAATGATATGAAGTGATCGCGAAGGTATACTTGTTATTGACTTCAATGATAGGAACGGAACGGCGTAGTTTGGTAAACAACTGATGACTTTAAAGAATTTATAATCACACAGACGCATCAGTATTGATAACCACCATTGACAACGTATAGGAAGTTCGAACTAATGTTTTAGGCAAGTCATAATTCATATCAGATAGCAGTATTTTAATGAGTAGACGTATAACAGTTATTCATAAAGACCGTTTTCTACGCCATTTTATTTTCCAATATTGGGAAATGGGCAAGGCATATATATATACTTGATGAGTTATTAGCAGTGTTTCATAGGAGAATAATACATCTATGTCTGTTATTCACAACTGATGTTCCTTTCAAGCTTAATTTCCGGACTAGAGACCAGTTGGCGTACGAGAAAGAGCAAACTGTCTCGTACACTGACATGCCAGAACAAACTTCCACTGGTAAAGATGAAGCGCAGACTGTCATACTCAATACTTCCCGGCGTAGCTTGATGACGAATTTGTGCATTGACAACAACTCGATTCTTTTTTATTTAAAGAGAAAGGATTAATCTTACAATTTTTGTCAAGAGACCTGTGAAAGGATTGTTAAATTTCTCTTACATTTAATGTATTAAAATGCATTGATAATTATCGCAGCCGTTTTACTGTGAGCGTTTTCAGTGATTACATCCATTTAGGCGTAAGAGGGGGTTGATGCCATGGGGGCTACAGCTCCAAAGGCATTTACAAACTCCCGTCATCATGTTATCACCTTACCCTGCATAATGATTATACACGTTGAACCATTCGAAATTGAAACACACCCTCCACCTGTACATGTTGAATGTACAAAAAAGAAAGTCCCTTTTTTAGGGGGTGGCTCGTTTGCTGAACGACAGATATTTCTGCGTCTCTCCTTCGTGAGCAAAGTTGTGCATAAATGCCCAAGCTAATCTTATCAAGTAAGTCTAAAATCATGTGCTATTCTTATTTAGCCGTATGCGTATGGTAATCAGACTTTCTCTTATTATGAATTAACCATTATCGATATTGCTATGAATCCAAGTAATGAGGCCCTTACAACAAATCATGACATCTGTCTATCCAAGATACACGACGTATCTAAAAGTTAAAAGCATAAACTGCAAATGTGAGGAAGGCTGTTTAAATCATTTTGATATGTATAACACCCGAAGGGCATTTCGCAGATTGTTTACTTAAACCTGATTAGCAAATCGGCCAGAGGCATGACCCGTATAAGACCAAACGTCAACGGACATGCTATGTTCCCATCTTTATCCTATTATATTTTGCAGTCGCGGATCCGGGGGGTACAGGGGGCACATTCCCCTTCCCCCTCAAAAATAATAAAGGGGGAGGACGAAGGGGGCTGATAACCTTTTCCCATTTTTTCTTTTCTTATTGTGTGTCCGAGATTTTTCAAGCCAAAAACAGCACACCAAAAACCTGATGACATCTTTTGCCGGCCCCCCCGAGAATTCTGGTTCCGCTTGATCTAAGCTGAAAGCATCTTCGGTACCGTGAAAGTGCTTTCGTCAGTATTCATATCTACAGCTACTGCAATAGATTGCATTAGTCTACACCACTTTGACTTAATCATTCAATTCATTAGGTCTTCATTATCAAATCCTTAAGACTTAAAGCAGAAAGCATGAAAGGAAAGGCACTGCGTATAGTGTAGGATCTCAGAAGTTTACCGACTTTGATAAAGGAAAAAGGGAAATCGGTCACATTAATAGGAAATGTGCATTATCAGTGATACTCCAATAATTATACTTTTTAGTAAGAATCGTAATTAGAATACAAAAATATCCTGCTCCACAACAAAATAAGGAATTGGTCCACTGGATAAATCAAAAGAACATGCGTGTTGAACATGACTGGGTGTTAATGGCTTAGTTTCTTTCAAACATAGTCCTATATGGAGACATATTTACATCAGAGTTTGATAGAGGCGACATATTTTAAAATATTGATAGCTAGACTAAAATTGCTCCATTCATGTGGCTTGATTTACAGCAGTGTGTAGGATCCCTGCCATCGTTACAAATTTATATCCATAAACTTTCGGTGCGAAAAAGTTAATGACACTTTGTTTTTCAAAAAAATGACTTGTTTTGCAACACTTCAGTGAAAATGACTACAATTTCCATAAAAAAATTATGACCAAAACGTGCTCTGAAAACATTCCCTTCCTAATGAAACTCATTCTCACCCTGTTGAATAATGTAAAATAGTCGTATTGATGAAAGACATTTATATTTTTGATGTAAATAAGCGCACCACCGAAGGTAGAAATTATTCTCTTTTTGAGGGGTCACGATGAGTTCTTGATATGAAACAAATCAGACAAGCGTACCGCTGAAGAGAGTGGGAGGCCGGTACTGCATCATCAAAAGATATGGCTTGTATAAATGTTATGGACGCACACTGACGGAAAGAAAAGCATCAAACATGTCAAAGATGATATATTGACTTTTAAAATGTCTCTTTGCGAAACAATGACATATGTTACGGTCCTTTTTTTGGAATGATTTAGTGAAGCGTTCATTTGAGGCTTCCCTTTACTGCCTTTTAGTAAACATGAAATGGAGGGTAATTTTGCAATGTCTCTGTTAAACTGTGTTCCATTTGACAAAAAACATCCATCAGTTTTCACTCCAAACAGCAAATGTGTGCTGACGCTGTAAAGCTTGGTGAACCCAAATAGCCCATTATCTAAAGCTTCATCCGTGGAACCGGTCACATCTCAGTCGTTTGTGAGATGGAAATAACAAATGGACCCGGAATTTAATAAAACAATTCCTTTCAGAATGGGAGGACAATGTGGTGACGATATGTAATTGCGGAGCTGGTCATTTCCTTCATAAAGTTAAGGTTTCAATGTGCTTATTGCCCTACATCCCCTATTTGTTTAACAGCACGGCGAATGAAGAAATGACCACCATACAAATACCATTACTAGAATGCTGTAGGTTCCGATACTCCTAGATATTTCGAAAGTGAAATAATTGGGTGTTTTGATCATTAAAGATAAACTTGAGTTCTGGTAATTATACAAAATAAATTATCAAAGAATCCAACGAAACTTGCACTGAATGTTCAAGATGACAAATAAATGACATGTGCCAAACCATTTTGATAGAAAATGTATAGTGGCTGAGTAATGAGCATAACAAGATGAGGACATCCGGGTAAGTGGGCACCGACACCGACACCGTGTCACTATGTGCAAATGGGAGTTGTGGTTTTTATCGAAGATGATGCCCAGTAAGTTTGTTTTTTTGTGCATTTTTTTTTCTCCACTGGTTCAAACAACCAATCTACTGCAGGATAAAAAAATCCAGAATAAATCATAGCAAGTTTCTCTCAAAATACGATTCCCATACCAGAGCTCAAAATTAGCATTAAACTGATGCGAAAAACCCCGAAGGCCGACTGCATAGGAAGCGCCATTCCAGTTGTGTCAATCAAGACCATTCAGGAACATCCTTGCAATCAACATCCTTGCAGTCACAAATGCCGCCTCTCTGCCCAGACGCAAGCTCTTGACGCAGGGGAATAAGGATTAGCGTAAGGTTTCTGTTTGGTCCGAAACACGAAATCAGTATTTACGAAACGCGAGGCGTCAAACCAATGTATCAAGCGATTCCTTGAATTCCCCCAAAATCGGGACTCTGGAAATAGGTCAGCACTAATTGTAACAATGACAGCCTTTTGTTGGATGTTGGTTTATTTTGAACAAATTATAGATTGCCTTGATATGCTAGAATGGCGCGATGAAATTGACGCCTCGAGTGCACGCGGCAAAATATGTAGTTAGATTCGGGAGAGAACACTGATACACTACATTAACTGATATTGTGAAATCGTGTAAGCCCATGACACCAGATACAAATTATATTAATTCACTCATTCATACATCCTTTCAAAGAGGTCCAGTACTTCCCTTTGGGCACTCAGTGAAAGTTTGAAGCAAACAACCAAGTAAGAGTAACATGAAATAATTAAAGATGGTCATCCCGTTGTCTTATCAAAATAACATTAGGTCATTTGTGTATATTTAACACATTTGCTTTGTTTTTATTTCATTTGAATTTGTCTTACAACATTAACTAAATTTCCATTTCGGTACAGTCGTTCTACTGATTGCTCCTAATTTAATATATCCTTTTCATTATTGAATATTAACGTCCTTATTCTACAAAAAAAAAACTAACAAAGTTTTGTCTAAAGTCGATTTCAACAAAGGAAGTTAGAGAGAGGTCTGCGTTTTCCCTTTCTTGATTATGACTTAGTCCTCGCTCCGGACTTGTTTTAAATTAGTACTAGACTACTCTTACGGATGAACAAAAAATTCAATCGTTTATGTTCTTTCAAATGATGACCTGTTAACGTACGTACGTATGCACCGTTCAATAACTTTCAAATTTTTCTACATATCAGTTTATCTTGACATGACACCTGATTACCTTTTACGTCGCCGTTTGTCACAGGTTTTTTCTCCTCCCATGATCATCACTATAGCACTTTCTTCTCACACCTCATCACGTTCATCAACCATCCACAGTTCATTTATCTGCTTCATCACCCTTCCTAGTCTGTACCACAAGACTCTCAAATCAGCAAAGCAGATCTTAAGACTTCAAATCGGCAATGCAGATCAGCAAATCGACGACGCAGATCTGCGGCTTCATGTTAATCTACAACAATCTTACAAATAATCTCATGAAACCAACTAACATGAATAAAGGGATTAAATACATAACTGTATTGCCTTTAGAATTCATGTCCGGATTATGTAAGATGTCATCATAATGTTCGCACTTTCAAAAGGTGACCCAAAAGGCTATTGAAATTGTGTACTTTGATTTTTTGAAAATCTTTGCGATCGTGTTGTATCAAGTTTGCTTCTGTGTGTGACAGAAATATGAGAATGAAATATATTCATTATTTCATTAACTGATTATTTGAAAGTATATCTTTATCAACGTCAAGTTATTTCACCAGAAAATAAACCCGTTAGTCTTAAACAAGAATGATAAACAACTATTAACCTATCACAATCGAAAAGACTTCTTTTAGCGAAGTTAGTTTCTAAATGCAATACAATACCATTTAGGTAAGGTATATCTGTATTAGCATGATTAGGAATAGCAATAAATAAATTAAATTGTTTTGCTGCTGAATAAACTAAACTTAAACTTCCTCCGATATAAGTGAACCGAAAGACATTATACTAGGAACAGAAAGTTTGGAAAAGGCAGGTTCAGCAGAGAAATTATTTCGTTATTTTTCATTTCTCCAATTTAAAGCTCTCTTGTATTACACATGCTTTTTTGAGAATTGCTTCTCCTTTCAATATTGTAATATGTTGATTAGATTAAAAACGAGAAGGTCTCAAACTTTTAGTCCCTCAACAAGGTCAACAATTTAATTAAACATTACAGAAATTATGGGGAAATAGAAAATATCTTCGGGAGCATAGACGGACAAAAGAGTGATTTGAATTTGAATTCTGAAATTATAGCTGTTTTTATTACAGAGCAAAGATACAGGGTATTACGTCATTATTTACCACAAGATATAACAAATACAAATGAGATGAACAATTAATTCACATGTATTTTTAAAACATACATTAAGGTTATGATTTCCTCTAGTAAAAAATCTCAACCTTACATAGAGGTATATTGCGGTGATCGAAAAGTCATATTGGTATTTCATGAATGCCAGCTATTTTACCGTGAAACAAAGTTCGATAACTTAGACTAAATCATCCTCCAAGAAGTACACGTACCACTACCTATTTCAGGGAAATCGGCAAAACCTACTTCCAAGAAAAAGCATATTTTTTCCATAATGAGTTTTTATTTTGCACACTGTGTTCGCTAGTAAGTATAAAATACTCGGTAGGGGGGGGGGGACAATAAAAATTATTAAGAATTTTGGGTTAGTTTCGTAATGTATGTCTTGTTTGCCCATGCCCATGGTATAGCCATATCATTTCCCCCTGAGATGACTGCAATCATGTTATTACTCATGGTTTTAACCAGCTACCATAATAAACTGCATTTAAAAAGTGTCTTTCTATCGGGTATCCATTTTCTTCACCTGGGTGGAGAGTGGCAAATACAAATTCATATCCTGTCAAAGGACATTGGTGCTGTGGCAGGGATTCAAACCCTATACCATGAACTTCATAGACCGAGGACTTATCCTCAAGACTACGACACCTCTACAAAATGTAAACTATGTAAAAAAAAACACTGTCAATTTAATACTGCTGGAATATTAATGGCAACAAATATGACCGCTTTATGCTTTTTCTCTTCGTTCTTAACGTCGCATAATGCATACTTCCCATTCTCATCCTCTTGACGTAGACTTTCTACATGAATTCCAATCATTTACGCTATTACACGACAGGCAATGGTAAAACCAATTATCAGTCTTGGGAATGGAGTATCTTGGTGACATCGGACTCGCTATATACAGTAGTGGCGTAACCTGAGTCCAATCATTAAAGGAGCACTGATATCATGGGGGGCACCGGTCTAATTAGCAAGGCCTCTGATGGAGGTGTTCGAAGGGGTAATATCGTCTTCTTTTATCATCCTTTCCCCTTTTCTCTCTTACCTTCTCTGTCTTTTATATTAATCCGTCTTTTCTTTCTTTTCTTTGTTATTCGATTGGGGCACATGCCTTCTGTGCCCCCTATAGCTACGCCAATGTGCTACAGCATGGTATATGAACATATTGATACAAGGACACATCCAGTAAACCATTACACCGTTTTTAAAACATTCAACGTTCGATTATTAAGCCCGATTGTATACCTATTTTATTTAATGAAATATCTCTACGACAATATACATTTCTGGTAAGAATCTATTGAACCTCCGAACTTAATAGAGCATAGTAAAATGTACTATCGTATTAAGATGGTTTCGGTTATTTTATGAAATGTAGAAATATGAAACAGCAATTTCTGAATTACACCATTTTGAGCATTTTTTCTTCTTCTTCAGACAGAATGTCGATCAATTATAGTCACATGATTTGTGCGGAGAGACACTCTAATGACTGGAAATCTATAAACAGAAAATGCTCAAGAATGAAAGTAGCAGAGATGATTTATTATAATATTTACTGGAGAACGACTGCTAGTAGGAGGACATATCCATTAGAAATGAAACAGTGAGTCCATATTTCAGAGATTTGTTATTTTATCTAACCCATGGAAAAATTTAGCGTTTTACAAAATAGCTTCGACAAATACCTTGTCACGAAAAGACTGATATGGTAATGTGTGTTAAGGTAGTCCCTGTACTTTGCCCCTGTCTTTGAAGATACACTCGATAATACATATTTGTTTAGAATGGATCAGGTATCATTTTAACACTCAGAGATGTTCGATGTATCTGTGTGATTAATTGATTGAATCACACATAGTAAAATAAAAGTATTCTGGTTTATGTAGCGCTCAACACACCGATGATGTCTTTACAGCGCGTTACAGATATATCATTACCCCGGACAACGGATTCAAGCTTTCCCGCACACAATGTATGCACATTCTTCACTCCCTGGGGAGCATTCCAGCCAGACACTCACAATACTGAGCAAACTAAATTTAAAATGACTCTCGCATCTTACCGGGTACCCATTTAACACCTGGGTGGAGGGTGGCAAATGCGGATTAATGTATTGCCAAAGGACGTCATTGCCACGCTGAGATACGAATCTTCAACCCAAGGTTTAAGAGTCAAGTGAATGAACCACTATACCACTATATCTTAGATACCATCAGCATGTATTTTCTGCCAACACTCAGTGAAACGATATATGAAGTAAATTTAGTCTTTTATTGGAATAGTTTAGAATTTAAACGGAATAAGAAGAGGAGACATGATTTGCATCTACTGTACTTTATAAGCATGAGGTAAATTCTGTAGACCTAACTCGGTATCTTAAGAATCGTGTAAAGTGATGGTCCTTTGACCCACTAACGACTAAATGTCATACGTCATGAACTATTTCAACAGATTGAACGCGTACTGTCCTGCAATATCTTACCCACAGACCTTAATGAAGCGATAATGATGCTCGTCATCACCAGAATATTGGTGAATGGAAACGATTTGCAGTGCTATTGACACGTCCAAATTATACAGTTTAGTTCAAGGATCATTGTGTGAGTGATACAGTTAACAACTGAATTATTCATACCCTTACAAAGTTTTGTAATTTTGAAGTATGTGAAAAACTGATATGTCCCAATGTTTGTTTCTTGAAAATGTGACATATTGAAGTTTACATCTAAAAGTATTCAACAAAATCTCTAATTCAACAAGTCCACTTTCAGTCCAGAGTTACGAGAATCACACACAATAAACACACGCCAGGGGTATGAATAATTTAGTTATTTACTTTATGTTGACAACCTTATTTACTACTCGCAAGAATATGGACTTCAGACCCATTACTGCATGGTATTCGTGAGCATCTTTTGATCGATCGTCGATTAATGCTTGCTAATACCGCCAGTGTGGTTTTTAAGAAGAATGATGAAAATCCCTTGGACTGATAAAGTTAGTAATGAGGAAGTTCTTAGAAGAGCTGGAGTGCAAAGGAAAATGATACATGAGATGTTGATTAGGCAGGTGAAGCTCATTGGTCACATTACACGTAAAGAAGGCCTAGAGAATCTTGCCTTGACAGGGAATATTGTGGGAAGGAGGAGTAGGGGAAGAAGAAGGATACTTTGGATGGACGGTCTGCAGAAATTGTTAGAAGAGAGAGGAGTAAAAGAACTGGGAGTAATGCTAATAGAGAAGGCTAGGAGCCGAGGGTTGTGGAACAGCATGATCGCCAAAGTCAATCGATATGGCACTTAGAGAGAGAGAGAGAATACCGTCACAGTACCGAAGAATCTGTTTGTATGTAGTGCATACTTTTTCATATTGATATAATAGCTCTATTAATTTCCAAAGTGCATTGGAAATTATTACTCTGGCCTTAGCTCCAGCAACCGTAATGAGCACACAGTGCAATTCGAGGAATGTTTCCTACCACCACGTACCAAGTTTCCACTTGTACCTAAAAGGGCAACCATAGAAGGGATTATTAGGTCGTATGCATCGGAAGGGGATTCAAACCCACAACCTTTTGATAGATAGTCAATGAGATGACCCACTATATACTACGGTACGTCTGGAATTTATTCGATAATAAAAGGTTTGTAGTTCATACGTGAGAAATACTAAGTTTGGCAAGAACTATCCTCACCAATGGTCACATTGTTTGCATGAAACATGATGAAATTCTAAATTATACCATTTTAAACGACACCAAGCACATATTTTCATCGTAAATTATCTCAATTTTCGTCATGAAATATTAGGTCGTGATCAATTGCTTGTTGAGCTCTTTTCACATTAGGGATATATGGGTCCTTCTTTACACCCATGTGTCACGGATCGTTTTGAACTTAGTGTCCAGTCATGTATGACTACAGCAACACGGTCATGATGAGGTCAAAGCAAGGAGCAGGTGGATTTATAAAGTCATCCACCTTTTTTTTTAGCAGGTTGAATTTTGTCATGAATAAGAAATTTTCTAACACCTTACAAATAAAGATGTTTTACATCATGAGGATGTACTGCGTTGTCTAGCAAAATAACAAGCAACTGCTGATGATGTCGGTAAATATAAGGCCTACTCGTTGGTTTACTTTTTAAATACAAATCGCCTGGAATGTGTCACAGTGGTATTAGAAAAACTGCTCTGAAGGAAATTAGAGAAGCAGATTGGTGAAAGGTTGAATAAAATCGGACAAACAATTAACAAAGTTATAAAGTTTTAAAAGTTGCAATCACTATACGTAAGGGAATTTCAAATATGAATGTAATGGCGGACAAATCTCTAATTTGTTTTAACACAAACAAATATTATTGAAAAGCTTTACGTTTTTAAAAATGTATTGCTCAGGGGTATTTTCTTTTTAGAGGACCTTTAATAATAATCTATCTATAATATATTTTAGTATTTGCCCAAGAGAGAAAGCGCCTAGGAGAAAAACAGAAATTAATGGTATTTTTGTACGCGCCAAACGGGAGAGTTGTCCATGATTACGTCACAACCCACTGACCAAATTACCAATTTGAGATTTGCATAGATTTAGTGATTTCATGTTTTAAACATCCATCAATTTCTTATTAGTGGTCTGCATTATTTAAAAACTGTCGTCATTTTGTTTCTCTTAATTTTTAGAGGTGTCGTGGTCGTGGAATCGAAAGGTTTATTGATCAGTTTGCCTGTCATAATGCTCTGCGTTCTTTAGTTCTATTCCGTATTGATTATTGTAATGGCTTCTCTCTACCATTCCCTCGACTCAATTGGATCGTGTGCAACGGCTACAAAATTAGGCAGTCCGATTGATATTTCAGGTTTCTAGAGACCATCCATTTTTGAAACAAAGAATAATGTTTAAATGACTCTTGTTTGTCTACAAAATACTCATTAATTAAGCTCCACAACATTTAGATACCTGTTTGAGATTATAAACACATACCAGGGCATTGAGGTCAGCCAGTGATCCTCTCCGTCTCACATATTCAGTTACTCGCACATTAGCCGGTGATAGGACATTTACTGTATCTGCTTCAAAATACTGGAATGATCTACCACTTAGATTTAGACAGTCTTCATCAGTTATTACCTTCAGAAAGGCCTTGCAAACACATCTTGTTTGCAGTTTGTAGTTGTAAGATTGTTTTTCTTATTACATGTATTTATGTAATTATCATTTACTGTAAGCGCTTTGGGCCTTGTGGGAAAAGCGCGGTATAAGTAATAATAATGATAATAGTGGATGCATGGTCGGATAGTTTATCACACGGTTCGCAGTTCGAGTCCCGCCGCGGCACTAATGTCCTTTGGCAAGACATTGATCTACATTTGATCTAAATGTACCACTCTCCACCCAGGTGTCGAATGGGTACCGGTAGGAAGGAATTCCTTGAATACTATGAGCACCAAAAACGGCTGACTTACAGAGCCGTGGTGGATATCTGCGCTATCAAATTAAATATCCATTATTGTTATTATTATTATTATTATTTTCCGCTTTTCCGCCTTTAAAAAAATGAACGCATTACAATGGTTGAATTGTCCTTTAAATTAATAGTGCTAAAATATGCTAATTATCTCAGTATGTTATCCTTCCAATAGCAAACTTGATTAGTATCTTAGATAGATACGTCATATAAATGACCTCTGTAAACAACTTTCAAGAATCAATTGGTGTACTCTATAGGTTACAGTTTAATACTTTTTACACTTTTAAAAGATTATTATTATTATTATTATTATTATTATTATTATTATTATTATTATTATTATTATTATTGTTATTATTATTATTATTATTATTATTATTATTATTGTTATTATTATTATTATTATTATTATTATTATTATTTTTACCGCAAAAAATATTAAAACTATTGTACCACTCCCTTGTATTTTCACACTTGAATTACTGTAATATGATTTGGGGATTCACATCAAAGACCAATCTTAATAGAATACATAAGTTATAAAAATGAGTAATACGTATAATAACTCATTCAAATTTCCTTTATCATAGTGATCCTCTTTTTAAACAGATGCGAATCTTGCCAATCCATGACATAATATAATTAAATGTTGCCAATTTTATGTTGATGCTCTTGAAAGGTATACCTTTACCAGATTCATTTAGGGAATGTTTTACAATGAATTGTCAAATCCACGATTATAGTACGAGACATGCTCTTGATTTTCATCTTCCTTTACACCGTAATTCAACCTCTAAGGATTCCATATTTTTCCATGGCCCATTAATTTGGAATAGTTTGCCAGAAGATATAAAACAGTGCAATACATTGAAACGCTTGAAATATATGTATAAGGGTTATTTAAGCGGAACAAAATGAAATTGTCATTTATTATGTAGAATGTAAAACTCAAGCTGTAACTTCCTTCTTCTTATCTTTTCTTTTTTTCTTATCTTCCTGTAACTGTCTGTAAACCTTAGCATATCTTTATCTTTCCTCTGTCCTCTGTTGTTGAGAATGTATGTACGATGTGTTTTATATATAAAATATGTTTGTATCTTGTTTATGCTATGTATTTATTTTGGGATCATTCTCATAAAGCCAATTTTGGCTTTCATGATTCCCACTTCCTTTTATCTTATGCTGATAATGAACAAACATGTATATACTTTTTATGTTTTTTAAAAGAGAGTGAAATAAATGAAATGAAATATATGATTATTAACGTTTCTTCATGTTTGAATTGAAATCCAAGATACTGATAATATGTCTGTCTATAAATGAACTATAATCCAATTGAAATATATTTGAAAATTATATCATAAATGTTCATTTATTTGTTATGTTTTATTCTATTTAATATTTACACTCAATAAGACATTGTGAGTCTATTTTCCACGTAGAAATAGTAATTATATTATCCACCTATTACATTTGTGAATTGTATGCATTATTTTGTAATATTAAGGACCCAATGGAAGAACAGCGGTTCTCTGCTTCTATGTCAGGTAAAATGGGCTATCTGATGTATTTCAATCTTACATTTGTTTTATTTTTAAACTATTCATGCTTTATTGATTTTGGAAATAAACACAAACAAACACAAACAAACAATTAGTAAGTTAGATATAGTAGCTTTAAATCAACGTTCAGCACACTAGGCTAGTATATTGTTGTTAACATAAGTGGAGACAATATAGATCCAGAAAAGTGGAAGAAAGAGGTCAGTGAAAGTTCGAGCAAAACTGATTAAAAATAGGAAAGTTATGAATTTTCGAAGGTGCAATCAATGAAACACAAATTGTCCACTCTGTGACGTATCTTGAGAGGTGCCTTCCCAATTGCCCTGTACTAAAAAACGTCAAAAATATATTTTTTCTCTTAAGAACATTTTCAATTATACATTCACCCTAGTTATAATTATTGCAAATATATTTTATACAACCCCTGTATAAAACAAATCTATTTCGTCTTCAATAACTAAAACAATTAAAGTTTATGAAATTTTCTGTAAAGAGCAAATTGGAGAGGAGCTCACAGGATTCGACACAGTGTTGTCAATTTTTGTTTCACTGGTGACAATTTCAAAAAGTCATAACTTTCCTATTTTTAATCAGATAGTGCTCAAACTTTCACTAATTTGTTTCTCTAATTTTTGTGCTTTTATTAAAATCAACTTAATAAAATGGCAGAATTCCCCTTTAAGACAGAGAATCAAATATATGCAAAGCGAATTTTCTGTAATTTCGAAATATATTTTTGTATGCAATTCATTTTTAAATATATAGACAACCCAATTCGTATGCTAAGTTTTACTGAGGTACGTGAAACTGTAACGTAAGTATCGCACTTTTTTATGAATTAAAGTGATCATATTACTTTTCATGTCTGTGTTATCTTGAATATAAATGAATAACCATGTCAGTCTAAGTTGATAAGAGGCGATAGAAAGGCAAACTTTTATTTTTTATCAATTATTTTCAGTGATTTCGTAAATGTAATCACATAATGTTACTATTTATTCCCATTAATAACGTGAAATATTACAATTAAATTCTGTTTACCTTGTTGCAAAGTTTAAGGACAATATCTATTGTGGCGCCATATCGGGCTTATTGTTACCGTTAATTTAATTTTTTTTTTTCTTTTGAAAAGAATACAAATTTTTGAACGATCTGGTGATAGTAATCAGATTATTATGATAGTGAAATAAAGGTATCATAGATTTAGCATCATGGCACATAATGCTGTCTGCTCGTTTACTTTATTTTGTCTTTTGGCACCAACGTTAATAACGAAGAAACTTCCACTGGCATCATGTGCGTTCGACAAACTAAACGAGAGATCAAACGAGTATTCCGCCAACCAGAATCGAGCATGAAGAACTCACGATTTCTGAAATGTAACACCCCTCCCCCTCCATCACATTCCGTCGAACAGGCAACAAGAAGGGGAAAATAGGGGATTAAGGCAGGAAATGCCCAAAGCACGTCACACAGAGCCCCATGACGTGAGACTAGGTAGGGTATTACATCGTGTCTATTGAGCAGTATTTGCGATCACGTGATACGCAGTTGGCGGCAGTAAGCGAGTGCTGTGGACTATAAAACACGAAGGAAAACCAGTTGGACGACAGTCAAGAGCTGAAAGCACGGAACCCACGAGAATAGGTAACTTCAGAAGACGAAAGCAAACGAGTGTTCCCATCTTTTTATTTCGCGTGATAAGAGACTGTACAGTACATACAGAAGAACGAAAATAGAGAGAAAGAAAGAAGAAAACAGAAAGAAGGTTGCTGCACTTGCGTCGGCGTTCCCGAGTTTGGGAGTAGCACTTTAATTTTTTTCTTAGGATACAAAGGTTGGTAAGTTTTCTTTATTTAGTCACAAAGTATATTAAGGCTTTTTTCTAAGATTGGTTATGTTGTTATCATCTTTTAAATGATATTCGAAGTTTTTGCTTTAAATGCTAAATGTGTGGAACGTCTATAAATGTTCTCAATCATACACGTAGTAGATAAATGACGTTAAATATCATACAAAAGTCAACTGGACTTCCTGCAAGTCTAGTTGACTCGTCTATAATAGTTAACGTTAAATGTGTGGAACGTTTCAAACAAGCAGAGAAACCCGGTTTATAACTATTTAAAACATTCAAATTAGACTACCTCGTTTTCAATTCGTTTCAAATGACAATAACTACATAATTTTCCCATTTCCTGTTATAGCACTGCACTTTTAATGTATTTGGCATGCAATCGAAAAGAAGTTATTGTGGTACAACAAATCTCAATTTAGTATTTTTTTAAAACTGGAATTGATCAACCTATTTTAAAGTACCATTAACTGACAAATGCACGAAATATTGTAAGATCTACATTAACAAAACAGTAATTTATGCGAATGGTTCATACAATAATCCAGTTTTTTTAAGTGTAAATTTGTTAAATTCACAGACAAACGAGACAACCAATGCTTAGAATCTTCCGAATGTTAATTTCATAATTATCAACCTACAATGTTAGAGTGAGATGGGTAATCCATTTTTTTGGCATATGATATTTTGTATCCTGGAAATTGAATTGAAAATTTACCAGGCATTTTAAACATTTCACCGACTAAAGCGTAGTTTATTTTACTTCTGTAATTCATTAATGTTATTCCAATCTGTAATTCTTAATCAAATCTGCAATAATTTCATTTCACTTTCCACTTGCCGATCAACATGTGATTTTTTTCATATATTTAATGTTTCGTAGTTGCACCAATCTGGTTTTAATTCAATCACTTTCAAAGTAGACTGTAAAGGGCATTTTAGATCCTCGGTGACTCTCTTGCAACGCCTTTAATGTTATAAGATGTCAATTAGCCTAGATTTATAAATAACATTTAGATTTATAAATCGCATTTCACATTTTAACTGATATTGTAAGTTCATTTTATCTTTCTTCATTGAACGATTTATTCATAATGATAATGCGTGCGCAACCTGTCTCAATTTCAGCACTATTTTAATCTCTATTAATTAATTTTTGTTCAGTGTGCATTTCATTTCTGTATTATATGTGATTCTATATGTTGTTAAATGTGAACATTATCAGAACATTACCGTTTACTGGATCATATATACATCGTAAAAGACTAGTTTGTTTTCTTATCCTTCGATTGCCTTGGGAACAAAATTACTTCACCACAAACCCTGACAAATTTACGCTAATCAACTTATGGACCGAAAAACTGTATGTGAGATGCTTTAAGGCGTATAGATTGTCCAAAGAATCGATCGGTAAATTGCAAGCGTATGGTGTCAAAGTTTGACTTGTCACTAAAAGATGCATCACATTTACGAATCCGATTCGCCTATAAGAAATATTCGATTCTAAGATTTAAAAAGATGAAGTGTCTCGTGGAAACAGGACTCTTTGCGGGATTACCCTTTTCATGTATAGTATTTGGTAACTCAATCGAGCAAGATCTGCCCCAGGTATTCAACCAAATATATCAATATTTTCCCTGGTGACTTGAGGTGATAACTTGGCACCTTGAGACCCGACAAGCAGCAAGGTTTCAATCATGTATGACATGTGTTGGAATGAAAATATCCGTGGCTTTAACCATGGAGTACCACATACAATATGCAAGATGACGGTCTGAAATTTATCTCACATAAACGTCTACATTATAATAAATTCCTCATTTTACTTAAGAAAGGTATGAGGTTACAAAATAATTTTAGATATAAGAATACTTTTAGATATCAGTGACAGTCGATGGTAAAATGGATGAAATGATAACTCTTTGGACCTACCGGTAATCATGGTAAAGCAAAGATTTAGATTTTATTCTTCGCGTTCTAATTTTAGATGGAAAAAACACTGTAAGATTTATTCATAATGTAGTTGATTATAGATAATAATAGAGTTACTCCTACTTTCCGATCTTGCTTAATATTTAAAACAAAAACTATAGGATTCTTCCATAAAACTTCTGAAGATTCTGACATTTCGAGTCTGACGTTTCCTTATCAGCTTATTTTCATGTTTTGTTTCATTGATCATATATGGAGGTTGATTTTCTAGTTGCTGATTATTTTATCAAAATGTCACGGTCATTATGAATACACAAAGGCATTGAATGAATAGCTCGAAGTTAATTAGGTTTCGAACTCACCTGCTTCGGCTTCATCAGGGAGCCTTGCTTTTTAAATCTAGTGATCATCAAAAACAACTTACGTAGAGAATAAAATATACAGGAAGCCTTGCTAAAACTTTATTACTGGTAGTTACCCCCTGAAGAATAAAATCTATACTTACCTCCGCTTGGACTCTTTGAATGGTAGCTATAAAAAGTGTTTTATTTCGTCCATTTAGTTATCGATTTTAAGTTGTGTAAATAGGACAAGCCTTTATGACAATTTGTAAATGGCCCATCGGCAAACAGTGTTAATGTCGACTACCTAGTTGGTTGTTTATAGACGTAAAATCCTGATTTCAAAAGCAGAGATATCTTAATTGACATACATAAAACTTATTACTACATAAAATAGTACTAAAAGTCCTACGAAAAGTATTCAAGCTCTTTTATGACCAAATATTGAAAGAATGTCATTTATAGCTGTTTTAATTTTAGAATATAACGTTTCCATTCATTTTTGTCATTTTCACCTTATACATTTCCACATTATGGATCAAGAACTCAAGTTTTATGTAACATTTGAAATAAATGTCTCCGTCTCGCAATGCTTTTGGTAAACTCAAAATCCATTACGAAAAGTTACAAAAACGAACCTTAGTCATATCAATATTATGGAAACCGAATGGAAGCTTTCATGCAACACGGTCTAATATTTTATAATAGCAACTCTTATTATTTTATACCTTCAAATTTTTGACAGATCCAGATTTTTGACAGCAGGAAAGAGTAGCTGTTATTTTCACTTCATAACACAAACATTTTAAAAGGTTTATTTTGTTTTATAATGGACAATGCAGACATTGTATTCCAAAAGGAAATGGAGATGATTTGGCAGCTAAATGTAAACGGTACATGATGATTCAGTAACATTTAGATATGACATGCAATCGCCAGCATAGACTGGGATTGCTTAAAAAGTGACTGGAAAGCATACTTGATGCAATTATACTGTCTGTTGATATATTATATCTCGTCTCAGCAATTCAGCTCCTTAAATGTTTACTCTTTACATGTAAACCTAGTGAAATAAACTTAATAGCATTTTTAAGTTAGAATTATTTAACAAATTGTTTGCTCATACTTCGTGCTAAAGTTTCTCCTTCGTTATAGAAGCAGCCTAAGCTTCTTAATTTTTTGTGTGTTTTCTTGTCAATATTTCTTTGGTGTTTTAATTGAAAAGATTTCAGTGCATTTAAATATCAGATTTCTGGCAATTCATTCTTTTTTTTATATCGCAAAGTCAAAAACATTCCTGACATCATATCGTAAGTTTTATGAACGATGAAGGAAATCCTTCCTGAGGAATTGCACATTGGTGACAAATAGGTTCCATGTGCTATTAAAGACCCATGCATTAATTGAGCTTCCTGGAAAGCTGAACAATACTTTGAGAGCTGAATGTGAATTTAGAACCGATTTCAAAACCACATACTCTTTTTCTGTTTTTATTTTGACAGTTTCTGTTATATCACCCCTAATATCGTACTCAACTGAAGATAGGGGATATACTTTTTTTAAACAAGGAAACTTGGAAAATTTTGACTTTGAATCACAGATTCTACGACCATACTTCTTTCATTTCAGCGAAGTACTGATAATGTCGCTCTCGCCGTCAAGATAATCGCCAAAGAAGGGCGAACATTTTCAAATCCGATTTTAAGTAAACCGAGGGATTTGGACATAATATTCATTATTATAATAAATGGGGATAATGAAAAAGCTTTTAAGACGCGAGAAATCATCGTTTTTTTATAAAGGACCATCTAAAACATGCTTCAGAATTAATAAATGACATAAGGTCGTATTCCGAGATAGTGGTAGTCCTTAGTATAAGCTCGATCATAGCTTAAACTTGATGGAGTCAGTGTATAAACCATCTCGTCTCGGTTTCACCTGAGGTGAAAGTACAGTAATTCACCTACAGTATAAAGTTATCACATGCTATAACAACATGCTTTGATTAGCCGGCGGTGCGCCAATTCAATTTCATGCGAATGTCAAGTGTAAAAGATACGTTCACCTCACGAGAAAGCTTCAGTTCTCGCGGCATACCGCTTATGTTTTGCTAGCTGTATCAGCCAACCTGATAGAGAGTCTGAACTGCCAGTGTCTTGACGGAGACTACATATATGAATGAAAAAGGGAGTCAGGGGCAACACAGTGTATTACCCTTTATCGTGTTTTGTTGTTGTAATTATTACAGCATGAAAAAAGCACGAAAATCGTTCCTATGTAATGTACTGATTTAATCCATAATTATCCCCCAATTCTCGTGTGTCTTAACTCCTCTATCTCTTTCACTTTGTTTCAGTCACTTGATTTGATTATAGAAATCAATTCTTCCTATTGTGATTTATGTATTTCTCAGACCATTTTATTATCCCTCGGTGTGACAAAGTATAACAGTTATAGACAATAATATTAAATATTGGTTGTGTGAAAAAGTATTATGTAACTAAAAATTGCATCAAGTGTATTCAATGAATTTCAACCCGTTGTCAATATTATTGTCGATTACTGTTGCTTACTGTGTACAGTAATTTTAATGTAGAGTATTGACTATGTATAATTTCTTGTCTGAAAGGTATTTGAGTGTGTATTATGTTTGGCATGATGTTGCATTACTATTTCTTGATGAAAGAGAGTACGTCCAAGATATTTGTTCATTTGTTGGTCCAGACGTTACCAATTATTGATATTAAAAGGCTCATTTCACTTCATACTTTCTCTGATCACAGCTCTAGTACGACTGAAACTTCATTCAGTATTCAGTTTAACTATCATCTTAGATGTGGTGGGTAACGTGTGTGAAAATAATATTGGACTTGAATATATCTGGCATACATCGTGTACAGTCTTGTGATATAAATGATATTGATCCTTTCGAAAGTCAGAATTATTGAATACGGTTAGTAGCAACATTTTCCCTTAAAGGAATTGCCTAGTGTGCGGATGTATGCTAGAGTGTCATATTACTCACTGTGTTATGCTGTTTAGTTTTTAGAAAATTAGAGACCCTATACTTTATATACGTTCTGGACATGCTTGATTACTAACTTGTAATAAATTAATGAAAATTCTTGTATCAGTGAAAGTTTTCCAAATCGTATATCACTGACCAAATTTGTGGGAATTTGTGTGATATCAAGTACGGTATTTATGAAATATCTGTTAAAATATGTTAATTACCGATCAATCATTTTTCCACTAAAAACACTGAAATGGAGGAGGCGCGATGGCTCAGTGGTAGAGCAGTGCTGTCGTAACCGGTAAGTCCCGGGTTCGAAACCAAGTCTATGCGTTCATGCCCTATGGTAAGGCATTACTCCTCTTTACCAAGTCCCTGGGATACGACTTAAAGCCGTCGATCCTCTGGTTGCTTACTTACAAGCATATATTGCTTTCTTAGCAGGCAGGCAAAACGATCATCATAAAAACTGTTCAACCAAGCAAACAATCAAGAATGATATTTAACAAGAAATCTTCCTATATAAATATATGGAGGTTTTTATCTTGGTTTCACTCTTACCAAAATACGTAGAACAGTTCGTCACAAACTAGGAAAGACGAAAACGACAGGAAAGCATTTACATGTACGCCAAGGAAAAAAGTGTTATTTTGTATTTGTAGAGAAAGACGTTTCGGTCGAGTGAATGGATTGAACTAAACTGGAGAAAGGGAGGACAAGCAGTTGATGTGATTTACGTTCGAGTGAGCTTTAATGGAAACCACGACATAATTGTCAATATTGCCTGCGATATGGGAATGAGAATGAGTTTGAGAAAGTGAACGAGAAGAGATAAAGGAATAGATAGAATGAATATATCTCTGTTGGGTATTCATGTATAAAATGTCAGACCCTAAAAGAGGCATGAATCAAAAGAAATGAAGTGGAATGGAATAACTATTTCTGGAGTGTTAGATCTGGGCTGTCATGTGCAGAAAATAAAGCACAATTCATTTCATTTTCATATATCTATACATTCTAGTTATTGAGCAACGGAGGAGAAAAGCTCGTTTGGTTAGGGAAATGAAAAGAAGAGGAGTGGAAAAGGACGAGGAGAATGAGGAGAATGAGGAGAATGAGGAGAAGGAAAGGAATAATAATAATAATAATAATAATAATAATAATAATACGAAGAAGAAGAAGAAGAAGAAGAAGAAGAAGAAGAAGAAGAAGAAAAAAATAAGAGCAAGGGGTAATATGGAATCATAAGTTTGTTGCCAAATGGAAAGTTTAATTATCAACGGGACCAATAACTAATTGACAACCCTGATGACTGAGGAATCTTGATAATCCATAATTAACCTTTGAAATGAATTGAAAACTTTCAAATATAATCGAATTATACATGCTTACTTCTTTATTTCTAACGTATCTTTGATATCGGACGCTGTCTTTAATACCTCATAGATTGATCAACATAATCTTAGCTAAAACTCTCTAGATCTATCATGAATACAGACAATACAAGTTACTAAGAGAACTGAAGGCTTGATAGTTGCGTTGATAAGCCAATAATGGAAATTAAAATCTATTTATTTGTTCTGCTCTTTAAATCATGGTAAAATTGAATAATGATAACAGATCATGTATCTAATGATATCCTAGAAAATTGTACAGTTTCTAGATGATTATTAGACTTTGAAGTTATATATTTATATACATTCCTATTTTTATGAACTAAACTTTCATCCGTAATATCTGTTGAGCTGCTTCTTGAGCACTTTAAAGCAATTATTATAAAAACATGAGCATCTTTTATTCAAACTTTGAATTTGTAAATCCATTTATAACAACCACCCCAACCACCTCTCCCTCTCTATTTCTCGGTTTGTGTTCCTCTTGGTTGTGCTACATATACCTTTATTTAATTAAGTTTGAGCAATAAATGAGTAAATAATTAACTAAAAATCGTTGATGTCTACAGCTTATCGTCCGAAAGAGATTAACCCCCTTTCCATTATTATCACCACCGCACATTTTACCCCTTTTCCCATTCTCTCTTTCTCTCTTTTTTTCTTCTCGTTTTGTGACTGTAACCTTTACCCGTGCATGTATTTCAAGTGCTAATTTCAGCCCGACCTACGTGATATTTGCTAGACGATTTAAAAAAAGTTAATTGGATATCACGATTACTTTTGAAGACTCCTTGCAACTGGATATGAGATCGTTCCATTAAACGCTCTATCGTGTTTATAAAACCTGTGATTCTTCTCACGGTGGCCGCATGTTTTACCAAAATAACTCAACGGAAAACAGTGTATTATTTCAACGGCGGTGAAACAAAGAGAGTGATGTGATAACCACAGATTCCTTTCAATCCATTCTTATTTCCATCATTGATTTTCCTTCCACGATTTCAACAGAATGAAAAAAGGACGTCAATGCACGTTACCCAATCAGCACGTTTTACCCTCACATAAGTTGTTAAAGATTGCATTCCTGTTCATGATTGTCTCTGTTTACCTCGGTCGCAAAGACTTTCAAAACATCAACTTAAATCAATTTTCTACAGAGTTACACATGCCCTTTTGGAATCTGTGAAGTTGTCTATGACATTTGACATAATCCGAACACGATTTCTTAGTTCATTTTGTGAAAGTCTGCGATCATGTTTCATTAGGTTATACAACTGAATTCACACGTCATATTATTTCTTAACCTGACTGATATAGAGCAGGCGAGATCCGTTTGATAAACTCGTCTGCACGCTTTTTTGCTTTTACTGGGAGAAAATAACACTAACGAATAATAGTAATCGTTTTAGTAAAATTAACTTGTCTCAAGGACGATGCCCATTCCGTAATATCCCTGTCAGAATCAATCCAGGGTGTCCACTGCGTTTCTGGCAATCTCATGGCCAAGTCATACTTGGGGAGTAATCTTCTTAATAGGCAGCACTTGTAATTTCGAAAGTGAAAAAGGAGAGCTCATTATTTCGCATTATTTCGTGCAAAACCAGTAATTCTTTCAACCATAAAACATTATTACATTACCTTACATCGTTAGGCCTTTAAGGATATTAGTATGCATTAGACAGGACAGAACCCCGTCAATTCTGTAAATTAGAATATGCCATCTGTCTAAAAGCACTTGCGAGGTCGGTAGCCACAACAAGAGATTTTTTTACCTTACTTCAATATACAGAGGACATGTCTCCAACGGCGATGGAATTTTCATAATCAGTGCGACAAAAGAATTAGTTTTATAAAAATGTGTTTATTGCAAAAGGTCAAATGATATTACACGTTTAATGGAAGCCTAGATGGATTCATTATCGAACCAGAACTGAAATGAAATGATATACTTTTAAGAAGCAAATGAGTGTGTTTAGTCATTATCTATTCTTCTTAAGTCTCGATCAGGTATGACGCCGCAAAACCGCGGCGGATTTTTTTTATAAGGACATAAGATGTAATACGCTTTACATTTCTGTATCTCAAACACAGAAATCAGTGAATACGCATGGAAGAAACCTCGGCTCTTTTTAATGCGCTGGTTTACCGCGGTATATCTGGACACGCCTATATAGAGAGTGACAGGTTGCCTTACTACGTATACAAAAGGAAAGCACTATGGCCTTACCCATACATTAAACTAGCTACCATTTACCATTATTCTAATATCCAATCTATTTCATGAATTATTGTGAATAAAACTATGAAGTTGCATTGCTTGATATATGACAAAATAATAAAGGCATTTAATTTAAAAGGAAATATATATATCAGGATGATTTTAGACGGATATATTTGTTTCTTGCTTCTCTAAAACATCTCTGAATAAAAAATGTTGCCCACAATTTTGTATCAAGGTCCGTTGAAAATAATTATCCCATAATATACACAAAATTTTCGGTAAAAAGAGTTTCATACAATAACATAAAAGGAACCAGAAAAAAGCATGAAAGCTAATCGAGCCTGGTACCTTCCAACAAAAAATGTCATTGGATTAAATATCAACATCAGCACGGCTGTATCTATTAATTTCCAAAGATTTTTTGAGCAACACAACTTTTTTCAATATATTGATCTCCCGTAAACGACCACATGTTCGTTTTTCGACATCTTCCAATATTTAGAATGATGACCCACCGGTTTATGGACAAGTGATGATTCTTTTGTAATTGTATTATTCTATTTCCGATTGGCCACTGTACTTTTTCCTCCAGTGTTCTTCACGAGCAGGCGGTGATAAATTATTGGGTTCGTCTGTCACCTGTCCTTTTAATTCACTCTCGTATTCTACAAGCTTAGATTATTCATGAAAGTGTAATTTTGAGAAAAAAAACCTATAAAATCTCATCTTTTCTCTGTCACTCTCTGTCACTCTCTCTCTTCCCCTCTCTCTTCCCTCTCTCTCTCTCTCTCTCCATCTATCATTATTATCCCCTAGCCCTCTGTCTTTTTCTTTCTAAGTGGTTGGTTGGTTGGATTTTTTTTCTTCTTTTTTTTGAATATATACATACGTATTATGAACATAAAGAAATATAAAAATCAGTTCGGCTGGAAAGCTCTATTCAGAGCCAATGATGTAATGGCTACTCTTAGAGGTCCAGAACAAAAAAAAAACATCCATAAATATAACAAACAAATTAAACATAAATGAATAGGTCACAATGTTAAAAGTATTTTTTTACCTATACATCATTCTGGTGAATTGCCTCATGTGATTTTTCCTTACTTAACATTGTTGTTTAGTCTCAAATCATGACATACGATAACGACTGACAAACCACTAAGGCTTACCTCGCAAAATCTCTTCATGACATATGTGACAGTTACTGTATTTTCTATCGATTCGCTTACGAGAGAGGCAGGCAGCGAAAGGAAGGGGGATTTCCTTTTGGAACTTAGCTTTTGCAGTAAAAAAAATGTGCGTTGAAGAAAGAAAGAAAGAAAGAAAGAGAGAAAGAGAGAGAGAGAGAGCCGCGTGGGAGGGGAAGGGAAGGTGGATAGATCAAGGTGAGACAGACTGAGAGGGGGCATCGAGGAAATATGTACATAAGAGTATTTAAGATTGAATAGTTTCTTCATTTGTTAGTCGATTATCACACTCTTTAGTGATTTTATGACAACCTACTTCTTAAAATTTGACATAAGATTAAATACAGTTCTTTGGAAAAGCTGTCTCTTATGAATGATCTATGGCTAAGTTTGTGGATGCAAGAGGTACGCTAAGTTTCGTGTTACAGTTTGTACAGTGTGCAGTTAGCCCCCAAAACCTTCTCGATTGTTTCAAATTATTTCCTGCACTATTATTTACATCGTTTGTTATAATCTCCCTATCTAGAATTTGCCTAGCTGCATGTTTTTATCGTGTGTGGGCCATCATTATTATCAAAGCGGATATGTCTACTTTTAGGAAAAAATGCCTCCAAAGAATATCGTCCATTCCTCATCCCGAAATCCAAGGAAATTTGAACGATACCTCAACTGTAGGACTTGTAAAGTGCAGCTCAATAATTCTTCATCTCATATTAGGGTAGTGACATTGCTACCTTTGCAGAAAGAAACATTTATCAATGGATTTCTGCTTTCATCATTTCTGAGGAGTAATATCCATCAGAATTGCTTGGATCTTAGAACAATCTTAAATATAAATTGCAGCCAAAGTGCATGAACTGTTGTCATGACGTGGTACTAACATATTCACTTTGAAAAAAAAAAAAAAACACGATTAAGTACCTCGCAAGCATTTTCACTGCTCCTTCTTATCTTTACTATACAATCACGGTAATAACAAGGTATATCACCGTGATTATGTCATTGTTGTAACTGCACACTTAATTGATTTCTGTCAAAGTTTAATTTTCCAAAGTCAATCCAAAGTCATTCAAATGCCTGTTTTTGAACTGTCATTCAAAAGATATTATTCACTCTGTAGATCACATGAAATCTTTCTAGGGTAACAAGAGCTTTGTCTCTGAATCGTCTTGATGAAAAGAGCGAGGCACCTATTGAGAATGTAGGTGTATTTAGAGTGCTAATTGCGGCTTGGAGTCGTTTCTCGCTTCTCATACACTGAAGAGACAATAGTATGGTGTCTGTGAAGTACGTAATTCAAACGTAAATTGACGTGCTTGTTAAGAAAACCATTACACAAAGTGCATCAATAGTTGACGAGTACATTTTGGGCTTAAAATGACGTACATTCATGGTTAATGTCTTAAACATATGTCTCTACCATGATAATGGAATCGTGATTATGTAAGCTCTTTGTTTTCCCATGGGTGCATAGATAAGTGATATCATGCAATCTGTTAAGGCGAAGTGGAATATAGCCTATATTAGTAACGTTTCAATAAAGTCAATATGATGTGTACAACCTATTCAATCTTTGACGAAGATAAAAGCAGTTCACAGACAGAAAAGCTATTATCAGGAGACAAACTTTCTTTCTCCTTTTCTCTGCGTAACAAACATCAGCGGTCATGTAATACCCTGTCTTTGTTACCCCATTTATGCTGTGTTGGACAGTGAAGCAAAGAAGAAGAAAAGAAGGATAAGATAAAGTAGAAGTATACTAATAGTAATAGTTGTGATAGTGGCAGTAGTAGTAGAAACAGTAGTAGAAGTGGCAGTATTAGATGTAGAAGTAGGAGTAGGAATAGTATTAATAGTAATAGTAGTAGTAGTAGTAGTAGTAGTAGTAGTAGTAGTAGTAGTAGTAGTAGTAGTAGTAGTAGTAGTAGAAGTAGTAGTAGTAGCAGTAGTAGTAGTAGTATTAGTAGTAGTTTTATAAGAAACAGATGAGCATGAAGAAGAGAGGAAGAAGAAGAAGAAAAAAAGAAAAGAAGAAGAAGAAGAGGAAGGAGGAGGAGAAGAAGAAGAAGAAGAAGAGGAAGAAGAAGAAGAAGAAGAAGAAGAAGAAGAAGAAGAAGAAGAAGAGGAAGAAGAAGAGCAAGCGGTTAAATGGAATGATAAGTCTATTGCCAAATGGAAAGTTTTAGTATCAATTTTTTTCCACCAGGAATATTGCAAACTTTGTTTATTATATTCAATTTTTTGAAAAATATTAGACGAAACAAAAACAAGATCAAGGAGAACACGAACAAGGAAAAATGATTTGAAAACATGAATGGCCTGTTTCCAAATTTAACGAAAATTCGGATCTTTGACATTTGCATTTTTTTCACTAATACGTTCACATCTACTCTAGATGAATAGGCAAACAATGTATCATCCACGCGTTTCCCTCGAGTTATAAATGATCTATTGTGATCAGGTACACTGATGACGTATTTTGCTTCAGTGTGTGTTTATATGAACATTATGGGTAAATCATTTACGCAAAATTTACACCAAATTCCTTTAGTGTCGCTTATATTAGGTTCTTCAGCCCACGGATAGTATTCTGTAAACATGAATGTGCTTAAGGATTGTGTTTAATGAACGGATGTTTGAACTCAGGGTATAATCGAATGGTCGTAATTCAATTGGGAGACAGTCATGGGCAAAAATGATATAAAGAGAGGTAATCGCAAGATAAGTCAAGCGGGTGGAAGGAACCAGAAATGAATTGAGATAATTTGATAGAGCACACAAAGTGTGAACGGTACTGTTTCATTTACGTTGGAAAAGCTCGCTGTCATACTGAGGAAGGGGGAATATTGTTTTATTAAATTGTCAATATATTCCACATTTTTAGATGTGATGACGTTAGGTCGTTAAAGATGTTCAGCTGTTCTATAATGCGTTTAGGATTTTGATATGATTTCGGCCGTTCTCGTAGGAGATCAAAAGGAAAACGAATGATATGTACGATGTGTGCCCCTTCAAGCAAGAATGGAAAGAAATATGCAGTTTACATGTCTCCCGTAATCAAAAGTGGGTTGTTAACAGATAAACATGAAATATCTTTGCTTTAAATAATTTGAACTCAAAGCTTCGTATTCATAAAGGTATATTAAGTTAACATCGGGTATACCTAGTCCACTGGTTGATAAACCAGTTTCAACCTCTCTTTTACATATAAATTACTGTGAAACAAAACAAATAAACGAAATGAACCATTTTCCAAATTATTAAGCAAAAAAAAACCCCATCCCATTATGAAATGAAAAAGGTGGGGTTTTTTCATGTTGACTTCAGTTTTGTTTGTTAAGCTAAGGAAGTGTGGTATTTTTTCACGGGATAAGGGGCTGACATTTGGCGTTCCATAAATCAGTGAACTATAATGTGTCCAGAAATTCAGTTTTTGTAGTTGTGTAGGACCACTGTTGTGCTTCGTCAACCATAGCTGGGGGCATCCTTGAGCAAAACAAGAGATTAATTCACTGATTTAGATTATCAAACATCGCCGTCCCTTATCCAAAGCGGGAATATTTTAACTATTATTTGGAATTGCTCCGGTAATTGCAGGTGACACTTCCATGTTCAGCTCTTCAAATCGTATCACTGGACTAAGATTTGTACGCTTTAACTTATAGGGTTTCCTTACTAAAATTTCATTCATCCCCATGATAAGCTTAAGTGTAAGATTTGGATATTAAAGAACATCTTCCTTTTGTCTTCTTCACAGATCCACAAACCACCATCAATAAATCACCATGCGAAGCCTGAGTTTAGCCGTTCTCCTCCTCGCCTGCCTCGCAGCCATCATCTCAAGAGAATCGCCCGTCCAAGCAGTACCACGGATAAGACCCGCCATCTTGCAGCACGGTATGCCGTTCGGCAAGAGGGGGTACAGCGGAAACAATGCAAGGGACTGCTTCCACAGAGCGCTCAACGACGATAAAAACAGCGAAGAGCTTGTCAATCTGATCGAGGCATGGTACAGGATGAAAGTTGAGGATGGACTTAGTTGTATGAACGGATTATCAGCATTCGACGAGGCCGCTGCATAGTGGGTCAGTACATCATCGTCTATCCCACGTACAGGGTGACGCCCAAAATAATCCAAGGCTTGAGATCTTCAATTTCAACGACATCATTGGCACAATGTCATTGTTTTTTGTGTTCTTGAGTAAGAAATTCCTTTTCCGAATGAAATAAGACCAGGATCCTGATTTTGGGTGAAGCGTTTTGATTCTACTGCTATTTTAGTGAGGCAATGTCGTTTTCAGAATGTGCTCCTTTTTCAACATTAGTCATGATTCCCACACATTCAGCTGTGTTTACAAGAGCAGACAAGCGTTTGACATTGTCTCATAAACAAAGTCGAAGAATCAAAACGTCTCACCCGAAATTGGTGATCTTGCTGCCATTTTTGCAGGAAAAAGAATATTCTACACAATGAAGCAAAAACCAATGACAGTCTGTCAATGATGTCGTAGAAATTGCAGATTTCAGGTGTTGCGTTCATTTACGGCCACCCTGTATAATCGCCCTATATCGATACAAAAAAGTCACATATAAGATATTGACCACTTGAATAAAACCTGTATGGAACTTCTTTTTTTTGTAAAGTGGATTTTTTTCGATAATGCAATGAAGTCTCGTGCGGACTACGAGCCCTCGGAATAGAAAAAGCTGTTCAAAAGGGTGGGTTTCCTAGATAGTAGTTATGTGGGGATAATAGTTCCGGGCGAAAGTCCGGGGCTTAGTTGTCTTAGAATTCAATAAGATATTTTATATACCTCACTTTAGAAATCTAGCCATCTGATTGGTCGAAATTGGAGTCGTGAGTTTAGCCATGCCCCGCCTACCAGTCAATAGTCTTTTGAAAAGCGCCCTAGGGATCTTCTCAAAAGACTATTAACTTGTAGGCGGAGCATGAGTACTGCGATCCCCATTTGTTTACGTGTTAAAATTGTCTTTGTGCGAGCGCGGACACCATACACTGTTTTTTTCTGCGATTCCCAAATGATTGAAACTTTCAGTCATTTTTACAGCGAAGATTAACAGACAGTGTCTCAGATTTTCTGTGATGTTTTAACCAATCTGTACTTAATAAAAGGCTAAGGTAAGAATTCTTGGTAGATATTTGTTTTAATTCGGCATATAAAAGTCATATCGACTGCTTTAATATTCGAGGACTGGCTGTTTCTATACTGGCTCGCGGGAAAGTTGAATCCGCTGCCATCACCCCTTGAGCGTTTAAAAAAAGCCAGTCCTCTCGTAGCAGTCGATATCTCTATATCATTTTTTCCAGTCTTTCCGCATTTACAGGATATTTCCGTACCTAATTGTCCACATCCACAGGCCGAGCTCTATAATCACACATTGACGATACCTATTATATAACATCGGCTAACCCATGGTATTATTTCTCATAACATCATATTCTAATCAACATCCAAAGTATTATTTACATCATATTTGGTCTGATCTAAGCCATAGAAAAGATATCAATTTTATGAGATTATCATATAACTTATCGCAAAGGCTTTCAAGAAATCAACTTAAGGGCAATTTCAATGCCATGTTTTATTTAATTTAGAAATAAAGATGTGATTACGTAAAATGTCATCATATTTTTCTGACAGTTCTAAATGGGCAAAGATTGGCTGAGGTGTAGTTTTCGAAAGATTCTGATCGTGTTAAATATATGAAAATCTGTTGATTTAGTTGAAGTATGGGACAAAATGTTTGCACTTGTCCTCTTATTAATCTCAAAAGTCATCATCTGTTAATCCTATTCTCCCGACACCCTTTAAGACCAATGAAACTTGGGAAATGTAAATATTATTTTTGCATAGAGTCATAATAATCGACAAATCTGCTTGCCTCTCTACGAACAAGAAAAATCGTATTGGCGGTGAAGGACAGTGAGTGACCATTAAAAGAAAATCTACCTTGGTTTGGAAAATCCATTATGAGTCTCACATGAGCCCTACGGTTAACTTGTACACCTGCTCTCGAACGGACAAAGTGGTTCATAGACGAAGTCCATTAGACTGGATGCATCAATATGATGTTATATCAAACGGAATGAATATAAATCGCTGCAACAAAATATTCACTGTGTACAAAGAAGACAATAAAAAAAAAATCATTTTCCCACGAGCTTCTTTACTTTTTATGCTTTCAGCTAGCACAGACGTCACATTCCAGATTGAATATACTCCATCTGAAAAAGGGGAGAAATTCCTCTCCAATCGTTTTTGTGAAATTGAGATTGTCTGGTTAATGATATAATATCACACAGCTAAGTGCATTGCAGTCTATTAAGAACCCGAGGGAACGCTAATGGTAAGGAATCCATGACGTGTGTAGGAGTAGCACTTTACGAACAACTTTGTCTTCTATTAAATCTGTAAACCTTATGTGTTCCCTTGGTGTGACTTCTATTTAATACAAAAAATCAAATGAATGCACATTTGCTGTCCTTTCCCTCAGATAAAATTTGTCTCAAAAATTCATATCTGCTACACGTAAAACAGCTCATATCTCCCTTTCTTTGAGTTTACTCACTCGAATTTACCTGATTGTTAAATTATTTTTCTGACGTTATGGAAGATACACGAAAGATCCAGTGATTTCATAATGTAAACGATAATGATTGTTTTTGTTCTAATCATGTTTACGAAGATTTTTCCCAGAAGTCGTCTTCCAAAAACATTTGCAGAATATATACATTTAAGACATAAAGATTTGGTTCGTAAGTTTGGACTTGTGTAGTTTCAGTATTGTGAATATATAGATGTAGCATCAATTAATTAGTGATAAGGCTGTGTTTGACGGATATTTTGTTAGGGAAAAGAAAACCTAATTTTGATATATTTTGATGTGGAGGAATATCATAGAAAAAATTCCCATGATAAAGCTTGTTCTTTAAATTACGTCATATTCAAAATATGACAAGAATAGGATGACATGTGTGGCCAAATGTTCATGCTAAATGTTTGTGTAGTCCCATATACATGTACACATTTCTGTGTAGAATCAATGTGACTTTCAGCAAGACTGAGTCAAGTTATCATCATTGCAATGATTCAAACACCTCACAGTATAGCCTACATCAATACGTGCCCCTTACAATCATTCCCGGATAGTTTCTTTCATAATGCAATTTCATGACAAGAACTCGACTGTATCATTAAACATAAGATGTGATGAAGAAGGGTGGGCATGATATGATCCATGATACCCCACATCACACCGTCAAACTCACTGATTATGGCCATTCCGAGAAATGGAATTCTTTTTGGTTCGGTCTGTTGGCGTCTGGTGTCGGTCTCGTTGGTGTGACTGAGCCTAATTTGATTTTCAGTATGACACATTAGTTAACATTATTTAAGAATTTAGACTATCAGATACGATATACTATTTTAACCAAAATTCAAGCATTCTTCTTTGATATCTTCTAAATTGAATGCTTGAACATTTCGAAGTTCCAGTGTGAAGCTCCTCAATAAAAAAAAAACGCAGTAGTGGAGTAGTAATCAACCAAATAGGGATATATATAGCATTTTTGTATTCATTCAAAATATCATTAGTCAAAACAACAATAGAAATTAAATTATTAAATCTTATAATGTGGGTTTTAAAACACTATAATCAAGTATATCATTAGCTTATCATCGAGTATTCATTAGCATAAGAAACTTTCCGAATGTTGCACGTAAATACTCATTCAAGCTTCGAGATTGAATTAAATATGTATATAATGATACAATCTCTTCTCCCTTCTCATTACTTTTTTGTTGCAGTTTTTTGTAACGCTTCAAATATACTGAATAATACCAATGAAATTTAATTATTTCCGACCTTGTATTTTTCCCTCCCGTATCGTAAATTCTCTTCCTTGATTGCAAACTAACTAAGATCCAACTGTTACGGAAAATTCATCGCCCATGACAACGTATTGCTTATCTGCCGAGCCTTGCATCGCGACTTATTGATGAATAAGGTATATCTGGATTTTGCCTTTTGTACCAATGGCAAGTGGGCGTTGAGAATACACCTTGCTTCTCTGCCAATTCTGCAATGCGATGAAAATTTCTACAAAATTAACTTTCTGCGATATGTGAAAAATATGTGCCCATAGATTAAAGGAAGTTAAATATTTCATGCGTATCCTTGAGTGTGTCAAAACGTTCGACGTCATTTTCTCATTAAAACATGTTTTTCCTTACCTCAATTGTCAGGAATCCTCATTGACATGGTTTAATTGGCTGTAGGCTGTTATGTAGACCGTGGTAAAATGAAAGATATTCACCTTTGAAACTGAGCCCTGTATACTATATGCATAGCGATGAACTGACCCGCTGGTCGTTGTTCATGTGCCCACTCCAGTTCCCATGTTTCATTTATTTGATATCAATTAGAGCATGTCATGTTAAGCCAATCGAAAATTAAATCTGCCCACGGTCGAAAATAATTTTCTTCCCTCCATGTTTTTCCAAAAGATAATATTAACAGAATCTATTTGACATTTGCTTTTATGTAAAAGAGAATTATGTGATATGTAATTTGATGGATTTTTATTTTAGAACAAGAAGATAACTGCAATGAAATCTACCATAGGTGGCATGTCAATTTTTCTAGAAAAAACAAGCAAAGAGCAATAATGAACTTCTCTTTCAAATGCCTTCCTGATTATCATTTTACTAGCATTTTGATCAATTGGAACATGTCTATATTTCATATAAAATGTTTTGTTTGACAATGCTTTTAGAGCAAATACCAATGTATCACAATAATACTCATCTTCATGTTTCCTTTATATATGAATATATGCTTCTAGGAGTTCGAATGAATGAATGAAATCTTATTATCAGTTTTCATTTGTAATACGGTAAAATACAATGGAATCTTTTTGTAGTAGGATACTTCTTAATATAATTGGTGTCCTCATGCTAGGAAGACGTGACGATATCTTTTTAAAACAAATAACCCTTTGTTTGCGTAACTAAAGAAATAACTTCAATGTTGTCCTAATCTTAGAAATATTGTAATCGGAGTGTTACAAGAGAAAAATATATGGGGAATCAGGAAAAAAAAGTAAAGAGGCGAGCCAATTGCTCAAAGCACATGAAGCCTAAACCCATTACCCAAATAAGACGGAAAGTTTTATTTCTTGTTTATAAAATAGCCATAAACTTTCATGAATATATTATTAATGTAGACGAGATGATACATTATAACCCATTGCAATATTTGTAGACCACGTAAAGAAAATGCCAGACTTCTTTTCTCAATATAGTTCATTAATAGCAAGCTGCTCCACACATTTACTCATAACATGACCATACTGAGTTTCTGTCCTTACTGTCAACGTTATCACCAAAAACCGTACAAAATTGTGTATATTTTCACATCGAGTTCTAACATTATGTCATACTGACTTAGCCTATGAAATCCAGAGGGCGTACTTGGAAAGCAGTTTTTTTACTGAATGTACCTACCCTCTATTTTAAATAAAACTTGAATAAATAAATAAATAAATAATAAATTCATTTTTTTAAAAATCTTATCAATGAAGTGTATTGTTTTTACACGATTATTATATACTTAAAGGCTTTTTGACCTTCTTTTGAAAAAAAATGTTGGGTAATTGACGCAAACACAATAATCGAGTATTCTGGAAACGGTCATTGACATTTGAATACATCTTGGAACTAGGAACAAAATTAACATTTCTCCCCATTTCAGAACTTCGGAAAATGAAGAACCACTATCTATTTAAAGTATCTTTATAGATTTATTGTTCTCAACTTGTTCCATCCAGTAAAATGTCATCGTTTTCTCTCTTGACCCCACACAATGTTAATTATTCATGTCAGGACAATGATGGGAAGAAAAAAAATCTTCCTAAAGTATAACAGAAAAGTTGTCAATCAATTGCGAACTAGGTGTGTTTGTATACATGATGGACAGTTTAAATCTTCTACCGATATACTGCGGCTATTTCAGTTTAGAAAATAGATAGTGGTAATATTTAAAGGAAAATATGATTAAAGCAGATGTGACAATGTTTGCAGAGATGGCAATTCCTAGTTTAAGGTTCAAGGTTCAAGATCGAAGGTCAATGGGTCATTTTATGTTCCAAATATTTACCTATAACAATATATACATACATTGGAAGGTCAAATATCAAACACAATCATGTTACGCAGAGTTTGCAGTCGTGATTAAAGAGAAAAAATATATATTCGCAACAATCATGTAAACTAATTAATACAAATATTAAATAAAATCGGTTGTGATCTGAATTATTGAAATATTTTAGGTAATTTAGGCACTGTTAAAGGAGGGCGTACACCATAATATGCCCGATATGCCATTGGAATCTCCCTAACCACTTCTTTATCCTATACCTCAGATAAGTTTCCAAGAAGGTCTTGAATGTGATGTGAAAGTAAAAGCGCATGTTTAAATAAAAAAATAAAAAGGCACTGATTCACAAACCAAGTTAAAGTGCGTTATTGTCTAGTTTACCAAAGGAAATTAAAATACATTTAAATTAATTTGAGACCAGCCATTTTCATGAATTATGTCATATATATTTTACATTTCGAGGTCATAGTAAATACTTTTTTCCATTTCGCTAGCAAAGGCGCCATTAAAACCTATCTAATTATAATCTGTTTATTTTCATTGCCTTAAATATTTATTCTTCACAAGTAGTTCAATATTGTATCGTAACGGAATTAAGACCATTATCAACATGATGTCACTGTCGTAATACCAAAAAGTAAAGCTATGACCTTAAAAGCCGTTTCGTGTTCGTAATATTTTATGTGTGTGTATTTACTTCTCATTAACAAATAATAATCCTGCTATAAATTTTATTTCTTAAAAATGATATAGAAGTATGAGAATTTTAAAGTCTCTCAAGCATAATGATAGCGTAGAGTGCCTTTTTGTGGATGGTGTATACGGTTAAGAGTAGAAAGGTTTTTAGAATTACAAGTCGCATCAATCTGAATTGCCTTCTTTCTACTTTTTCATTTGTAAGAAGCTTTATGTGTCTCCGTAATCGATATGATTTCTGTATATTTTTTTTCACATTAATCACAAGGACTTGCTGAAAAGTAGCCTGCCTGACTGATTTAATATATACCATGAGGAAATGAATCTAATTAATTAATCAATCAATCAATCAATCAATCAATTGATCAGACTACTATGGTACCCAATTATTCAGATTTAGTGAAAACCCCAAATCATCAAAAGTGTCGTGCTACTATGAAAGTAGGTTCTGTATTTGGAAAGAAAAAAATATTTTGTATCTAACATCTCATGATAACTTTGTATAAGAAAGCTTCGTCCGCTTCGGATGTAGTTTCATTGGTTCACCGAAAAACCACCGCGTCAGAGCTTAATCTTTTACATTTATTTCCTTTTTATAGACTTGTACTGGAAACAATCCTCGTAAATTAATCCATTGTTTTGAAAGAATCAATCGCTTTGTACAATCTTTTTCGTGTAATTGAGCGATCCGAATGGTTAGAAATGACATTTAGATTATCCATGGAATTATAGTCTTAGTGAAGATATCCTATGTATGTTCAGGTATCATGGAACTTTAATGGAAGATGATGATGCCATCCTCTCGAGGTCAAGGAGACAAGATAAGTAATAGGATTGGCCTTATCTCAATAAATCTACACACGGACTATTAAACGCTAGTTTCTAGATCATTGCATTCTACTCCCGCTTGAAGATGATACTGCCTTTGTATATTAGAAGTTGTCTGTAAACTAAAAAAAAAACATCATGAAAAACAAGAAAATAGTTGACCGGTCGCTAAGAGTAGTCGTAACAATACGTGTTATACTTAAAAAAAATTTAAAAAAAAAGTGTATACAAATATAAAAGACACTACATTTTCAAGTGCTGCGTATGCAATAACGATGGAAGTATTCTTTTTTCATACCCGTTCCCCTCTTTGGCACAATATTTAAAACAGTTTTTTTAACACTGCAGGCGTATAGCATTATTAAACCTTCTTACTTTTTGAAAATTTGAAATTGACAGAGAGAAAGAACATTTAAACCGATGTAAATCAATCTTCGGGATTTCTGTGCATGCCGACGACTGTTTCCCCCTAATCATTTTGCAAAAATTGTTTCGCGTCTGCCTCGCTGGCCTAAGGGTTTTTGAATCATCCGTAATTATTGTTATAGAACACAGTATCCAACACTTAATCTAAATTTGTGGCACAACTGAAGAGTCATTTTGCGCAATTTAAAATGGACGCTTGAAGATGTGCAATTTTTAAAAAGATTTTTCCTACTAGATTGTGATTGAAGAAAAAGCCCGAGGCATGCATGGTTGATTAAGACAGAGAACACCGACCATCGGAAAATTAAATGAGGCAAGACGCTGGTAAAAAGATAATACCCTGCAGCAAAGGGTGAGGGTATAAGAGCTTGGCTTGTGAAAAAAGAGCAATGTCCCATTCAAGATAATAACTAGACAGGGAGGCAGATCACAAACAATCCATTACAAATGGATCAAGAGATCATCTTAGGCGAGTAGAAATAATTGTTGTCTGACGTCAAAGCAGAACTTATTTCTGACATTCAGTTGGCAATGTTTTAAGAAATGAATAAGTGCATCCGGCCCTGAAGGAGGGAGAGTTAATATTTAATCAATGTATTCTAAAAAAACAACGTTAAATCTCAAAACGATTTTAGATACTGGCCGCCGGAAAACTACTGAAAGCAAATTGTTGTAATGGTCGGCTCTCGAAAGTGTTGCAAATTAAAATACATAGAGATATTTGATAACTTTCATGTCATGTTCACATTTTTTCTCAAGTTTTATGATACATAATCAATATCAATAATGATGTGGGAAAAGATGAGCAAATATATACAAATAGATAGCTTGGTGAGAGACGAAAAGGAGAGAAATGAAAAAGAAAGAAGAAATAAAAAGGAATAGACAGAGAGAGAAGAAGAGAGACTGCGGAAGCATGGGGAGGAAGGTACCAATAACAAAAGAGGATAGAGAAAGAAACTAGGGAATTTAAAGTAAAAGTTTTGCTCTGATCTAAATGTCGAAATTAAATTTTTCCTTCCAAATGTTCACATGCAAAATTTTAACGTCCAAGCCTAAAGTTGATTAGAAGAATTCGGGCCTTATTTTATGTCTCAAAATGTAACACCGTTTCATCGAAGCCGATAATAATTTGCCGAAATTTTGCGAAATTACCATGCTAAGCAGACAAGCGTTCGATTGTTTAGAAAACAAAGTACACGCTCTATTGCTGTTTGATTCGATCTCCTAGCATTCAAGTTGATTCGAGCGAAATAAACATAGGATCGTGGCAAATACCATTAAATATATCCGTTCAATATTACCCTTATTCTTTAAATGTCAAGTGTGATATATGGACACTAGATAGTCAATACGTGAACCTCATTCATCAAACCAACTGGTATGCATGATTTCAAGATGGAAAATACGGAACGATCACTGGTATTC
Source organism: Mesocentrotus franciscanus (assembly GCA_037976565.1). Taxonomy (NCBI): domain Eukaryota; kingdom Metazoa; phylum Echinodermata; class Echinoidea; order Camarodonta; family Strongylocentrotidae; genus Mesocentrotus; species Mesocentrotus franciscanus. The sequence continues at coordinate 4,495,383 of CP137666.1, read as the reverse complement.
GTGCTTGTAATGGCCTAAATGTGACTCCGTCAATAACTTCTACCAGTTCTTTACACTGACGGAAGTGAAAAGAGGGTACTATGATAGCGGTCAAGATAAATCTCGTTATTTGGAGGAGGGGAAAGGAGATAGGTTGACGACTTCAAAGGAATTTCTAGGTTTAGGAATATCGACTTGCTAGGATTGATGAGCAAGGCAAGCTGCATTTCACCATTCATTCTGTGTCTAAAGATCACCTCCCGGGTACGTAACCACACAAGGGTCCCGGCTCTTCCATCACAAATTTGTATCTGGGTCGTGTATACCTATCCCTGTTTTCCTTGCCCCAGTAACAGAAAAAAAGATTGAGGAAGGCGTCATGCAACGGACGTACAACGCTGTACAGTGGTTTTAAGGACGATTAGTCTAATTGATATCGCCGTTTGTAAACCGTTTTCATTTGTCAGTCCGCTTTGTAGCTGCTTGTCATTAATTTCTGGAGCAGAAACTCTTCAATGACGTGTTCTTCTACTTTCTCACTCTCTCAAACCAAGGAGGTGAAAGAAAGGAGTGGAATCAAGCCGCTTTCCTTTGACCCCATGCTCCAAGCCGCCGAAAAGTTATGCGCTAATCTGCAACTGTTGACCAGGTGGTGAGATAAAATAGCGCATGAAATGTCAGCATTTAAAATTCCTACATCAGAAAATAGTATCCCAGCAGCTGTTCGATGTCCCTTTCAATGATTTCTCATCAATTGTTGTATATGTAGAACAAGCGAACACAAAGTTGTGTAATTTCATCCTTTTTTCCAACTGCAAAAATACAAAAAACACGCGAAAACACGCATTAGCAAACTTAAAGCTATCGAAGATTGTAAATCATGGATTAATTAACGGGACATTAAAACGTGCACAATTAGTGCATCATCCTAAAATATTGAGTTTTTGTCAGGAACTAATTTTTTTCTTTTACCAACTCTGGCACACAAATTATAGGAAAGAAGGAGTACTAAACTTGAAAAATTGTTTGATGCATTATTCCCAATACAAACCCCGTATAAAGTTTATAATTTACCCTGAAATTTTGCCGGTAATTTAATATTTTGTAATAAATGTGAAACTGGTGCCTGACCTCCGAAATTCCCCGCAGTGGAAGAGCGGCTCGGAGCATGGAACTTCAAAGCCAAGTGGAATGTTACACATCCCATTATTACGCTTTAGAACTCACGTATGCGTTTGAATAAATTACAAGAGTTTCCACTCCTTTCTTTCACCTCCCTGCTCAAACTGACTCTCAGCTCTTGATGTTATCTCTCTCCCCTCCCTTCCTTTTCCGTTTTTTAATATTTTTTTATACAATAAGCGACGTTCTAATCTTGTTTTTAAACAACTTTGGCCTCGAATTTAGCACTTTACTACGAATGGCCATAAGTTATATTAGTCGACTGTTTAGCTAAATATGACTTATAAAACGACTTGTTTTCTTTGTATTCAATTCTGGATGTTGCTAGTTAGACCCCTCTCTCAGGGATATTTGAGCAAACCGTATAATATTTGTTGTCGTCAAGTGGTTCAGCCACCCCAGTTTCTTTTCAGCGGAGGTCTAAACGATACATCAACAAATTATTCTCAATAGGGCAGAGTATTACTAATTTTATGCTGACATTTCGGTAGGAACAACTTGTAAAAATATCATCTGTAAAAATGAACCCGCTGATCATCAATCGGGTCCTAAAAGTCCTTGAAAAACACATCATAAGATGCAATACACGATCATCATTTCTAAGAATGATTCGTACTTTGATAGGGCTCTGACTCCACACTTTATAGTTCATCTTTAGTTTGTCGGGGGCTCTATGATAATATCCCAGGAGGAACATTTATGTCACTGAACCGTTGCATGTCCACCCCAAACAAGATTAGAATGTTATTATGTATCCTTATGGGGACCATTAGAGCTGCTTTCATCCGTCATTGCGTAAACATCATCAATGATAAATTGGCCTCTGTGATCACTCAAGCAGTGAATATGTCATTATCTATGCATAGAAAAGGTGTAGCATAAGTGAAGATCGACAGTAAACCCTGCATTTAACAACAGATTAAAGCGACTATAAGAAACAATAATGCTTAGTGTAGAGTACAGTACAGTTGTATAAGGCTGATACGAAATTTTCAAATCTGCCTTTTCCCTTTCCTTTCGAGATACAGGCCTCTACATTAATATTGTAACGAAGGAATCAGAATTACAGAAATATAGTTTCAAGATAAAGTATTCGCTATCAGGGAATCAGTTTGTAAAAAAATAGAAGATCATGATTTCTTTTTTGGTAATTTGAAAATTTGATTAATTCCTACATATAATAACATATAATATAATAATAATAAACCTGTAATATTTTTAAAAGAATGATATATGATGAAGCTACAGTGTTAACTTTAATCATTAAATTAATTTCTCCCTACTTTATTTTATTTCTGTAAAAACTCAAACATCGCCCTGGTAATATAATTACGTTTCTATATTTAGACACGTTCTGCTTAAAATTCATTAGACCCTTTAACGGGGCTCAAGAATGGTGTTGCAATTTTTTTTGCAGTATTTCTTGTTTTCTCCCAAGAGACATCATACATCATTCCCATCCCATTTGGAATGTGTTACTATCCCCTTACATCTCGCTTTGCACTTAAAGTGGAAAGCGATATGACAATCTCTCCGAGAGATACGACACCGGCGTTATTTCGATGAAATTTTGCGTTTCCTTCTCGAGAACTTTAGCGCAAAATGGCGCGTAAAATGTCGTTTCCTTGATTTTTGATCGATTTTTCTCGTGTCATGAATGGACGACAATCAATTCTTACTATAGTGCATCACGTGGGTCATGGATTCTAGATCTGACATGCACCGATGCGCGTTAGCAGGGCGTTTCAAGATGCACTCTTGACTACATCCTGAAAAGACACGTCTGGAGTCTCTGGACGATAGTATTTGCTATCATATTTGTACTCATTGAAATATAAAAAGGGCACAAATAGTTATCACTATCATCACAGCCAAGAAAATCATACTGACTGTACAAATATTATTTTATACTCAATTGGTGGTACATTCAGTAGTTTTAACTTTGTGGACATTTCCACCAAAGAAATCAGATGAAGAATTCGTGCACTCAAACGGCAAGTGGGATACATCCATATCACTTCACCGAAAGCATATAACTCGTTAAAGGGGGTAATTGTATGCTCCCTACCCCTTTAAACTTGACGTAACTTGTCGTAACTTGCCATTGCCTATTTTATAGTAATACATTTGTCCTTCCAATAATCCATCGGATTATATATTTGTGTAGTTTTCATAAATAATCACATTTAGGCCTGACAACCCTATTTTGAATGATTAATTTTCTATATAAAATGAGTGATCATCATGGAGATAAATCCTACGGAAAATAAGTACTTTGTATAGATTTGGATATTAATAATTCATCACTCAATTTATCGTATTTTTCTCCTTTTTTTGTTTTTTTTCTGCAGGACTACCCTCTTTTGTTTTGTTCAACGTTTCCTCGTGTCTTCATGTTGCTTCAGAAACTTCTTCTCTTCACACTCCCACAAGATGACATCACTGCACTTAGCCAAAGAAATTGGACTTTGCCTGATGAGACAGGACAGAAACAAGATAGACCCAATTATTACAACAACAAAAATAAAACCCGGTGAACGTTTCAATGAGCTTGTAAATAAAACTTATGAACTAAATAGCAAACTCCGACACTCAACTGTTTCATTCTGCGCTTGTCAGCGGAATATCAGGCACAATCATCCTTCTTTTTTCTCTCCTAGGCTGAATTTCATGAGCAAAATATTTTTTCTTTTTCTAGTAAGGCCTAATTAGTCATGTGAAAGATGCGTTATTTTAAATTGTCAATTATCATAGTTTCAATGTTCATTGAATAAATATTGAATACTAGCTTTTCCTCTCTTTGATGTTAAATCCCAACTACCAACGCTGTTATAAAAAAAACATTGAGTAACTAGGCGGAGAAACTATACTACAAGCATCGCTGTGGTGAAATTACTCAACCATCTCCAAGGAAATTCATTTTGCCAAGTTGGACGGAGTTCAGTAAGAAAGAAAGAAAGTTAGAAAGAAAGAAAGAAGAAAGAAAGAAGAAGAGGCGGTGTCAATCACGAATTGGAAACCTCGCGGAGGACACCGGTACCCACAGGAAATGCCTGACACGACGAGGGCGGCAGATATAGCAGCTATAGAACCCACGTCTCCCTCGGTATGGTATACATGGCCTTTCTGCCCGCTTCAATTACAATCAACGATACCACACAAATGGCTATTGATCTATTTTATTCCACCTAACTCGAAAGGCTCATAAGTCTTACGAAGACTACCGATGTATATATTGATAGGGAGGTTACCAGGGGAAAGCAAATAAGTCGTCATATCGATGGTATATTGGCTGGCACGGAGGGCAAGCGTCTAGCTCGATTATCTCTTCCATTCTTCACTCTCGACTTACTTTGATTTTTAAATACTATTCGGGAACACACATGATATTTATTAGGACTTTGTATGTCGTAATGATTATCATTTAGCCTGGCTTATTTCCACTTTCTCGTACTCAGTTGCAACTATTGTTATGATCGAAGTCTAGTTTAATAGTGATGGACTAAAATCACCAATGCCGTCAAAGAATCTGTTTGTCTTTTTTCGAGAGCTATTCTAGCTAATGTAAATATGAGAAATGAACTGACGTCCTTACTTACTATTTCCTTCCTTAGCCTGTGAATAGTTTTCTTATGCTTTCGTGTTGTAAATAGTTCATAGTAAATAGAAAAATATAGTTTATTAGTCCACGCTATCATGCTATCTATAAACCCGTCTCAAATTTCGTCATGTCGTCATATTATGAACATTATGTAGGAATTAAACATTTGCATTTATTTGTTTATAAACTCTCTAGACCTTTCTTTGTTATTTTTGTCATTTATTTCGATGATTTTTCTTCTCACCGTACAAGCCATGGCATGAAGGTTCAATTTTGACAGGCTATTTCTAAATAAAAATTCACTCTTATCCATCCTATTGATGTTTCTTTGTCATGTACTCCTATGAGAATCGCCGAGTAAAGAGAACAATCTTTTCATTTACTTGAATATGATTATGGGAGAAAAGAGATATATCCTCCTTGAATGTGTAAACGTAAACGTTAAAAAATATCACGGAGTGGTAATTGCAGGTGTACACTTGCTATGACATTTTGAAATAAGGTGCCTTAATAGGAGAACGCTGACGTGCTTTGTTTAAGGTCAATACGATATATGGAACTGAAACAATGGTTGGGAATGCCTGGCCGATTGCACGGGTGGATGTGTGCGGGTGGATGTGTGCGCGTGTGTGGGTGGACGATGTGTGCGCGTGGGTGGGTGGACGATGTGTGCGCGTGTGCGGGTGGACGATATGCGCGTATCGACGAGTGTGTTTATTAGTTTGCCAGGTAAGGAGTTGAGTGCATGGGCACGGAAGATTATAATAAGCTTTCTTGTTTGCGATTTCATTAAAAGGTTGCAAGATCGGGGTGTGCTACACACTCAATATATATATATATATATATATAGCAAAATAACCCAGTTGCCTATATTTTATGTATATTCTAAGGCCATAAAGACAAAATTAGAGTTAAGAACATTTTATCCCGTCATATTTTAATCGCAAAGTCGAAAACGTGATTGATATATATCATTTATGTACTGTAAATGATTAAAATGAATTTATGTTGGGGTGTGCGCGCGTATTTTTAAATATAGGTTCTAGTATTTCAGGAAAAAGTTTGAATTAATAACTTATTGACTGAGTATGAATGTCAGAATGGTATAAATGAAACTTCATGGGCTACAATACAACAAAAGCAATCCGTCGCTTTATAATATGCCGAAATATTTCTTCACCATTTTGTTTGTCAAAAATAGACCCTCTGTCGGCAAGCTGAACAATCCGGTTTAGAACCTTACATCAAGTTTGATCCGACACGCCCCCTCCCTCACCGCCCAATTTAAGAGCTTCTGACGACGCCCCTGGCCCGAAAAAAACATATAAATCCCACCACTCAACTGTAAACCATTGACATGATCGATCAAAGTAATAGGTTGTCCAACCCAATACAGACGTGCATACATGCGATGTACCACCACAGCCCACTCCCTTGAGATTAAGCGTCGAGTATCAGTTCCTGTTTGCGCTTTAAACATATCCCAACGGTTTAAATTGGTTCATGTTGTCTCAGCACAAACTGTCCTAGAAGCTTTTAGATAACTGTTGTTTAAACATTTTCGCTAGGATGTTATTTCCTCCCAAAACAGTGACTCCATTAGTCCAATCCGTGCTCCCATGCTTGCCTTGTTATTCATCAAACATTAGGGGCGGGCAACCCCATCCAAAGTGACGATCGATCAGTATCCTCCGTTGAATTTGGTGTTCTTGATATCTAGGAAACGTGCACCTACTTGTCTCGTCTTATGTTTTTAAACAAAGATGTTTCTAACCTTCACAATTACATTGGTGAATATAATGACACACGAACAAATAAACCCACACACGCAAGAACGCAACCCTTGGTGATATTATGGACACCAAAACTGATAACATGATCACACAGAGGTTTATCTACACCTGTATATTTTCCTTTGAGACGCAGATTTAATGATATGAGTCTCCAACGTTCAATTGAAATTTTAATGATCGGTGGTCAAATGATATCCTTGAGCACATTACTTCAAAATGATTGATAGTCAACATCAAAACGTAAATTTCACACCTATCATTTATAGAGGTGTTACTTTAGTCCCTTATGACGTCAATATAAAATCTATGTTTTCCTCGTCCTCTCGGGTCAATCATTATGTAAAATTAACCATATGACCTACATGAATAGCGGTTATTTATAATACATTTCCTAGCAGTGAAAGCCAAGTTTTGGTTTTTAACTGTTTTTTTTTTTAAATAGAAATATGCTTTTTGTGGTCGTATTTGCAAGTTTTAAGACCACAACTCAAAAGAATTTTGAAAACATGTAATATTGTTGAAAAGATAAACTCTTCCACTCCACAGACAGATCGAGTACAGACTCTGTAAAAAGGAATTTTTAAAATAAAAAATGTGAATGCAAACAAAATGTACCTTTTTGCATCAGTTTGGAATTTTTCAACAGTTTCCTGTTGACAATTTCTCAATTGTGCATTTTGCAGAGAGGTCGTTTCTCGATGGTCTCCAGTAAAAGTTTGATTGATGATGGTTATTTTTAAACTCCCTCTAGGTTCCACCACAAAAAAATGTCAATGGATTCTGAATCTATTTATCGTCTTATTCACAAGTAAACACCTCTTTGTTTAACGTTGAGATATTTTATTAATACGTGAGCAAAGATTCTCACTCTAAAAATAATGTTACAGTTTTTGTCGAGCTTTTGTCACTTCAGGTACCTCTCCTGTTGATCTCTAATGAACCCAATATGAACTGGAATTCAGCCAATCAATTGCTATTGTAAAATTCTGAATTCATCTGAATATCAGAAAAATAACTGTGGTGGTGACTTTATTGTTTATTGTGTGACGCATGAACTTAAGAAGTACCTTTCAACCACATCGACCTAATTATGTCATAGAATTAGGCCGATGAGTAAGACAATTATTTTCAAAAGGGTTAAAGAGAGGTAGTCAAAGATTTCAGTTTTAAAAAATGGCTCAAAATCTATTTCAAACCTGAAATACTTGTCAAGCTTCTGACGGTTTATATGTCTCATTAAAAACGAACGGCACACATCACGTTCAAAAAACATGTTTACTCAATTATCAATACACTCATCTATGACAATTAATTTGAAGCTGACGAGCAAGCTGATATATCTTATTTTCATCTAAAACTTCTAAATATGAATAAAGTTCGTCTTATGAAAAATGCAAAAGGCAAAGCCTAAAGCGCCCTTAATATTTACACTTTCTCTTTATTTCTAATAAACCTAGCTAGTTTGACACTCTACAGGTTTGAGCTAATACAAAGCGAAAGTACATTGACATTTTCCTAAGAGCTGTTACACACAGAAATGTCAAAATCCTTTTACGGATTGCACGATACACTTCTTCGTTGATTCCCTCCTGGCTTCCCTTTTTTCATGTACTCCTCATCTCAGCTAGAAGAATATGCTAATAAAACAATCAAATCATAAAATGAAATGTAACGTATCATGCAAGAGGTCAAACCTCCACTTTCATGTTTTTTTACAAATATGAGTGATTTGCACTGAGGAAAGAATCTAAAATACTTAAACTGACATGAAATTCTCTGATTGTAAATACACCTATCTTACTGATTCATGCGTACAATAATCATCCCGAAGAGCATATAAAAGTTGAATGTCCTTTCAAAGAGTGGGGGGAAATAAAAGGGAAATAGTTGTCAGTTGTTAGTTGCTGATGTGGAACAGATTGCAATTTATGTAATAAACGCCACAAACATTTATCCATCATATAAAGCGAAGTATGAATTACACGTTTGAGGACAAATCATCCTACAGCATCAAATATATCAAACTTGTTTCGTGATCGTTTCGTCAGTAAAACGCTTATTTTTCATTGCGTATTTTGAGCAAGGCAACGTTGATAATCAGTATACGGCCTAATAACGTCACCCTGTATATAAATAAAGCTAAAGTTGAATACTACAACGATAATAATAACAGTGATGATAACCTAAAGATAATTACAAGAAGAATTTCAATAATAACAACAACAATAACAATAACAATAACGCCTAACATCAATAATTTTAAACAAGATGATAGTAGTAGTCGTAAAGATGATAAAAACAATCATACTACTACTACTACTACTACTACTACTACTTCTACTACTACTACTACTACTACTACTATCAAAAATGATAAAACTAATAATAGTAGTAATAAAAATAATAAAAATGGTAACAGCAACGACGAAGACAAGAGGAATAATAAAATAGTTCTAAATCGTTCTAAATCTTTCTGTTTAATCTCTCGCTTGTTGTAAACGCACATCCACCCACAAGTACTACACCCACACGAGAATAAAGTCTAGTCTTAATTCGGTTTCCTTTCATCTCCTCATCATTTCTTCTAATTATTTAGAGAGTGAATTGCTTTAATAAAAATGACCAACAGACACTTTACCGCCTGGTTTTTAGCAAAGTCTTCAGTCGTCACTGACCATACATCTGCCAGTGTCCGAAACGAAAGTACCCGAAACGAAAGAACCCGAGAGGAAAGGGACTTCTTTGTCGGGTTTAATGACCTGTTTAAATATAAAGAAATACATTTCACATCAAATGTGTTAAGATACCCTATCGAAGTCGGGTTTATGGTTTATCTATAATCATCTAAATTCTCCACTGCGATTATTATCGACAGACGATTTTTCAATCAGTTTTTCAGAGCTTGTCGTTTTTCCAATGAAAGGGTTAGATGAGAACAGGAATCGTAGATGATGTGAGATTAAGCTAAATCCTAGAATCCCTTGTCAATCTCTCGCGATGGTTTGCTTGAGGCACTGTTGAGGTGCAGGTGTTTAAACGAAAAGCACACCAAAGTGGGATCAGGGATAATCATAGTGCTCATCATCCAGATATATAATATAGATAAGCTTATAATATCAAACATTATCATAGGATGTGGACTGAATGTAAATGATAACATACTGCTTCACGATTGCTTATAGATGTTCTTCTGAAAAAATTACTGCTGTGAATGATATGTAGGCCCTATAATATTACTCAGGAATATTTGTGTTCTCTGTTTCATTTGGGTCAATAAACTATCTTAGTTAATAATCTTAAAGTAAATTTATTAACATAATTGTTAAAACATTATACACTTCCCTTTACAATGTCATTCCTTTGGTATATAGGGCTTTCGTGTAATAAGGGTTTGGCTTACTTCGTTCAATCGGAATTCGTGTTTTCGGGTTAAACGGACTTTCGTGAACAATCAAGCCTTAATTTCCGAAGGGTCGGGTGTAACGTTTGTGAAATACACCCCTATTATCGCCGAAGTGCCGGGTCCAGTTTACCCGACACTTTCTGAAGAAAAAAATACAGCGGTTCTACGAAAACTCGCGTCCTTAAAAGGGTCTGCGATCGACAGTTCGTCAGTGTCTGATTGTATGGGCTTGTTTTCACTAATGTACATGTAAAAACATTAGCTTTGTCTCAAGGACCATCTTGGGAAAAAATGTGATTAATACATGAAACCCGAATGTCAATTTTCCCAGGTCCATAAATAAAGAAATCACACTTGAGGTTACGTTTTAACAAATTAACATGGCAATGCCTTTATTAGCTTGTTGTCAATAGACAAATGCAAATCAAGTAAATATCGAAATAAACAAAACTATCACAACTTACAAAACTGGGCCCATTTACTACTATAACATTATAAGGTATTATATAACTAAGCCGGTAGTTATTCAAATATTAAAATAAACAAATTATTAAATGTTCATGAGCTCGCTCGCGGACGTTATTATGTCACGGTATCAGAGCGCGGTTCATCAGTATCCAGCGTCTCAGTGTCGTCGAAGAGGACGTTGCAGCACGTTGAAAACAACAAGTTGAACATTAGCAGCACGAAGATTGATGAAACCCATCAAATAAAAGACCCTAACAAAAGAGCCAACACTTGCTTAGATATAAAGATCAGGAACTGGGATGATTACCAATTCATAAAGGTTGAAGTTAGATGAAATGCCCAATCAAACTAATGTAAAACGGAAACTCTCTCAAAACTTGGAGAAACTTGAAGAATGTGAAGGTGATATACATGTTTCGAAGAAGAAAAATCAGAAAGTAGAGACTACATATATATTTTGTTGCACATGCCCCAATATGGAGATTGAATATATACCGGGCAGAGTTCGAAGCAATGGCAGCTGGGCAGAATGCGCTGGATACTCCAAGTCTCAAGGTTTTATTGAACTGTCAAGACCCACATCACCCTTCTTTCAAACTTGACTTCTTATTAGTTCCCTTACATCATGTGATAGGACCATGCTTGCACCCTTAATTAAAACGACCCAAGCTTTGTCTGAACCCCGAATACTCCCAGCAAGCTCTCTACAGCATGCTGGTCTTATGGGTATTAACCGTAGTTACAGCATAATAATATTTGAAACCCTTGCGGACACAGGTCCGACGTCAATGATTGTATGCATTTCGATTATTATATCATATAATATAGACGTCACATACATTATGTAAACATATGCTCTAAGGCATTTTGTCTTTGTTTCAATTATGAACAACAAAGGCAGAATTGAGACCTCTAAAAGGTTGCGATACTACTCCACTAATAATTAAAACTGAAGTGTAAATCATCCCAATACACAATACACAATACACAATACACAAAGCTTTGGTAAATGACCTAACCTAAATAATATCACAAAAAGAAGTATTACTATAATATAATTAGACTTGGTGGTATAGCACAATTATTAATATAGGAGACTTTGAAAGATAGAAAAGTATAATGCTCACCTTTCCTTGGTACAACCACTTTAAACTACACTTCTTCTGAAAACAACACTTCCCCTGAGTACAGAGATTAACAGTAGCCGCATTGTGAAGGGACACATTCTCCCTGCTAACAGTAACACCACTAAGAAAAGAGGGTCCTATTAAAAAGGAGTAGAAAAGGAAAGAGACACCCAATTCTTTCGGAGACAACAAAATCCGAATTACTGCGTCCTATGTGGTTAATGGTTGAAGACCTAACAATAAATCATCAACAAAGCAAGCATAGTTCTTAAATGGGAGAGGAAAATGATTTGGGTGTGAGCAAACCCATATTACACTGCACTGCATAAAGTAACAGCACAAAAGCAGAGTTTGTTTCCCACAATGGAAGTATGAGATGAAAAGAGTGGATAGAAAGAGAGAGAGAGAGACAGAAAGAAAAAAAGAGAGAGCGGGGGAATATCAAACGCGTAATTAAATAAAGGGGGTGAGTTGTAATCAAAGGACATCACAAGAATAAATAACCAAATATGCTGACTTTAGTAACTGCCATTTTTATGGGGGTTACATATGCATGTACATTTACATGACCAGAAGTTAGTAAATATGGGGGTATGCTTTCACAGAAGTTCGTATAACTTGACAACCCGACCCGACGCAAATACCCGATGGAAGAAAGTAAGAACGAAGATATTATCTTCAATAGTTTTCAGCTCCCATCCATTATTATTCGTTCGAAAGCAATATTCATGATTGTAATGAGAAGTCTCATCGTAATAAAAAAATATCACAAACACTTGTCATAGTAGAATTTTTTGGAGTGATCAACTATAGGTGGCTCTTTTTTTCTAAAAGAACCTGTAGTGACTGACGAAATGAAAGCAAATTTACTTGCATATCCAGTTGGCCCAGTTACCCGTGGTTGGCAAAGCTTGTTCCTGAGTTATAATATTCATTTTTTTTAACATGCAGGCACTTTCTGCCCAGCTTTGAAAGGGCCGAATATTTATTATACATGTAGAACCAGTCGATTATTATAATGTCAACAAAAAAGTTTCCCCGCTGCTGATTTTCCCCCACCTTGTTTTAAGGGGCATTACACGGACGGGCCAAGCCACTAGCAAATCACTTTTTTTCTCCGTGACTTGTCTTCTCAATTTCCGCCATCACATCCATGTCAATATTGCCCCTGGCCTACACACATCAATTTATGAATGATAGGGGTGCATGGATCCTTCTGCAAACTGCTTCGTAAGATATTTGTTTTCCTTGTTTTTTTAATCACGGTGATCGTCGCATTAGGTCTTCCTGACCGTACTGCAAACTCAATTCCTTAAAGGGGGATCAACCCCAAAATATGAATGGGGTTATTCTTAAAGATTTGCATTAATTCCATTAATGCTGTTGGTCTTTGGGATTACACACCAAAACACACGGGAGAGAGAGAAAGAGCAAATATTCTTGTCCGAATAATTTTTTTTGGTCTCCAACAATACTTCGGGGGCTGTCATTTTCTTGATAATGTGACGTATGAGACAGATTCATAACGATAGATCATCTTCAAAAAATATTTTGATTTATGGTTCCCTCATTGTCATTAGCAACAAAACATCTCATTCACCTGTTTTGAAATATTGTAACTGTAATTTCTGTCGTACAGGTTTCATACCGAAGCTTTTGCTGTGAAGGCAATCCCCAGAAAATCGAAACTATAACTTCATGTAGTACGTCATAATATCAATGAAATGGCCTCCCAGTCCTCTGTGCGAGAGTAGAAGTTTTGAGTGAATGTGCATGGCTACACTAATTACAATGGGCTGCTTTTTGTTGACGAGAGGGGGGAATTTATGGCAAGGTTTCGCAATACATCACACTATACTCCGTTTTGGAGATCTCCATGCTCTTTTTTTCATCAAAATCTGGTTTATTACTTGCATTTAGAATGAAAGCTTACGTGTCAGTCCAGGAACTGTAATTGGCTGTTGGAGGTGACAGGTTTGGCTATTTATGGTCAAAATCCGCTATTCATAAAAAAATGAACCCCTTTTCAATATGGAGATACCTCCTGCTTCTTGCAGTTCGTATTCGAATCTATAGCAATCAGATACTTACATTTGTCGAGTGTGAACATTTATAGTCAAACTTTGTGATACATCACAACGTGGTGATCATCCCACTCACTTCAGAAGGATACCCCTTAGTCAATCCATCAAATTTGAGCCTTCCTTGTACTATTAACAAATGATTAATTCATATAATTCAGAGCGTATAAAGTACAAGGCCTTATTCTACTTAAATTTAAATCCGACGCTGGGCTTAAGCTTTTGTTCTAAATATGGTTAGGAAGTGAAATTTCCTTTCTTAAACGCGATCCTAAACCCAGGGTCTGGTTTAACTGAATTAGTAGGATACAGGAATAGTTTTTCAGAAAAAAACATTTATTTTAGAAATTAAATTTCTATAGAACAACAATATCGGTCTCGTGGACCTTCTGAAAATTTATCTGAGTCTTCATAAGACCGACGGCCGAGACCAACAGCCCTCGAGACTAAAAAGGTGATTACAGGAGCCTTTTGATAATATTTCTGAGGGTTCATGAGAAATATATTTTCGGTCTCGTAGGCTTTCACTTCAGTGTGCTGTCAGCCCACTGTCAGATGTTTCACACACTCTTAAAAAAGGAGTAAATGTTAGGTAACAATAGACAAAATGCATGTTTGCTCAGTAGAATTATGTCCAACAATGGGTAAACCAACTTTCGGTACATAATACCCAATATTGTATACATTTTTACCCAACAAACATGCATATTCCCCTTTACCTAACATGGGTAATTTTTTACCGAACTCTTTTTAGAGTGCACTAATCTACCATCTTCATTTATTTCTCTTTTGAAAAGCACATTTCAAAGTCCGTTTGACATAAAGGGGCAGAAAAGTGAACTAAAAACCGCATGCATCATTGACAACATTACGACAGAATATGTAAAATTTAAGTGGGCGTGTCTCGTATGTGTTTTGGGGCGATAGACAGATAACTACGCTTTATGTTTATCCGTCTTTGTAATAAAGCATATTGCTTTCAAGGAAAATATTTCATGGAAAAGACGAATCAACAAATGCATTCCAATTTATGGGTGCTTCTAGGCCTAATACCTAATGGTGGGTTCCCACTGCCGATCAAACCAACCCGACCAAGCCCAATCAAGCCCGATCACCCATTTTCCCCCGACCAATCCCGACCACATTCCTAAACACAAGCTCTTCCCGACCGCTATTCGACCATTGACGACCCACATTCGACCGTTCACGACTCCTGCACGACGTATAGTCGACCACAACTTCGATCTCTTCTCGATCATTCCGATCTACATACAATCCCAACGCGATCCCTACTAGACCAACTAGACGTACACACGATCTCTACACAATCTCGGCCCGAGCAGATCGACCTGTTCGAACAGGGATCCAAGATGACTCGTGAATTGAGTGGTTGCACAAAATATTATCGTCAGCTGATGGTACAGTACTCATTTTTGATCAGCGTTCAGTTCATCTCAGACACTCAAGAAGGCTAAAGGCTTATTTCGAAGTCAATGCATTCCACATTTCTTTAAACTTCCCCTGCAGACCCAGTGCCATTTGCCAAAGTACTGTATTGCACATGATACTTAAAACATTAATTTTATTTGCCTTTTCAAACAAACTGTCAAGAGCTGCACGTGTCGCAGTCACATGTTACTACCAATTCTAGAAGCGATTAACTTAATTAGTATCAATATACCGGTACGAAGAAAATGTGATTAGATCAGCACGTAATTGTGTCCTTGTTTTTTTAAATATTTATAAGGTGTTTTATTTTCTCAATACCAGAGGCAATACATATAACCGAAATCATGAAATTTACATCATACTCAGAACAATCAAAATACAACTCAGAATAATCAAAATACAATTCAAAAGTATTATTCTGAACATCAATTGCTAAACAAAACAACTCTTTCATACATTTCCTTATTCGTTTAAAACAATAATAGTAATAATAATAATGATAAAATACTTAGTCACATCTCCGTGGTCATTTCATGTTCATTTTGTGCTTCTTTGAAGAAAAAAACGAATATCTGTTGAATTAAAAAATAAAAATAAATGCTTGTACATGAAATATTACAGTCTGTCAAAATATTGTTTAAAAAGTACTACCTCTGAAAAGAGACAAACTCCCCCAAAGAGAGAGATAAAGATAAAAAACAACCAAAAAACAACCAAAAACAACCCCCCTAAAAAAACAACAACAACAACAACAACAACAACAACAAACAAACAAACAAAACAAAAAAAAAACAAATATAAACATAAAGCAAAGAAATACTGCTGGAATGGAGGGTTGGGAAGTTGCTTTTTTTAAAGTTAATTAATATTACACAAAACTTTCCAACGTCTCCCATTTTTAAAGTGAATTGAAAGAGTATCCCTTTCCATTGCAAGTTTTTTCCTCTTTCCTATTTTCGAGAATTTTATCTTTTACTTCATCTACATTTGGAGGCTTCCCCTTCTCTCTACTATTAAAAATCATCAATTTAATCAAAATCAGAATGTGGTTTAGTAATTGCTCCGATTTCATATTACTCCCATTTATTCCAATATGAATTTCTTTCCACGACAGTTTCTTTAGAATTGGTAAATTGAGTTTATAAGCACATTTTTCCCATAATCTTTTTATTATATTACATTAAAAAAATACATGTTGATAGGTTTCCTCCAAAACATTTCAATACGAACACAAACCGTTTGTACGAAATTTAAATCTATGCAAATGATGGTTTGTATAAACTATTCTATGCAAAAGTTTAAACTGAAATTCTCACAGTTTACTGTTTAATGTGCACAACTTTGGTTGAACA
Source organism: Mesocentrotus franciscanus (assembly GCA_037976565.1). NCBI lineage: Eukaryota > Metazoa > Echinodermata > Echinoidea > Camarodonta > Strongylocentrotidae > Mesocentrotus > Mesocentrotus franciscanus. Next base: position 4,478,948 of record CP137666.1, on the reverse strand, counting down.
AAAACAAAATCCACTTCTTTAGTTGTAATATTATAAAGTTCCATTGAGATATGAAATGCTGAGCTGATTTCTGCATTCTTCTTGATTTGACTTTTATACACCATCTCTGCAGTTATTATACAATATTTCATTCCCTCTGTATCTCTCTTCTGTTTTAACATATTCTTTCATATCTATCCATGCCTTCAGAAGATTCTGATAAAAAGAAGGTAACATGAGTTTCACTGTATCTCTCCAATAGTTGCAATAAAATATTAAATTCCCGCCCATTGGTCTCATTAAATATTTAAAGTAATGTTTCCATTTGATAGCTTGAGTTACTGTTACAAGCCTTTTTATCCACATTATTCTCTGTGCCTTTACAAACAGTCGGAAATTCATCATTTTGAGCCCACCCTGCGGATAGTTTAAAAACATGATGCTCTTTTTAATTTTGCCTTTACTTCTTCACAAAAAAATTCAAAACATATTTCTTCAATTTCGCTATACACCCATTCAGGAACCGGCATCAATGATGATAAAGATATAAATTTAGAATAGCCATATACTTTCATTAATTGAATTTTCCCCATTAATGTTAAATCACGCTGCTTCCACCACGTAAAACGTTTTTTAATCTTGCTCAATATTTCTTTATAATTCATTTGTTCTTTGATATCTTCGTGTATTGAAAAATAAATTCCTAGTATTTTAACAATGTCTACTTGCTTCCCAAACGGAAATGTATGAGTGGATAATTGTGGACCTAAGGGCAAAATGAATGTCTTGTCCTTGTTTAACTTTAAGCCTGATATTTTATAAAAACATTCAAAAATATGTTTAATTTCCTTAAATGAATTCGAATCTTTAATGAAAAGCGTTATATCGTCTGCGTACAGAGAGAGAGAGAGAGAGTGGATCTCCCTGCCTTACTCCTCTTTCAACCTTGAAATAACCTGTTGATGTATATCCATTTATAACACAACTTTCTGCTTTAGTATAAAAATTATTAACCCATTTACAAAACCCTGGTCCAAAATTAAATGATCGAAAACCTTATATAAAAATAAATGTGAAACAGAATCAAATGCTTTTTCAAAATCAATGGCCACCAGAAAAGCGTGTTCTCTGTAAAAGAAGTATGAGAGATCATGTCGTCATTATTCGTATTGCTTCTCCAATGTTCCTATCCTATATCCCAACTGATCAAAACTAACAATTTCAGGTAAAACTTCTTGTATTCTCTTTGAAAGTATCTTAGATAGGATTTTATAATCTACGTTTAGGAACGAAATCGGTCTGTAATTCTTAATAAGCTCCGGATCTTTGCCATCTTTATGTATCAAGATAATAACTGCTTGACTTTGAGAGCCTGATAATTCCCTTGTTGAAGAGCTTCATTAAAAGATGCAAGAACTAGATCTCCAATTACTGGCCACAATTTCTGATAAAATTCTGCACTTAAACCATCATTTCCAGGAGATTTGTTAAGTTACATATCTTTTAGTATTTCTATGCATTCCCTTTCTACGATCGTTTCCTCACATGAATCTCGTGATATATTATTCCATTTTGGCAGGTTATTAGGAAAGAAGTCCAAAGTGTCATCTTGTATAGAATTTATTTTGCTATATAGCTGCCCATAAAAATGATTTTATTCCTTCAATAATTTCTTTTCGTTAGAAGTGGTATTTCCATTTCCATTTAATTTCTTTATTATACTTTTTTTCTATTTGATTCCATTAACTGTTTGAAGAATGCTGTATTCTTTTCTCCACATTCATACCATGAGGATCTTGACCGTACTTTTAAACCTTCATTGATGTAATCGTGGAGTAAACTTAGTTGTTGTTTCTTAGTTTTCAAATTTTCAGAAATATCTTTGTGATGTCCAATCGACAATACATCCTCTTCTAAGTCTTTAATCTCTTTTACCAATTTTCCGATTTTTTTCTTTCTTTCCTTTCCTCCGCCCTTTTTCTTGATAGTTTAATTGTAAACTTCCGTGTTTCCATTTTCATGAAATCCCATAGTACTCTCTTATCTTTAATTTCAACATACAGTTTCTCTTTTAAAGTATTTATTTCTTCTCTAATCTTCTTAATGTATTCCTTGTCACTTAATAGACTATTATTAAACTTCCAATAAGATCTTTTATTTTTATTTTTGTCGATGACCTATTATGGATTACCAGATTAACTGCTGAATGGTCAGGCGCTATAGAGGAACAATGTCACATTTGGATGTTATTTGCTCTAAATTCTCTGATATGATCCAATAATCTAAGCGACTTTGCATAAAAGGATTTCGTTGTTTATACGTGTATTGCTTTTTATCTTTATTTTTACTTCTCCATACATCACGTAATCTATAACTATCCATGAACTCTTCAAATTTTTACTAAACTTTGTTTGCTTCTTTGACACTTGTCCAAAATAATCTAAATTCGTGTCTCTAATAACATTGAAGTCACCCCAAGTGCTACTGGGTTTCCTTCTGTATTATTCCTATTGAGTTGAGTTGCGATCGGAAAGATCGAGTGCGGTCGAGAAGTGGTCGAGAAGTGCTCGGGATGTCATCGAGAAGCAGTCGAGAAGTGAGCGAGTTCGGTCGAGTGACTGTTTAGGGCAGACATGTATCGATCGTCAAGCGGTTGAGTTGTTGATCGAGTTGATCGGGAACCAATCGTGTAGAAGTTGTGTATAAATCGAGATGATCGGGTAGTGATCGGCGGAAAAAATCCACCGGGACCAAACTAGACCTCTATACGATCGATTCCCGATCAGCTCGACCTCTACTCGACCAATACACGATCGCTGTACGATCGCTTGCCTTCTCGACCCCTACACGATATTTTTTGACATGCCAAAAATTGTCGTGTAGGAAGCCAGATCGATACCGATCAAGGTAGACCGACCCCGATCAAGGTAGACCGACCCCGATTGCCCTTGCCGACCGAGCCCGACCAGGCCAAAATAGCTTGATCGGGCTTGGTCGGGTTGGTTTGATCGGCAGTGGGAACCCACCAAGAGACAAATCATGTCATTCAAATTTTACGAGACATTGTATGTTAATACTTCGAACGCAGAAAGTCAGTCGAAGGCACGTGCTCTTGCTTTGTCAACAAAAAAAGCAACTGGCAAGTTTAAGATCATATATGAAAGTGAAATACATTTTAACTGGGCCATAACATATTACCAATATCTAAGAGGGTAACTCAATGTTGATGTATTATCTGTGACACATAGTAACATGTATTTACATTTATGATGATGATGATGATGATGATTATTATCATTATCATTATTATAATTATTTACATTTAGTACTTATTGCATTTGTATATGACCCCTATATACATCATACGAATAACGTTTTTTCCCCATAGAATCGGAAAGTTTCTCCATTCTAATGCCAATTATCATTAACATATGGAACATATGGATTCTGTCCCTTAAAAAAAGGGAAAATAAAGCACTTAACAAATGGTTCCTTGGTTGTTTGTAGCAATAATTCTGGATACAACCAAAGGGTGGCCTTTATTCCGTCTGATTGTTTGATAATCGTATTATCTATCCCAGATGTGAGAATAATAAAATTACTTCTTAGTTAGGCAATTTTAACCTGACCTGAAAAGGTCAGAATTTACTCGTCAACTAACTTAGAAAAAGAAGAAGAAAAAAGGATCCTGTATATTCAGTAAAACCCCTTTTTTAATTAAGGGCAAGACTTGACTTTTTTCTGAAGTTTTCTCCTGGAGGGTCCCTCATTCATATCATAAAAACCATTGATTTGAAAGCACATCAAAAGAGACGTGATTCTTCAAAGTTGAAGACTTTTTAACTATCAGAATCATCATTTGCATGGTGTTAACACAGAACATCCACAATAAATAAGGGTCTGTAAGACAGAGTATGAACATTTGTGATCATTTGCTAGCTATAATTCTAAATATGGGCGGATTAAAGATATTTATGATAGGTCTCAATTCATTGAGAAAAATTGCATGGTTTTTTATGTCTGGCAAGTTCTTGGACCCCTTATACCCTTTTCTCTGTCAAATATGAACGAGCCCTGCAGACAGTACTTGATAAATTTTCAGGCATAATTTTTAATATGCTTTTATGTACAATTTTCAATACTGTGGAAAGAGGTGTGGGCCCTAAGGAGTTATTACTGATGAATTATCCCGCATAAAGTTTCTTTGGAAAATAACAGAAATTGGGAATGTGTGATCGTGTTGAAGATCGGATGCATTTTTGGTGTGAAGAGCGGTGAATTTTATATTTACTATCATGCACTATTCATGCATTGGTCTTCCCGCAAATGTCAAAGATAAAGTCTATCTAAAAGGCTTGATCGGGTTGTGTTTCTTTACCTTTTTTTCTTCAAGTAAAAAAAAAACGTGTGTATTTGTTATTCATATAGGGACTTGAGGCAAATGCAGATTACGTCCCCCACTAATTGATTAATCATCGTCCGATGAGAACATGTGCTTATTGTCTCTTGTAATAATAATAATACATTGTATTTCTAGAGCGCTTGATACAAAATTTTTCTAAGCGCTTTACAAAAAGTGGCGATTCTTAGACAATAGTACATTCAATCTTAGACAAAAGTATCATATTTACAACTACAGTTAATTACTAATCAACCTACACTGTACATTAATTCAAAATACAGAAACCACAGATACATCCAGTCAATACATTGAAATACAATAGAATACAAATAATTTTAGGCCAAAACATTACATAACAAGAGAATGACATTGAAAGCCACTGACTAACAACGAGAGTTAAAAAGGAATGTTTTAGGGAGGATTTAAATTAATCTAACGAAGGAGCATCCCGCAACTCGAGAGGAAGCCTGTTCCAAAGCATCGGAACAGCTATGCTGAAGGCACGGTCTCCATATCTTGTTCGAGTTCTTGGTCCCGGGGCCAGTTGCAGATGAGCATGGGTGGATGAACGAAGTCTTATAGAGGTCGTCGGGGTCTTTGGTGAGATAAGATCTGTGATGTAAATTGGAGCATGTCCATGTTGGGCTTTGTAAGTTAGGATCAGGATTTTGAAGATGATGCATTCAGAGACGGGAAGCCAGTGAAGAGAGCGGAGGACAAGGGTAATTTTATCATGTTTTCTGGAACGGGTTATTAGCCGAGCAGCAGCATTCTGAATCCGTTGAAGAGGCAGAACATGAGAGTCTGGTAGTATAAACTGTTGCAGTAGTCCAGGTGTGATGATACGAATGCGTGAACTAATCGTTCAGTTGCGCTGGCCGTCGGGTACTTTCTAATTTTACCTATCTTGGAGATTCCAAAAGCTGCTGCTCGAGCCTTCGAACGTATGTGGTGAGCCATGGTGAGATTCTTATCAAGAATAACACCGAGATCACGAGAGGCCTCAACATATCCGATAGACGGTCCATCGCCAATCTGCAGTACAGGGAGATTCCGAGCACTTCTGAACCTGGAGAAGACATGGATGATCTCAGTCTTAGAGTCATTGAGTTGAAGATTGTTCCGTAGTGACCATTCCTTAACATCTGCTATACACTGCTGTAGCTTTTGAAGTTCAACGTCATGTTCCTCAGGTCTGATGACAGCATACAACTGAGTGTCATCTGCGTACATGGTATACAGAATTCCTTGATGGGCGTTAATGACATGCGATAGAGGGCCAGTGTACAGTGCAAGCGCCAAAGGACCAATAACCGATTCCTGAGGAATACCCTGGGAGAGATAGGGAAAGACTTGGAAACAGCATCGTTAGCTACGATCTTCTGTCTCCGATTTTTTAGATAGGAGACCAGCCACTGTCGCGCAACATTCTTGATGCCGTAGTCACGTTCGAGGATAGCAATCAAATTCACATGGTAAATGGTATCGAAAGCAGCACTGTAATCTAGTAGAACCAGTATTGCCTCATAACCCCTGTCGACAGCCAATAACAGATCGTTCATTACTTTCAACAGTGCTGTTTCCGTTGAGTAGAACGAGTGATAGACCGACTGCATCTTAGGAAACAAGCAGTTCTTCTCTAGATATGCTTTCAACTGGAAGCTAGCAACTCTTTCAAGAACTTTCGCGAGAAACATCAGGTTAGAAACAGGTCTATGTTAGATCTTGTGCCAACATTTATGCCAGTATTTGGTTTTCGTGATTATTCTCTATTAGCATAATTAGCAGGTTTGATAAATATATATTATATAAGGTATTCACAAAATTTAATTGAATTCTTATACCTCTAAATTTTCCGGACGACAGTCTTCCATATAACTATTGATTCGAGACAAAAGCATTAATTGCACCGTTTATTCATAAATGCATGCACACATAATTGTACAAGATAGATTGCAAAACTCATCTTTTCCTAATATATGAAATGTGATTGCTCTGCTGGCAATTCCCGCACTGGCCGAATTCCTAATTCCAACCCTGAGGCAAACGCGATACCTTTCCCTTTCTCTAATCCCAAGCCTTCCCTAAAACCTAAATCGCAACTAAAGCACTATCACTACATCCTTGACAAAAGAAAGCCGGTAACAAATGACGCCGGATCACAATGTCGGGTCCTCAATACAATACGTTTAGTATACTGTATAAAGCTACTTTGTTATCTAGTTTTCATTTTAAAAGGAATATAACTGTATGTTTTTGCAATATATATGTTACAGCATTGGATTTATAAGTTAGAATAAGAAAAGTATGCAGATGCCTTAAATGTAGATCAAAATAGATTGTTTGTTCAATTTAGAGCGACTGAAAATGTTGTTGTCACATCGTTTTCAGAGATTTCCCAAGATGTATCACTCCTACAGCTAAATTAGACAATTGCTCTGTCAGATCATTTTTAAAGCGAGCATGTGCACGTGCCCCATTGAAAGTAGTACGTTTTGGATGTTACAGCATTTGAAACATATACCGACTAGGACGCTGTAGGATTGCACTAAATCAGATGCTATTTTTCTAATATAAAAATCAATTTAGTTCATGTAATACACGAAGATAAAGAAAAAGTTAAGTACTAGTTATAAGATTGAAAATGAAAGAAACTGCCTAGACGTTATTAGGAAGGGTTAATTATGCAATAGCCTGCATTAGAAGGATTTGTATTGTCAGGTTTTTAAATCATCAAAATGCTTTAACAAAAAAGACATCTTGAGTTTGCTGAAAAACAACTTACAGTTAAAAGTACTGTACACAGATATGGATATATGGACTACTCAAGCATATGGCATCAACATTTAATACAGAGTTGTAAACTTTTATCAGTCATTTTTTTTTTATATGAGAGAATATATATAAAGAGCATTCCTTTTTCATGACACTACTTTAATGTTATTCTTTCAAATGAGAAACCCCACCCTTTTAACAGATCTCTACATTCTCTTTTAAAAGGTCTGTTCCCTTGGGAATATCCATCTTTCGAGATATATTCAGTCGAAATGAGGCGGGAAAGGCTGAACAAATGATTTAGATTAAATTCTAGCCGCGACGTACGCTAACCATTTCCAAGGAGTATCTATTACATACCAGGTACAAGCAAATGTTACAGAACACGAATTCGTTTATTTTACAAATCCTTGCATACCACGTGTCAAATGAAAACAGCAGTAGTAGGAAATAGAAGCCAACCACACGAGTTTTCTAATGAAGACTGGAGAAAAGAGGGGAAAACCAGACACAAGGGGTAAGAAAAAGTGAGGGAGAGAAGGGAGTGGGAGAAAAAGAGAGAAAGATGGGGAGAGAGAGGAGAGAGAGGGGGCGAGAGAGGGTGTGTGGGTGTGCGTGTGTGTGTGTGTGTGTCTGGCTGTTAATGTGTGAAGGGGAAATGGGAAAGGTGAAAGAGATTCAGTGTCATACACCCAATTGTGCAAAATAATTGGATAGCTGCAACATTTGCTTCATTATGATCTTTAAAGGGACAAAGTAACATTGTTCAGATGAGAGAAAATAGTGCTAACGTAGTGCATTCAATACTAGATGTACAATTAAAGATAATCTGAAAGTTTGAGTGAAAACAGAACATTATTGATAAAAATTGGGAAAAACTGATCTGATCGATTTCTTAATTCTCCCAACTATATTATAACAACTTAATTACATATTAGGTGAATGTAAATTGTCACCCAGCAATGAATTGGCTCTATATACCATTCCGGACATTTAAGTGTTGAAAGATTTTTTAAAGCCTGTCTTATGTCTTATTTTCATGGAAAAACGGTTCGGAAAATTCAAAAATGGTTAGGAGAATTTACTGTTAGAGGGTGTCGCACAGTGGCGCCTTCAAAGAAAAACATAGACATCTTTGTAGTTTGAGATTTTTTCAGGATTTTTGGCATGTTAGAGGGTTAGTACAGTAGAAGGAATATAATAAGTAACATTTCATACAAAAATTACGCAATTTTTTCATTAACCTTCAACAATGTTACCGAGTCACTTTAAAGGAAAGGTAATAATTTGGGATTATCAGGTAGCAAAGGTACAAAGATAGATATCAAAGATCATGCAAAAGCTCATATTTTCATCTTCTATATGACACCGTAATCATGATGGAAGGATGACGCATGACTAAGCAGACACGAATGGTAAGGCATAGTAATATTTGTTAAAATGCATAATTGCATCTACTTAAACACATGTCAATGTGCCCAACAAATCTGCAGTTTGTGGTGCCTGCTCAGTAAAATGCGTGATCCTTTGATCATGGTCATGGTGTTACATGTAAGGAGAGAATGTGAGCTTTGTACTTTATATCAGTAATTATTCCAAATCATTTCCTGTCTTTTCAAAACCACAATATCCAAAATGTAGCAGCCATCCATTTATAACGGACAGTCCAGATTCTGAAAAGTTTACTTCAAAATGTTATAAATTGGTCATGCGTTATTTATTAATTATTATTTTGTTTGATGTCAAAGAAGAGAAAATTATCTTTCCGGGGACGTGAACGGAGACGTCTCCTTCAAATATACCATACCAAATTTTATATTTGAAAAAAGAGCATTTTTATATTAGCTGAAGGTGAATTTTATCAAAAGGTGTAGAAAATGAAAACAAAAAGGTTTGCCATGTTATGTCTTTTATAACAAGCAAGGTGTTCCTTGAATAACGTTCTTCCTATCAATTTCTATTTTTATTTTAGGATGATTTAAATTACGTTGTAAATATACGTTTCCCTCTATCTAAAACTGATAACAATACAAACAAATCTAGTTTAAGAAGATACATTATGGTAACGACCTTTAAAAATGGAACATGAAGCTCCCTCTCTTTCTTTCCTCTTCTATCTTATAATATTATACAGTTAATTTATAGCGCACATCACATTATATAACGTCCCTATGCGCTTCCAAAGAGCTTTGGAAATTATTACCCTAGCTTTAGCTCTGGCAGCCGTTATCAGCGCACAGTGCATTTCAAGTAATAATCCTTCCAGGTACCCATTTACCTCACCTGGGTTGATTGTGGCAAATGTAGATTAATGTCTTGCCAAATGACATTAATGACGCGGCGGGACTAGAACCGCGAACCTTGTGATCCACAGTCCGGTGACATATCCACTCGACCACGACCCTCACAAATGCACACTGATCGACATATCACACATCCTTTAATCGCATAATAGTGAATTATGTTGCAGATCATGTGCTATTCACTCAAATTATTGTAAATCAAACCTTACAGAAAATCAGAATTTAAATCAATCAAGAAGCTGTACTTTGAGTACCTAGTGATTTACCCATGATTTTCACAACTTTCCAACTTCATGGTCATGAATGGCATTGTTAATGACACCTTTGGTATTTGTAATATTTTACCTCACAAATATTGCATACAATTCCTCCCGACTGCAATTTTTTTAATCATATATGAATTACTACACAAGAAGTGGAAAATTTTATCCATTTAACCTGGCCGCGATTTGAAGCGTCTCATGTTTGCCTTTACTGCCTTGGAATTTTTGTTGAATTTCTACTTTTTCAGGATGTTTTCTATCAAGATGATGAATTGGATTAGACCAGAATTTCTCTTTTCGTTGATATTCGGAATACATAGTCTGAAATTTCATCGCCTGCAACTGTGCACTATGAATATATAAAGGTGCTGATGAATGGGAAATCAAATAATCCCCTTTTCAAGAATAATCTAATCTCATGTGAATGCGATGATTTGAGGCAAACGTTTGCCCCCCAAAAAAGGACTTTATGGAAACACAAGCACACTCATCGTGCCAAGAGACAACCAGGATCATTCTATTGGCTTTAAACAAAAGGAAAGAGCTCGAGGCTATAGTCTCTTCGAATGTGATACCTTCGCATCTTTTCTGAGTCGTGACGTCATGAAATGGGAATGACATGCCAATTCAAGAATTGACGTAATTTAGGAATGCTTCTCTCTGAATCACGAAATCTGGAGCGTAAGGTACAATGGGTAACATAATTGCTACAATGAAATGGCATTTTCTGGAACGTGATTTGTAATTGATAGTCTAAATTGTTCATTACTGTATAGGCATTTACGCATGTAAGAATATACAAAGACACATGCTAGAGTTGAATTTAGAGAAAAAGAAGATTTTAAAATATTAATCTTGTTTACAGTATTCCTAAAATAAAAAGTTGCATAAACATCCGATCTGATTCAATTTATGGATTATGAAAGGCTTCAGGAAGAGAGAATTATACCTTCTGTGTTAGCTCTGTTCATCAACTCATTTCTCTCTCCTTGGATTTGTTTATGGTAAATTATCTTTTAAAAAAATAGAAGCATAATTTTTGAGGGACTGGTTGAAATGGGATTATCCTGGGTTTTTTTTTCTGGCGACCTGTGGATAAAGGCCTTCATATACAAAATCATGGACAAGATACTGCTTGTTTTTTTGTAAGATTTTACCGATTCCATCTAACACGCTTCGCCCTCTCTTACAAGGCCAAAGTAACACGACAGACGTTTTTTTAAATAGCTTTACAAACGACGCTACTTAATTAGTGGGTAGTAAGTACCATAACACGCTTCGCCCTCTCTAACAACGCCAAACTAACACAACAGACGTGTTTTAAAAATAGCTGAAAAAACGACAGGCATCATTCACTAAGATATGTATTACCCCACCTACGGAGGGGAAAAGGCCACTTCGTGTAAAAAAAAATGATTTAGGTTACAAATTCCCTTCACCAGGGAATGGTCAAATTATATGAATAGCGTATCAGTTGTCAATAAGTATATAAGCGGTGGCCTAGATTTTTACACTTACTAAGAAAAAAACCCTAATGAAGAAAAATGTACTTATCACTTGAAAGGAGTCTGAGAGGTAATAGGTATATATGTTATTGGTATTCCCGCCCACGTCATTAATTACGAAACTGTCGGTTCATTGCAAACTCCTGGTCGTGAATCAGTTTCAGCCTAATTCCCGACCGCTGTGGATCAATATCATTTGCTATGTTCACATGATACTGGGAAAGTCATTTTATATGTTGGAACAGATGGGAAAGTAGTCCGGCACTACATCACATTGACATTACCGCTTACCATACGTATAGTGATTACAACTTTCAAAAATTCATAACTTTCATTTATTTAGTCAGATTTAATTGAAACTTTCATCAGTTTGCTTCTCTGATTTTTCTGCTTTCTTTTAGAGTAGTTGTCTATTTGGGTGGGATTTCCCTTTAAGTCTCTAAGCGCTTCCAAACTTGGAGATTATTATTAACCCGGCTTTAGCTGTGCTGCCATTACGGCGCTCTAGCATTCGAAGGAATTAATTCCTGCCAGGTACCCATTTACATCACCTGGGTTGAGTGTGGCAAATGTAGATCAATGTCTTGCCAAAGGACATTATATAGTGCCGCGGCGGGACTCGAACCGCGGACCTTGTGATCGACAGTCCAGCGACCATGACACGAAACCTCTGGGTAAGTACCCCGATACTCGTACTCGCTCGTTTTTAACTGCGAGTAAACTTAAAGTTTTGTAACCACGGGTACGTCCGCACGGTCCCTATATGCAGGAAAATGTTTAAAACCACGACATAAACTTAAAGTTTAAGGGCTGTTAGGTGAACCTACCTCCCCTCCATCCCAACCAGACCCACCTCTATTGGCGTACAGTACTTCCTTTCACCCCTGAGTATTCATCAACTCTCTTCTAAATAATTCACAGGGTACGGAATCAGAAAAGAGGGTCATAAATTACAACAAATTTCATGCAAGAGTCAAATTCCCGTTGCTCTACTGACCACAAAGAGGTCGAAAGAGGGTGTGACCAATTTATGCACATATATAAACTCCTTATAAATGAATAAAAATAGGATGATAAATTTCTTTGACGTTTCCTTAAAAAAAAAAATCGCTAAGAATATATGAAAAGGGTTAGTCAGGACTAGCAAAGTCCTTGAGCAATCGATAAAATTATCATTCGCAAGTATCAATTTTAAACCACTGTTATGATATCAACAAACGTGTAGATTTTTCAACTGATCAAGGTTTAATTGAGGATGTGCTAAACATGCACAGTAATTTTACCGCCAAGTACCTTGTTTTCAACTAGTTTAACAAAAAAGTGAAATACACGATTTATTGAACTACCTGTATTTCACGACAACAGGGTCAGAGGTGAGCTAGGCGATTGTTTTACAGAGATCTAGGGTTCAAGCACTGACGATAGACTCGGTATTTACTCATGCGATCATGAGAGAAATTGGGTGGAATGTAAAAAAGCCATTGTGAATGAAATGTATATGTCTTTAACGTGACCACGTGGTAGAGTATTACCAGGAAGCGGATATGATATGTGCGTGCATAAATTCATCCAACAGGTTTTATGATATATATATATTTTCTAGAGATGTTAAACGTTAGGGACGTTATAGGGACGTGACGGACGTTTAGAATCTTCGTCCCAAAATCCAGCCCTTGGTAATTTCCTTTATTGATGTAACTTCAGTAAGAACTATACATAGTTGATGTTTAATTTCCTTTTCGCATAAAATGAATGAGAACATAGTTAACATTAATATAATGCTTCGCAGATGTAGGGATTTATTTGCAACGAAAATTGAAATTCAATCCTGGACGAGTTCCTGGAGAGTAACACCTGCAAGAATTATTATTATTATTTTTTTTTTTTTGTGGGGGGGGGGGTAAAAAATAAAAACAGTTATTCTAAAGTATCAACTAGTTAACATTACTATAAACAATATATACATTTCCTTAGAAATTCTAAAGCCTTTTACCAAATATCTCCGAAATTTGGTCGAATGGCGCAAGTGTCTTCGGAGACCCATTGTATTTTGCCAAGGCGTAAACATTCCATCCTTCCCGAATCTACAGAAATGTATTGGAATTGCTTTAGGAAAGTCTCGAATCATCAGAGTTTTATCTTGGACTAGAAATCGAAACCATCTACCATAGGTCATATAACACCTCTTTATTTTTACAGGTCTAATGGACAATACGCGAGGGCCTCCAAAGGCGATTATATCTGAGCTCCCTAGCCGATCGGGGGCTGACCAAGTAATCTGTCTCTGCCCTTACGATTCGATCGAAAAACGCTCTTTAGATTCTCATTTGCGAGGCATGGGTTTGACACTTTTATATTGATCTATTTTTCATCTTCTGTTAAAGACATTGAATTGAATTCACGTGGCTTGGGGATAGAAATCAAACGTTAATCAAATTTGAGGTAAAAAAGAAACCCGTCAAACAATATGATAGCCCTACTCTGTATTGATCAAGTATTTGGTGTTATGTTTTAAAGTTAGTGACAGTGGTTCACAGTTAAGCCTGTAAATTTATACACACGTTCTCCAAAAAAACAATGAACAAAAAACAATAACATACCCCCTCCTGACCATTCAGTATTAGCCCCTTGCGCTAAATTAAAAACAATTGATAGTTGATGTGAGACTGACTGGACTCTTGACTCGGGATGAGCTTTGCAGCCAGACTTCAAAGTGTAATAGAGTGCACATCAATTAGAGCATGGTCTCTCTCTCTCTCTCTCTCTCTCTCTCACTCTCTCCCTCTCTCACTCTCTCTCTCTCCCTCTCTCTCTCCCTCTCTCACATCTACGAAATTTATAGCACGCTGATAGAGATGACAAATATTTTATAGAAAAAATAATTAAAATTGAAAACCGTTCTAAAGATTATAGGCAAACTTTATGTTTAAGGAAAACCACAAAAATCTTCTGAACAACACACACCTACTATCATCAGGTCATAACTATAGTAATTATGAATTACACCTTAGGTAAACATGTGACTCTTTCCCTTTTCCAAAAACAGTACATCATGCCCAGTTTGCGCACCTAAATTTGAATAGGCTATTGCATAGTTTGTTGTAACGATGTTTATATTCGAAAAATTTTGGAAATTATACACAATTATACCATGCATATACTACATGTATATTCTACATTTAATATTTTCAAATTATAATTCATGAAGTTCTTCTAAGCTATACTAAAAATAACACCATACAGTTAAGATGAACGCCCAAAGCGCATTACGTTAAACGTAGAATACTGATAAACGGGCTGTGTTCGTATACTTGACTTTTATAATACATTCCTGTAAAAACATCCCCAAATCTTGGTTGAACTCTTCATAAATGAATTGCGAAATAAAGTTGTTAATCTTAATATCCTGTGTGCATCCCAACTAGGTTTTTTTGGAATACGTGCTGAGAATAGAAGGCACAGTTTACGTATACAGGTACATTCATTGTTGACATTCTAAAATGTTGTGTAGAAACATCTTCCACCTAGCCAGAGAGGCAACATAACCTTTCGAAGTCGCATTTTCTATTCTTCTCTCTCCTCTGATGGGAATATCAGATTGGCACAGTTCACACCTTGTTTAATATCCAGTTATCTCAAAGGGTTCATTGAGAAGGTGAAATATCAAGGAGGATCTTACAAACATACCCATTCCGGTCTTGCGACTCTTGTGAGGATCCGAAATAACACAGGGTGTTATATGACTGTGTAGTTGAGAGGGAAAATAGTGGAACCGGAATATGGAGATGGAGAGGTAGGAAGAGAGAAAAAGAAGAAGGGAGAGAGAGAAAGAGACAGAGAGAGAGAGAAAGAGAAAGAGAGAGGGGAGGGGGAGTGAGGGAGAAATTTTGACAAATCAACTTCATCTTAAAGTAAATAAGAAAATAAGTTATTCTTTAAGACTTAACTTTTTTTTCTTTTCATCTTTCTTTCTTTACTTCTTCTTCTTCTTTGATTAAGCCTAATGGACCAGCCAAAATGGAAGTTAACAAGGTGGCAAATTAATCAACCGAGCATTTGTATAAAATCCTAATCAGAATCGGAATTGTAAACATCTAATGATATGTGTGAATTGATAGGAACTGCATATAGATTTCTGAAAGGGGGCAGGGCTAATCCCTATTTACAAAGACACATATTACATCTTGAATGAGTAAATAAAGCAGACACGGTGTAGAGAGCTCATCATGTCGCCATCGACCCAGTTTGACAACTTCACCGATGGACATTTAAATTTACGAGATGGAGAGTTAAAGGAAACGAAGCAGATGATAAGTAGAGAAGCGTTAAAAAAGTTTGAACGAAATTCAATTCAATTCAATTCATTTTATTTGCACATTTGATAAAAATCACCATTATAAACATACACAATGCAAAGTCAATTCCAACAAATAACACAACATAACAGAAGTATCAAAATGTTGGGGGACAAACAGAGGCCAAAGGCCTATCAAAGGCTTGTCTCTAAATTATATGAGTAATTAAATATAAATTAAGTGGTACAACAGGAAGAAAGAGCAAAACAAGGTAAACGTACCACTTTACAAACTCAGAGGGTGTATGATTTAATAAGATTAGATTTATATATTTCTTTTAAAACTAGATAAGGAAGGGCGATTCTTTATTTCGGACCCAAGACTTTTCCACAATTGTAGACCACTATATTTTATTGAGGTACGGGAAAATTCATACTTATATTTTGGAATTCGAATGTGGTTGGACTGTCTAGTAATGTAAGGTACAAAGGAACAATTTTCGGGAAAACAATCCTTTAGAAACATTGGCAGCAGACCGTGCAAGTACGAAAACATAAAACTGGCTAATAATGTTACAGTATGTCAAAATTAGGTATAACCATAGACTGATAAATAGCAATTAGAATATGGTGAGGTAAAACTTTCTTTAATCGATTTAACGCCCCAATGACTTTTAATATTTTGCATGCTGTCTCAGAAATATGATTTTTTTAAACTTAATTTATCATCCAAAACAACCCCTAAGAAATTAGTAGAATTTACCAAAGGAATTTGGCAATTGTCAATGAATACATTTATATCTGTTATTTTTATATTTTTATTCTTGGATTGAAAAAGCATACAACATGTTTTGGCAAGATTAATTTTCAATTTGTTAGATGCAAACCAACCAGAAAACTTTTTGAGCTCAGTGTTAAGAGTGTTACATAAATAATCAACATTGTCTCCTGGTAAAAATAAGTTAGTATCATCGGCGTAAATAATTGCATTTAAAATTTTGCATTGAATAAAAAGTAAAGGCCCTATCACAGACCCTTGTGGAACACCGATGTTTACATTCTTGGTAACGGAAGATTTATTATTAATTGAAACATATTGCACTCTGTCATGTAAATGACTCTCAACCAATCTAAAGCTGTACCACGAACACCATAGTGTTTTATTTTTTGAATTAATATTTGATGATCAACACAATCGAATGCTTTCGACAAATCAAAGAAGAAACCTATAATACACTTCTTATTTTCGAAAGCTTCAGAGATATTATTTGTAAGTTCAAGTAAAGCCATATATGATATAAAACCTTTTCTAAATCCGAATTGCTTGGAATATAATATATCATAACTATGTAAGAAATATACTAAACAACTGAACATTCACTTTTCGAATATTTTGGAAAAATAGATAATACTGATATTGGTCGATAATTCGTCAAAAGCTCTTTGTTTCCTTCCTTAAAAACTGGAATAACTTTAGCGATACTACTGGGAAATATACCTGATTGAATAGACAGATTAAAAATATTGCATAAAGGCTGTGCCAAAAAAATAATCGCCTTTTTTTATAACACGTGTGTTTATGTCATCGTATCCAGGTCTTTTACCGCTATTACTGAAATCGGACAATCAATAAGAAAGAAAGAATTTTTGAAAGTTAAATCACTACGGGAATTTCAGATTGGCCGAATAGTAATTATTATGGTAATGTCATTATGACGTAGTGGCGGACAATTCTCACTTTTTTCTAACACAAAAAACTGGTAAAATGTTACTATTTTCGAAAGGTATGACTCAATATACTATCCATAATATATTTTGAGTGGTACCCCATAGGAGAAGACGCTTAGAAGAAAAACAGATAAAGATATTTAGTACACCACAAACGAGAGAGCTGTCCTTGACTACGTCATAATCCACTGACCAAATTGCCAATTTGAGATTCGCACAGGATGTAGTAATTTCATATTTTAAACATTGATAACATTCTATTTAGTGGTCCTTTTTATTAAATCTATTTTTCTTATTGTTCTGTTTTCATACAAATGAACTTATTACAAAGGTTGGATTGCCTTTCAAGAGAGATATGATGTACCAAGTTTTAACGAGATTAGCCCTGATACCACCCAGTTTGGCGATAAAGCATTGCCGTAAGTACTCAAACATTTCTCTTTTACAGTTTGCCATCGGAGTTAACACGTACGAAGAAAGAGACTATATTTGTGTATACCTGAAGGGTGTGGGTTTGTTTCAACGTGTGTGGGGGTAGGGGTGAAAATGCCCTCGCCCACTTTCTTTATTCATGATCTACAGCGGTTTAAACAAGAAGAATGCCTGTTTTATGACCCAAAACGGTAGTTTTGTATTGTTTGCTTGAAATTATCATGATTCTAAGACTGCATCATTCTAAATCGACCCGAAAAAATATATAGATATTAGGGATTTTTCTATAAACTGCGGGACATACATGTATATCGCCTACATGCCATTTCCGTAAGGTAATCCAATCTAATGCATACGTCTTTGCTCAGTGCCTGGTACAAACAATTTCACATGTTTCAAATTGCCTATATTTGTTATTGTTGTTATGTAGGACATGCCATGCGGTCTGACCTAGCAACAACTAATGTATGTAATTTGCATTCTTAATATTGAGATACAATAATACGTAACAGGTGAATGTAATAGCTCGTCGCTATATAGGTGAACATATAGATTTCAATACATTTTCAAATTTGACACACTTCACGTCATATCGTCCTTATACCTTTGACGTTAAGTATTATACCAGGTGGATTTTAAGTTTCACAATTATAATCTTAAATGTTTTTCCTTGTGTCTACAATTCAATTTTGTGTATGTGAATGTCGTTGCCCCCCACAAGGGGACGTTCTTGGTACATTATATATCTAGGCCTCATATAGTTCGAGTAACAGGAGTAATTATAGTTCCGTTGATTGAAAATTATGATAATGCTCAAAGTTTATAATGCACCTTTGAACCTCTGCCCATGGGAAGTTTTTAAAATATACATTTTAAATTAGGATCGGGAAATTGTAACATACTCCTCTTCAGGTATACCGTGGGTTAAAAATACTTGACCTAATTGATAAACTCGGAGTTTCTGGTATCGTGCATAGTAAATACATGATCAGCTGGCCCTGTGCAGCTCAGGTGCGCACGAACATTACTGCGGAACGTCCTTAAGGTATAAAGTTCGTCAAAATAGTATTTTGTCCTTCGATCCTGAAGATTACTGCAGGTGAACATGTCTGGTGTTGGGGCAGAACAGGTGCAAATTAAATAATAATTCAAGAGGTGCATGCAAATATCCAGTGGCTTGTATCACGACCAGCCTGTATCGATAGGATGCGCTGAAAAATGGAGTCCGGAAACAGTGGTTACAAATAAATATCTTGTTAATCATATCTTATGCACTTTTCCTACTTTAATCTCAGTATAAATGGGTTGAAAGTTGAAATACTATTCAAGTGATAGTGACCTATGTAGGCATTCCCCCTTGCGTGGGACTATTTGGAACAAATTATACCCACTTTTAACAGGCTTTTAAAATGAATGAATGAATGGTAGCATAGATTAATAAGACATGTGATTCGCATTCTGTTAACAAAACTTTAAATGGGACACAAAAATCGCCAAATTGTAGCAAGGACAACATATTCATTAATTTTGCCCTAGCAATAAAATGCTCACTATAAAAAAAAAAAACACTATAGCTGATAATGCTAACATTGAATTCTCAAGAGATCATAGAAGTTATATCAATTCTGTCTTCATCAGATCAGGATCAAGGATTATCAATGAATTAGAAAACCATTACAATTTCATTCATTTCCCATGCATTCAAGCATTTCTACAAATAATGTAAATATAAAAACCAATCTGTAGAGTTGTCAGATAGAGTCGATACAAATTTAATGTTATTTAAATTAAATATCGCTTAGTGAATGGGCCAGAACACTTGTTGATCTTCGACCCACCCTCTGCCCCCGGCATTTTGTGTCAGCTCTGTAATCCCAATAATGCAGTTCTTGTTCCTCATAACGCAACTGTAAATAAATTTAAAAGTAGTAATTTGATTGAGGATTCTACAGCCCCACGTTTAAAAAATTTAGACTTGATTGTGTTTTGTGTAGAAGAAAGGTTGAAGTTGTACCGATAAGCTGATATTTTGTTTTTATTCGGCATGGCATATCGTTGACTTGTTTTTCTGGAATGTTCGTTTTCAATGAATATTTTAAAAATTTGATACATCAGATAGTCAGCAGCTTCAGTCGTGATTATGTCACCATGACGTGTTTGAATAGAACAAAGAACGTATTTTCTTCGAAAATTAAAATCTTTTCACGTAGATAAAACCATCCTTACATTGATCTGCAAGTCTGTTATTAAAAGTTTTCTGTTATTAAGTTGTACAGTCTGGTACGGGGGATGTCAAAAGAAGTACTTAAGTAAGCTTCAAAGAATCACCAAACAAGCAGGGCAGGTCGCGGACGGACTTCAGAATCTAAAAGCGTGCGATTCAAAAATCGTTCTAGGAGTAAAACAAATTATGCAAAATGAAAATCACCCACTGTTTCTACATAATGTTTTAATGCGCACTTGTAAACGAATCAGATCAATGAACTGCCGTACTCAATGTTTCCTATAAATTCCTTTGTTCCTCTCTCTATCCGTAATTACATGTACAATCAGTCTGCTACGTAATATCAAGTTCTTTTGTATTTTCCCGGTCATGTCACATATTCACTATTTCGCTCTTTGCAGGTCAAATAAAATACTGAGTACTGTTTCTTTTTCATCACGTTTATCTATGCCATGTATCCATAAATATTATGTTATGTAAAGTTTTATGTAAAATTTGAGCAAGGCGAATTTTCATTGGACAATAAAAACTGAAATTTATGAATCGTCATTATACATGTACATTCAAATAATTATTTTTGCATCATATTTTATCCAATCATATAAAAGATTTCCATTCCAATTTCAATGTAATTTGATAAGGCTCTCTAATTACGATATGATAAAAACACGCTATTCGTCAGCGATAAAGATGAATATCAACTTTTATGATGGGATTTCAAAGATATTTTTACAGTATGAAAAACAAGGGACACATGAGCAATCCTCGGGGTATAACACTTGCGATTACTTTCAACAGGAAATTTCTATCGAGTTACAAAAACAAAACGTGTTCTAGCTGCTAGCTGTACCTGAATTAATCCTTCGCCGCTCTGCTCTATTGGGAAGATGAAGAAAATGTCTCTAGAAACCAAATATAATATTTGACTGCAAATTAAATGCATTCTTGGTTTTGCTATGGGTTTAGTTTTCTATTGCTACCGCTTCCTGGCGGCTTACAAGGAATATCCATAATCTAACATTGTAACTTTATACATAGCACGATATTATATCAACGCTTTGAAAAGGTTCCGCAGAACATATGTGATGACAGATTATTTTTTGTCATCGTATTTACAGATGATGTAGTACTTTGACAAAACACATTCATCTTCCTTTGTTTGTCACATGTTCTTATTTTCATTAGAGAACCTATTTATGATTCATGTATCGTATCCTATAACATCTTCAGTCTCGTTTTGCTGCCTAAAGTCTTCCTAATTATCCCAAGAAATGCTTTAGAAGTATTTATCATGGATTTAAAGAATCACTTTCGCTGATCGTTACCTTGCCCGAAGTCCCTCTAATCATCAAAGGTAAAGCTGTAACAAAAAATACCATGAACAATGTCTTTGCTGTGGCGATGGGAAGGGCGTCGGGTCTATTTTATATAAATGTGTTTTTTACGTTATGATAATTATATTACACATATTTATTGACACCATTCCGATTTAAATTTGCATAACAACACGCTCAAGAATGCGAGAAAAAACAAGATGGTATCATTAACATTCAGTTAGAAACCCATCGTTTACTTTTCACGTAGAAACCAGGCGGAAGACACAAAACATGATTAAACAAATCATGTTGTCGCCTCCTTCTATTCCACCCACCGGGTCCAGTTTCCCTCCGTGTTTGTTATTACTTCCTTCTCTTCTTTCTTTCTTTCTTTTGTCTCTTATTCTATTACTTTCTATCCTCATTAATAATCCTCAATCAAATATATTTCCGAATTCTACGCAATCGTACATTTTCAATTGTTGTAAATCCATTTATTTTCTTATATTATTCCACTATGTAAAAACGATATATATCCGTGTTTCCATCTGACTACGCCATTGTAATTTTGCTACTGTGTATTATCTATTTGTGAATTATATTTTGTATTGTATATTGTTCATGTGCTCTATGTAATGCCAACAAGCTGAATTTCCAAATGGACCAATAAAATAAATCTGAATCTGAATTTGAATCTGAATTGTAATAATAATAGTGAAAGGCGCCTGCACTTTGGCCCATCAATTCCAATGTTTACATTTACTTATTATGACCATAATTACTATTTCATGCAGGAATTGTAATTATTAGGAAAAAAATTAATTTCAATTATTTCTTATTCTGATTGTGTGTCTTTCTCCAGTGAGTTTCGTTTTCACCCACAATGATAACGATTGTTTCATGTTGACTAGCGCCATCAACGTTTTCGTTCAGATAGAAAGAAAGGAGAGAAAGAGAAACATTTGGGAAGCGGGAAGGGTCAGAGAAATAAAAGGGGTTGATGCATACCCCCATTCGCAACCTCTATACCAATCGTATATCGTATAAATATATATCTTTAAATTCTATCATCATCATCATCATCATCGTAAAAAGGTGTTCATAATTGATGGTTTAAATATCTAGATTATATTTATCATTACCTTTTTCTTATTCATAGTTGATGTGGTATATTTTTGGTTTTTACATATAAATACAACCATCGAACATAACACAATGGAGAATAAAACTTAGTTTTAGAATGACTGAATTATTTCATTGTGTTGCTTCAAATCATTTAAATCGTATATCAACTAATTATGTGGCTTTACAACGATACGGTGCACTGAAACGATCAATACGGTATAAGATGTCTTGTCGCATACATTAATGATATCTAAGATTAAGAATTAAACCTGATCATTGTATCAAGTTAACAGCCCTAGTAGAGCTTAAATCGGATCAAACAGGACATGAGTCGACGTGTTTAATTTCAATTTCTGTTAAAAACTCCTGAAAACTTGGTAACCTATGGTACACCCATTTACTAAATAACTTGGACGTGCCCATTAACAAGGGGGTCGTCACGTAACACGTAAACTACGAATTATTTAGGTCTTTGGGTATCAATGCCTTATCATAAACAAATCATTGGATAATGAATGGACTGTAAATTCAAGATGTCAAGGAATAATTTATGAAGAAATATCACATAAACACAGAGAAAGTTTTTTGTTTTAGAATCATCATCTACAGTAGATATGGATGTACCCAACTTGAATATAACATGTTAGGACTTAGTGTTGTGAGAGTAAAATTCGTCATAATGGTTATTATGAAAATATCACCATTATCAAACTAATAACAGAGAGATTGGGAATATTGTAAAAGTAAATGATATTACAGACCAGGTTTTATGCATCTAAAGTAGATAAGGACATACTAACATTCATCGCTAGATGGCAGCAAGCAACTTTAATCCAAATTGAGTATTGGTTCACGATATCAAATTGAAAACTATATTCATTCATGATGATTTTATATCTTCTAACTGATAACAGGTGCGGATCAAGGATTTCTTAGACGGGGGGACACAAGGGGGCACAATTTTTTTCTCCCGCAAATTTGAAAATCGCGCCGGCCGAAAAATTCGCTCAGTGGGGGGTAGTAGTAGTAGCCACAATTTTTTTTTGCTCCCGAAATTTGAAAATCCTTCCGGTCGAAAATTCGCTCAGTGGGGGGTAGTGAGCACTAATTTTTTTTTTTTTTGGCTGGGGCACGTGCTCCTGTGCCCCCCTGGATCCGCCAATGGATAATCTACACCTACGAGTCTCGGGGGAGAGAGCTCGTGTATTTTTTTCTCCAATATCATTATTTTTAGTTTGTTTTCAATACTATCTGACTTTGATCACAATGCCGCAAAATCCAACTAGCTATTCATTATAAATAACAAGTTTGCAAGGACCGACGTAAAAAAGGTGAATTTCTATGTATGATGGTGACGATGAGCACCTTACAATGCCTGAAACAATTAAAGGAATATCATGGTTTAATGTATTCTTTATCTTTCTTTTACGTGGGGGTGGGGAGTCTAAGTTATACACAGACTTACCTGCTTTACAGCAATAGAAACGTATGCATCCATTTTTAACACTGCCCTTTTTCCTTTCTGTCCCACTGGTGATTGATACAATAATCTAACGATGTCATTTGACTATGACTATTGTGATGACGCATATCAAGTTAGCCTAGGTATGATTTGAAGAACACTCTCGTTAGAAGTAGACCATGAGAGGCAGGTATAACCCACGCGTTTATGATATGATACAAGTAAGTTATGAATCTCTTTACTGCACCTCATGCATTAGAGTTTCCCATCTCTAGGGATGATTATTTTAACTCGACCGGTTTATCGAGGTTGTATTCCAGTGGGGGCTCTCCTTGAGCACCGTTGAACCAAATTTTCATAAATTATGTCACCCCATAAAATATGATAAAGATTTATTTTAATATCGTTGATTGTGACAAAGGATTATAAGGGTTCTATTAGTGGTGTTTGATAAAAGTATTAAACTCCTCGTTCAGACATGGCCCGTTAAACCGCCCAATAATAAAAAATAAATATAAATATAAATATAAATATAAATATAAATATAAATATGACATGACATGGCACCAACATACTTAAAACAAGATTTACATCATGTTAGTTCACTACATGATCACAACACAAGACATGCTGTAAGGGATGCATTGTGTGTACCCAAATTTAGGACGGACACTTATAAAAATAGTCTTCTAATTTCTGGAATTAGAGTATGGAACCAACTTAAAAGTTCTGTCAAAATGTCACCTACTTTGAACAGTTTTAAACACGCTCTAAAAGCCCTGTTATCTGTAGAAGACGTGTAAGTGAACTTTTGGGGGTTCGTGCGAAGCTAACCATTTTTTCCTATTTGCAAAATTATGAAATTTGGTTGACATGGTTATCGTTATATCATGTATTCATACATGTAATGTATCCATTTTCAGCTATCTTGTAAAAAACCTAAGTGTATTAGTTAAAGAGCAATTGAATGTAAATATGTATATAACAATTTTGGTATCCCGTGCGTTAAGCTATATCAGATTATTAAGTGAACGTTTGTAAATTTGTTGTCTAATTTGAAAATTCCATTCACCTATTTCTTGTAAATGATCAAGGATGATTGTTGAATAATCAGTTATTTCATGGGGATACCAATTAATTTGTATTTTACCTGTTTATATGCTTGTGTATTTATCTATTTTGTTTTTGATGCTGTTATTTGTTTTATTATTACCAAACAGGGCCTCATGGAAGACCACCAAATTGGTGATATGTGCCACCCTGTATAAATATCAAAAATAAATAAATAAATAAATAAAATAAAAAAGCGCCTCAAGAATGCTCCGTGTTAAAGTAAAACATTTGAATTTGGAAAATGTATGGAACGTAAAAAATTAGTTGTGCTAACCGTACTCACTTATGGACTTACATAGTACAAAAAGGCACAGTTCGTTTATGTCTTTTTGTTTTGCCGTAGTGTTTTTTTTCCTTCTTTTTTTAAAGCAATTTCTTTCTTCCTATTTTTTTCTTTTTGAGGACGTTTTATTACTTTATGTGTAAAGGAAGGTAAAATGATATAAGCAGTGCTGAAGCAAATCCATACTCAACACAAAATCCTAGCCGTATACTCCCATCAATTAACAAACAAAAAAAACAACAGCGATTGGACTGATGAATGAAACGGACTAAGCTTTATTTTTCCATTTTATAAACAATCTTGTTAACACTACAGTCGATCATTTTAGGATGGCGAAATAATATTCATGGAATCAAGTAGTCAATCTTTTGTTCTACATTTGCAAGATTACGTACCCTGTTAGAAACGGATGATCTATTGAGGTCTTTCCTCGGATGATCGAGAAGTGTGTGTGTGTGTTTTTTGTTTTTTTGTTTTTGTTTGGGGGGGGGGAATTTCTGGGGAAAAGTTAACCTTATAAGAGATGTAAATTCGGCAGCTGTTTACATTTTCATAACCATGCCAACGCTGTTTCATATTAACGAACACCGTGCTTTTATAGTGTACCGCTGCATTTTGTCGCTGAATCAAAAATTGGATTACCGGTACTTCTCCCGTACTTCTTCGGAGTGGTAAAAGGTCTTGCACTTAATATGAGATGCGAAACCTACAAAAAGCATATCTGATTGAGATTATGTTTATCTTACAAATTGCTGTAGTACATGGGAACGAAATTTAGTTTCGAGTTGGATTTCTTTTTTTCTAACATTTTTTTGGTAATGTAATTCTCTCTCTCTCTCTCTTTCTTTCCCTCCATCCCCTCTCCTTCTCTCTCTCTCTCTCTCTCTCTGGTTTGTGTGGATGGGTGTACCTTTGACGATGTGTTTGTGTTTGTACCCATGTATTTGTTGGTGTGGGCTCATCAGTGTATAATTGTGATGATGTTTTTTCTCGAAGTAAAAGGAATGGGGATGTGTATGCATATTTCGTAAGTAAGCTTCTGTTTTGTGCTCTCTTTATTTCGAGCCTCCCTCATGCATCGCTCCCCTCTCTTTGTCTCTCAGCATTATCTCTATGTCCACCCGTTGAACCTCATTTCTTCTCATTCTAAGCCCCACCCTTTTTAGATGAAATATTTTAAAACTGGACCAAAGTCAGGATTTCTAGGAGTATGAATAGATATTATCCGGAAAATGCAATCATTTATAATAATAATAATAGTGGCTACTTGTATAGCGCACAGGTCCACCTTTCGGTGCTCATGGCGCTTAGAGAAAAATACATGTAACAAACATAAGAAAGAAAACAAAAAACAAAACGAAATTTTCCTAGACATAGTAAATTAGAATATTGCAATAATTACGACGAAAAAAACATATAAGTTTTCAGTTTTGATTATAAAGGTATACCACTCTGATGCAGCATACTCCTTCCAAGCGTCCCCCCGTAAAGTTGTCAAGTGTATTTTGCTGTGAGAGTTTTTTTTCTTCTTCAGAAGTGTACCAGTAACAGTTTAATTCTAACTATTCTTTTAAATCCTGAACCATCGAATGCACACACACTGGCGGGTCTAGGACTCTGTGGCAAGGTGGGGAGGGGGAGGGGGAGGGGGGCAGAAGTCCATTCAGTGACGTGCAGTGCCTCCCCTCTTGTATCCCAACTGACACTAGGCTTGCTGAGTAATAAAAGCAAGCACATATAAATATACAGTATAGAAATAGACACTGCAAATATCATTTGACCTCATAATATACGCATGCCCATGCTCTAGTAGGGGTATCAACTTATTAAAATCAACGGGTAAACTACAAACTTCGCTTTGATATGTTATTTCATAGGGCATCGGGTCGAATTCATAAAAGTAGAAAGAAATACAAATAATGAGAGTTAATATAACTAGCAGTTGCCTCCCCATGGCCAGTAATTATTTGCTTGAACAGAAAGAATTTCCTTTATCATCATCGAGCATTTCCTACCCTTTCACGATCCTTTCTTCGTGTCTCAGGATTTTACGTATATTTATATTACCATTATTTATGCATCTTTAAATTGGCCTCGTTTTCCTTTTAAGGCTATTTGATAGATTCTTCATCATTTAAATGACATGTTCAGAAACTAAAGTCCTTCATCCAGACCAGTAAGGGTAAAAATGGCTTAGAGGTAGGATTTCTTCTTTTAAAATTTGAAGTGCGCGCCGAGGACACATAAGCTAGATCCGGGATGATAATTTCTAGGGCACCATTAAAGTGCAAAGTATGCGTTATACACAAACTTATTACAACTATTGTGATCTTTATTATGGGAAATGTTAGTTATTGAAGTAGCTACTATGATGATACTCAGAAGTAAAGGCGTACAATACTTTTACAAATAATTTCCACGAGTGAAAGTTTGCACGTGCCCAAAATAAATAAAATATCTTCTTATTACTGCTATATGATTAGCTTTCATACGATTATTAGGTTTCTAGGTATTTTATGGTGTCTCATTTAATAAACATCGCTGACATACAAGATTATGGTTTTTCAAATGTGTTTGTTCACGTGCCTTTCGATATACTACAACCTCCTCTCCCCGCCCTTCTCTTTAATCCTTAATCAAAACAAACGATGGCACACCCTTCCCCACTTCAGGGAAGACAACCTCCCATAAAAGTCGAATCTGTCTTACTCATTGTTAATGGCAAGTGACACCCTTTGATGCCCAAGGTTGAATATGTGGCTCTGTTATCATTCTGGCTCATTTTGTAATCTTTATTTCTCTCTGCAGAATGCTCAGACTATGCACCACGCTGAGAATATTTGGGACAACTATACCAAAAAACATGGTGAGTATTTATATCGGTGTCCATTGCATTGGGGAGGATATCTAGTACCTCTCATTTCCCCTCTTGATCTGTATTGTTGTTGTACGTCTTTGATTTTGCTGTTGAGAGGTGTAAATATAGGCCTGCACTTCCACCCCATGTCCTTGGTACGCTACTGCTCACCAATCACAAATCACTACGCATAATTCGCGTCACGTCACTGTCATATGAGGCGAAACATCTCTCTTTCTTCACAAGATTTTCTGTGTATTTTGTGGCGCAGTGATCAAATTATTGCGACCAGGTTTACCACACGGATGAGATTTGGTTTGTTTATCTAACTTGTATAACCGTACTTCAATCGTCTTCGTTGACGTATGATTGTACAACTCTGCGACTCTTCCGACGTGTGAACTTCAAGACAACGTAACCATTGGAGATGCTTTACCGAGTAATGGGCACCTGCTGGTTATAGTGTTTATCTTAGGTTAGAAATTTAATCTACCGAGCGCTAAGCAGCCCTCTCTTGGAACATTCGATCAGATTTCCAGAGCAGCACGCACCTGGCAGGCGAAATAAAACAGAAATGTTAGGATTTGTGTCGTTCGTCGAATGAGTATCAGGAATACTAAAATAACGTATAATGTGATTTTGGCTTTCCGTTACCTACTGTAAGTTGCCTCTGTTATCAAAGGCAGACTATGGAAAATTCAATTAAAGATCTAAGTAGTATTTTCTTGTATCATTGTTTTTATTCATATATAAAAGGACGTAACTTGTTATAATAGAAGCTTCCACCATCTTCTCTCTTCTTTTTTTAAGCATCCGAAAAATCCTAGTTCTTATTCTTAAGACGTTAATTAAATGCAGCTCCAACAATTCCGAAAAAGTCACTTGTTTGTCGATTAAAAATACATGTAAGATTACTACATTAGTTTGATATTCTGCGTCCTATTTGTACAATAGATTTTAAATACGCAGTATTAGATATTTCAGTTGCGTTTTGAATGGTATTTCGATGTAATTTTCCTTTAAACATTTGCCGCATTATGCTCAATAAGACAGATGGAAGTGAAAACCTGCAGCAACCGAATAGATTGTTAACTACTGAAGCTACATTTAATGATACCTATCTGAAAATCATTAAGCTTTCAGATTGAAATCATATCAAATTTAATATCTAGGTGAATAAAATCCAAAACTTGATACCACCTCATCTTTCCGAATGTCAGTGGTTTCATATCTCCTACCGATCAACTACCCCATTCATTCACATTGTGGGTTCAACTAGCTCGCATAGAGCCTGTTTCAATCATTGAGCTTGATCGTTTAGTCATGGAAGGATATATGGCAAATTTAGAAAGTTAAAAAGTCTGTAAAAATAAGAAATGAATTGTTGTAACTTCTGTTATGTCTCCTGTGAAATGACATCACTAACGGAGTTGAACTTTGATAACATTCGGTTCTATTGCTTACCTAAGAAACTATAGACTGTTCAATGTCAGGGAAGAATGAACTGCTAACCCTCAACCGATCAGGCTTCATTTGGAAATGAGGTATAAAATTAAGGTTGAAAGCGCTCTCCATATTGAGCAAGGTAGAAAATCATGTTATGTACTTCTTTAAACATCGCTCTGCACCTGCATTGCGGTAGGGAATCATCTTTCAACATTGCCTGATGGAACTGTGGAAAGGGAAAGAACTCAAGCCACGGTGACCATCACAATCAAGTTAGTGTTGCCACATTGTCCAAGTTTATAAAAAATCTCCTCGTTCCATGATTATTATCCATATTAATAGCTAAAAAGTATCAAATTAGCTTGGTCGAAATGAAGAGCCAAACATCATACTAAATATTCTTCCAGCTGAATTCATGTGATGTTAAGATATACCTCACCCTAGTCTATCACAACTCCTCACCCTCTCATACAAATCATCAACCTCTCACCTTCCCCCCCCCCACACACACACACACACACTCACACACACAAACACACAAACACACACACACAGGCAAACGCACGCACGCATCGCAGTTTTACAATTCAGTTTGTAAAAGTACTTCCGCCGTTAAAAAGTACACAATATGAATGAATATGAACATCATCAATTATTCTTTGGTGTGTTGTTACCGATGGTATTTTGGATAATGCATATATAGATATACATTAAAAGAGTGTACCTAACCGATTTTTACAAGCGACCGATCTTCCATGATTTTATAGATATATTATGTTACATATGTAACGACATATTATTTCGATAGTAGTCCGATATGAAAATGAGTTTTTGGTGGGTGATTTTCTCCCTCTAGTGACCTCTTACGAGCATGCTTTTTCAAAAGATTATTTCATAAAACCTGACAGGGAAAAGGGGTAAATTTGATTTCAGGATTTTTTTATCATCGATATGTGTAGTCATTATCCCCTTAAGTGATCATTACCTTATATACACATGTCTTAATGTCAACAAGACTTCTAATAATCATAATGTAATACGCTTTAGAGACTATAAAAATTTTAATGAAAATGCTTTTATTGATGATTTAAAACATTCTGACATACTCAATAATAATTATACTTCTTGTATTCCCCTACGAGAAAAGTGGATTGGATGGAAACAGGCTTTTTTGACTTGTTGTAACAAACATGCTCCTGTAAATGAAAGTCGGGTTAAAACTAGGCATTGTCCATGGATGAATTCTAATATTATCAAACTCATTTATAAAAGAGACTACTTAAAGAGAAAATATGATACTCTAAAATTTCCATATCTATTGACCGAATATCGTAATCTAAGGAATTCCGTCACCAAGCTCATACGAAAAGAGAAGAGAAACTATTTTGATTCAGTATCTGAGAGGTACAGTAATGATAGTAAGAAGTTATGGAAGGAATTAAGTAAAATTACTGGAAGGGGGAAAAAAGACCTTGTTTTACCATCTGATTTAGACAGTAATAAATTGAACGATTATTTTGTAAATATTGGTAAACAGATTTCAGAAACTTTCAATAATCATGATTTATCTTGGAATCACCCCAAAAGTATACACACCTTTGTCTTGAAACCAATCAGTCTCTCTACTGTCGAGAGAGAGAGAGTAGCCTTGATATTTTAGAATTTGATAGAAAATTACTTTAAATCTCAGCTCCTTATAATATTTCTCTTAACTGTCTTTTTAATGAAAGTTTAAATTGTGGATTTTTACCTGATGATTGGAAACTGGCTAGAACTACGCCTGTTTATAAAAGTACAGGTGACAAGAATGATATTTCAAATTATAGACCCATCTCAGTCGTATGTCATATTGCCAAACTGCTTGAAAAGGAAGTTCAGTCTCAGTTTTTATCTTACTTGCAGACCAATCATCTTATTAGTGTTGAACAATATGCCTTCTTGCCAAATCATTCAACCAATACATGTTTACATAGAGTCATTGATGATTGGTATGAATCTTTTAATGAAAAGGAAAAAGTTGGTGCATGTTTTCTTGATATTTCAAAATGTTTTGATTGTATTGACCATATACTTTTATTGTCCAAACTGAATAAGTATGGTATTTTAAATACTGAACTTCAATGGTTTTCTATTTTTTTATCTAATAGGAAGCAAGCAGTCTATTGTCATGGTAAACTATCTGAAACAGGTGAGTATTTTAGGCCCCTCCCTCTTTCTTGTTTTTATAAATGATATAACTGATTGTTTACGGTTAAGTAAATGTAATATATACGCTGTTGATATTGATGTTGTCATATATGTTTCTGATATGGATATTAATGTCATTACATATAAGCTCCAAGCAGATTTAAATGCTATAAATGAATGGTATTGTAAAAATAGATTACGTATTAATACTAATAAGAGAAATGTTATGCTGTTGAGTAGTAACACACGAGGTAACAATAATTTTAGTCTGAAGGTGCATATTAATAATGAAATAATAGAACAAGTAAGAAGTATCAGATATTTAGGGGTTGAAATTGATGATAGATTATTTTGGGATTGCCACATTAAATCTCTTAGCAAGTCGTTAAGTTATAAAATTTTTACTTTAAGAAAGCTCAGTAAGTTTTTAAGCTCTTCCATTTTGAATAAAATATACAAATGTACCATACAGCCAGTCTTTGATTATTCCTGTTCCGTTTGGGGAACTGTTCTTTACAAAACATAAATATTCTTTTACGACTACAGAAAAGAGCTGCACGTATTGTTGTAGGGAATTTCGATTATGATGTAAATAGCTTGAATATAATGAATACATTGAAATGGCAATCCATTGACACTAGACGTGACTATTTTTTAGCATGTATTATGTACAACTGTATTCATGGAAAAGCCCCGGTACGATTGTGCAATGAAGTCGAAATGGTTTTTGACAGACATGGTTTTAACACTAGACTTGCCAATACGTTGAATGTTGTTTTACCAAAGCCTACTCTTGAATGTTTTAATAATTGTTTTAGATACGCTGGTGGCAAAATTTGGAATATTTTACCTTCTACTCTTCAAAATGCTAAATCTATCGATGTCTTTAAAAGATTGTACAAGGACAAATATTTTTAAACCTGTGTGATACAATGCCTATTCATAATTACTGCTCTTGATATGACACATTTCTCTCTCTCTCTCTCTCTCTCCCTCTTCCTCTCTCCCTCTCTTTCTTTCGTTCTCTCTTTTCCTTCTCTACTTTCTACCAATTTCCTTATATCTTTTCTCCTCTGCTAATCTTTTTGGTGATATCTTAATGTCTCTTAGGTGATTCGATGTTTTTCCGCTGTTAATTTGAATTATTACATTGTTGTTTTTTGTTGCTTTTACTACTTCAAATACATATTATTCGTATATATTAGTTTTATACTGTTTTTACCTTTGCTTGTGAACTTTGGTGATTTTCATCATTTATATTTCCGTGTATAACATTGTTATTCTGTGCAGGACCATGATGTAAAACAGATTTTGTATCTACAATGTATATCTGATTCTTGTTATCCTGATTAAATATATTTCAATAAAATAATGTGTGCATTACGATAGCATGCAACACATGGAATGCTACACGTCAGTTATTTTCCTTTACAAATTATAGCTATAACTGATTTGCGTATTTTTTTCTTTTTTATAAAGGTAGCAGTTAATTACTCTATTAACGGTAGTAAACGTTGTTTTAAACATCCCTATATGAATGTCGCTATTCAAATTGTATAAGGTTGATTTTCGCAGTTTTTGCCATAGTGCATATTTTTTTGTAGGAAGTATAGACAGTGCAAAAGTGATCCTCTTAGCCATCACATAAACTTTATGCGAGCACCATTTGATGACGTTACGACTACCGTGAAATATTTCCATAATGCCACATACTAAATATGCATAATCAGAGATCTTTAAAATAAGATATGCAATTTTTATTCAAGCGTACAACAATGAATTCAATTATCGATCTGGAGATTCTCGGTAATCACATTTCATATATTATTACTTTAAAAGCGATAAGAAACGAGAGCGGATATACCTTTTCTGAGTGGCTTGTATCCTGAATGCCAAATATGATTCAGATTTTTTAAAATTGAAGGATGTATTGTTGAAATAAACGCATCGGTTCGTGAATATTAACATTAATATCATGTTGAAGTCAGTCATATCCTTAGCAACTGATATACATTGAATGTGTTTTCGTTGAAGTTAGATCATTATCCTGAAACACTGGAATTTCACACGACAGGTAAAATGACGTTTCACTTGATTGAAAGCAAAATAATTTGATTTAACAAAATCAAGGAAGTTTGATTTTCGAGGAATGGCAGAATAGCAAGAGCTTTCCATTACAAGCGGAAAACGGTACGTAATTTTTCCCCAACAATGTCATTCATTGTAAATTGATTTATATGTTTATAAACAGAATATTGATTTACATCAATGAAGTTTAATAAATACAATACAATACATTATCATTTGGATTCAAAATATTTGTTTCCATAATTATTGTGGTACATGATAAACGCCACATAAGATATTTAAAAGTCCAAATTCTACAGGAAGAATTTATTCCAACCTAGAATAATCGAGAAATGAATTTTGTCTAGTTCGTATTAGACTACACCTGGAAGTCGAATAATCATACTCTAGCAATCAAATGGAGATGGGTAAACGTGTTTTGATAGCTCCCCGAGCAAACCCCCATGTCGAATTAAAGGTTTCAAACACTGTCGTCAAACGTCAGTTGATCACGTGGGCGATATCAAAGTACCCGGATTAACCTTCTGTGGCGGCTCAAAAGTACTGCGAGTGTGGGAGTCTTTGGGCAAGGACCGCTTAACATAAGGCCGCCATCGTGATTAAAGTGTCTTCCAAAACAAACGTCTCGCTACATCATACCACTTAGCGATAGGCCAATGGACTGGAAAGTTTTCTGGGCCAATCTCGGGTTCCGCGGTTTGCGATGATGTAAGTTAATACTCCAACCTATACTTTGAAAAAAAATCTAAATAGATCAAATGACGGTATCATGACGGTTTACTCGGCCTCCATGAAACTATCAGGCATAACCATCTAAAAACGTAATTATGCTTTGTACAAGAACTTTTTTGTAAGTTTTTCCGGCCCAAGTCGGCAAAACTTTTTTCGTGATAATAACTAAACGCTTATGTATGCCGACAAATGCATTCTTAAAAACATACATCCACCCCTTGACTTCTTCTTCTTCTTCTCTCTCTATTTCTCTCTCGTTCTCTCTTATTATCTTTTTATCAATCTCTTTAATTTTCTCTTAATCACTTTCTCTCACTCCTCCCTCCTTAATTTTCGCCCACCCATCTCGTCCACTCTCTCTCTCTCTCTTTTCATTATCTCCCTTTTCTCACTTTGTTTTTCCAGCTTTGTTATTTTCCCTTCAAACACGAATTCATGACTTTCTCATGTAAATCGGTTGCCCACAAGAAGGCCATTGACATACATAGCTCTCCTAGCCTTCTTGAAGGCAGCCGACGATATGTACTGCTGAGAGTTGAGCTACGCTATTGTATCATAATAGTTGTTAGAAGGTACCAAATTTGTCTTTTAGATTGTATGGATGTACGAAAAATTGCAATTTAGCCATTATGCAGCACTTTACTTTTAACTGAAACGTATGGCACACAGGGGAAATACAGCATAAATGTTAAATATCA
Source organism: Mesocentrotus franciscanus (assembly GCA_037976565.1). Taxonomy (NCBI): domain Eukaryota; kingdom Metazoa; phylum Echinodermata; class Echinoidea; order Camarodonta; family Strongylocentrotidae; genus Mesocentrotus; species Mesocentrotus franciscanus. The sequence goes on along the minus strand of CP137666.1, from coordinate 4,443,736 downwards.
TCTTGTAATAAAATGACCATTTACATTTTATTTCCTTTTTATTAGAGCTTACTATTTTGATTTGCATTGCATGATCATGTCATTTGTTAGGCTTCTCTTCATACAATTTTGATCCAATACTCACTACAACCATCTCATCATTTCTTTATAAAGAATAAAATATTTAGTATACTGTTGGCAATCTGAAACGAAATGAAAAGGACTGTGATATGGGGGATCGTTTTGTTCGGGGGAGGGGGAGTAAGTTACCCCTTGTTACCTCCCTTCCATTAAGCGAGTGCTCATGTATTTACGCAAGGCGAGTAAATGCAATTAATTGGTTTGAATCTGAAAGGAAGTACAATGTTTATCTAATCGTGTGAAGCTATATGAAGCGTGCCTATTGCATGCTAGAAGGTACATACTTCTCACGAAATGGATGTACCTGGCTTTGTCTTGCTTATTTTACATCTAGACAACTAGTTTTAGCCTCTGAAACTACTGAATAAATATAGGAGACCTTCAATATCGTAAAAGGATAATATGTGTTGGCAAACAAAAAAATGATACACTTGACGTTGAAGAAAAAGAAGAAAAGAACATTAGAATCACTAAGTATAGCCGAAAATATGAATGAAGAAATAAATGTGATGATGTAGTTATGTAAATAACATAAGCCTGGCACCTCTATTTTAAGAAAAACTACTATTACTACTACTACTACTACTACTACTACTACTACTACTACTACTACTACTACTACTACTACTACTACTACTACTACTACTACTATTACCACTACTACTACTACCACTACCACCACTACCACTACCACTACCACCACCACCACCACCACCACCACCACCACCACCACCACCACCACCACCACCACCACCACTACCACCACCACTACCACCACCACCACCACCACCACCACCACCACCACCACCACCACCACTACTACTACCACTACCACTACCACCACTACCACTACCACCACCACCAATACCACCATCACTACCCCACCACCACTACTACTACTACTACTACTACTACTACTACTACTACTACTACTACTACTTCTACTACTAATTATACTACAACTTCTACTACTACTAATACTACTAATACGAATACTACCATTACTACTAATACTACCATTACTACTACTACCACTACTACTTCTACTACTACTACTTCTACTACTACCCAGGCGCGGATCCAGGGGCCAGGGGGCCTTGCCCCCCAAGCAAAAAAAAAAGAGAGAGAGAGAAGGAAAAGAAGGGAAAGGGAAAGAGGAGAGAATGGGAAAGAAAGAAGAGGCAGAAGAAAAGAAAAGGGGGTAAAAGAAGCAGAACAGGGGGAGCCGAAAGGGCCTTGCCTCCTAGGCTGTTGCCCCCCATCAACAAAATAAGAGAGAAGGAAGGAAAGGGAAAGAAAAAAGGAAAAGAGGAGATAAAGAGAAAGAAAAAAGAGGAAGTAAGGAAAAGAAGGGGATATCAGTTGCAATTTTCTCGCCAACAAGTTGTGAATCGAGGGGGGCTCAAAGGCCCTTGCCCTTTCCCGCCCCCCCCCCGCCCCCGCCAAAAAAAGAGAGAAGGAAGGAAAAGGGAAAGAGGAGAGCCAAAAGCGTACAAAAAGAGGAAGAAGAAAAGAAAAGGGTGGAAAGAAGGGGAGATCAGTTGCGATTAATCCCGCCAACAACGTGTGGATCGGCCGAAAGGCCCTTGCCTCACCCCCAGGAAGGAAGGGAAGGGAAAGGAAAAAAAAGAGAAAGAAGGAAGGTAGGGGAAATTAGTTGCGATTTTTCCCGCCAACAAGGTGTAGATCGGGGGGCACTGGTGTACTGACGGGGGCTTGGGGCTTGGGGTTTGGGGGGGGGGGAGCTGCCCCCAAATAAAATTCAAACGTGGTTTATTTCTAATTCGATAACGGTGATTTACAAATGTTGCTGAAACTGTTGCTGGGGTTTGGGGGGGGGGAGCTGCCCCCAAATAAAATTCAAACGTGGTTTATTTCTAATTCGATAACGGTGATTTACAAATGTTGCTGAAATGACATAATTTTCCGAGATTTTTCCTCACTTTTTAGTAAATTATACTTTCTTATGCATTTGGTGGAAAATGACAAATTCCTAGTACTAAAGTAGTACTGCTGGCTGCTGCTGCTGCTAGGGAGAGGGGCATTTTGATTTCTTCTCGGTAGTTTGCTAAGATACTTTTCCGGTAATTCAATTCAATTCAATTCAAATTAGGTTTTATTCAATCTCGTCAAAAATTCCAAAGCCTAAAAATACGAGTTTACATCATACATGCAATTGTATTTTTTTTTAAGTATTCAAAAACATATATAAAGAAAAACATAGAAAATGGGAAAAATATATCAAAATAAATAAATGTTTACATCAAAACATCAAAAGCATTCACAACAAAAAATACAAAAACAGTATATTGCTAGCATGTCAGGTGAGTGTACTGAAAATAAAGTAATTCAAAATAGAGTGAAAAAAGAATATCATACTTCTTTGTTACTTATAACTTTCAATCAACCAAATAAATTTCTCCACCCTGATTCAAGAAGAGTGATTATTCATAATAACTTTGACATTTTGCACATCATTTAATCATGCATAAGTCTTGAGATATACCATACAGATTAATTCAAATGTAGTATGATAATTTATGTACGCATCGGTTTATTGTCGATTGGCACTCCAACCTTTGTAATATGTTCATTTGTATGAAAAGAGTAGCACAGCTAGTAAAAACAGAATAGCGAAAGTTTGAAATAAATCAGACCACTACAAGATAGTTATGAATGCTTGGACTATGAGGTTGCTAAGTCTTTGCGAATCTCAAATTGATAATTTTGTCAGCGGATTTCTCTTTGTCGTTTACATCAGGGGCGGCGATTTCTTTTCATGACCGGGGGGACGAAATGCGAGGGACGAGGGAGCAGTGGCGCAATGAGCAAAAACGTTTAGGGGGAAAAAAATACGTATCACCACCACTCTTACATGTTACATGCAGGCCCCGCGAAACGTTTTTCAAAGTGGGAGGGGGGGGGGGCTAAAGTATTTACGATCAGGTAGAGCAAAGTGAGCGAGACAAGTGGATCGTAATTGGCGTGGGGTCCAGGGGCAAAGCCCCGGCGGGGTCAAGGGCGGGGTCAAGGGGCAGAGCCCCATGAAGCTCAGGGGTATTAGGCATTTAATTACGGTCAGATGAGCATCCAGGGGCCCGCCTTAGGGTCCCTGGTGGGGTCCAGGGGGCGAATCCCCCTGAAGCTCACGAGGTTTTAGGCATTTAATTACGGTCAGATGAGAATAGTTTGATACCTTATTTGTGACACTGGCATGCAGGTCACTACTTGGAGTGGGGTCCCCAGAAGCTCAGGGGTTTTAGGCATTAAATTACGATCAGATGAGCATCCAAGGGCCGCCTTAGGGCCCTTGGTGGGGTCCAGGGCAGAGCCCCCGGAAGCTCAGGGGTTTTAGGCATTTAATACAGTCAGATGAGCATCCAGGGCCCGCCTCAGGGCCTTTGGGGTCCAGGGCGGAGCCCCGGAAGCTCAGGGTTTTAGGCATTTAATTACAGTCAGATGAGCATATTTTGATACCTTATTTGTGACACTGGCATGCAGGTCAGTAATTGGAGCCCCGAAGCTCAGGGTTTTAGGCATTTAATTACAGTCAGATGAGCATATTTTGATACCTTATTAGTGACACTGGTGGGGTCAGTAGGCAGAGCCCCAGAAGCTCAGGGTTTTAGGCATTAAATTACGATCAGATGAGCATCCAGGGCCCGCCTTATGGCCCTTTGGGTCCAGGCAGAGCCCCGGAAGCTCAGGGTTTTAGGCATTTAATTACGGTCAGATGAGCATCCAGGGCCCGCCTTAGGGCCCTTGTGGGGTCCACGGGGCGGAGCCCCCGGAAGCTCAGGGGTTTTAGGCATTTATTACAGTCAGATGAGCATCCAGGGCCCGCCTCAGGGCCCTTGTGGGGTCCACGGGGCGGAGCCCCCGGAAGCTCAGGGGTTTTAGGCATTTAATTACAGTCAGATGAGAATATTTTGATACCTTATTTGTGACACTGGCATGCAGGTCAGTAATTGGAGTGGGGTCCCCAGAAGCTCAGGGGTTTTAGGCATTAAATTACGATCAGATGAGCATCCAAGGGCCGCCTTAGGGCCCTTGGTGGGGTCCAGGGGGCAGAGCCCCCGGAAGCTCAGGGGTTTTAGGCATTTAATAACGGTCAGATGAGCATCCAGGGGCCCGCCTTATGGCCCTTTTTGGGCCCAGGGGGCGAAGCCCCCGAAAGCTCAGGGGTTTTAGGCATTTAATTACAGTCAGATGAGCATCCAGGGCCCGCCTTAGGGCCCTTGTGGGGTCCACGGGGCGGAGCCCCCGGAAGCTCAGGGGTTTTAGGCATTTAATTACAGTCAGATGAGAATATTTTGATACCTTATTTGTGACACTGGCATGCAGGTCAGTAATTGGAGTGGGGTCCCCAGAAGCTCAGGGGTTTTAGGCATTTAATTACAGTCAGATGAGCATCCAGGGCCCGCCTTAGAGCCCTTGTGGGGTCCACGGGGCGGAGCCCCCGGAAGCTCAGGGGTTTTAGGCATTTAATTACAGTCAGATGAGCAACCAGACGCCCGCATTATGGGCTTTGGTGGGAATCACTGGTATCGAATTAGAAATAAACCACGTTTGAATTGTTTGTATCAGTACGCCAGTGCGAGGGAGCATAGTAAACGAGAGGGGTGAAGGTGACATAAGTGACTACCCCCTCACAGGTTTTTGAAGTTTTATTGTATTAAAAAATTACATTCCTTAGCAAAACTATTGTATAAAATCAAGCACAGTACTTTTTTCACACTTCACTTTTCTACAATATTTACATTTTGAAGGATATTATGCGAGGGAGCGTAGCTCCCGATCGAGAAGATTTTTGCATTTTAATTTGTCTAAACGCTGCACTCTAGGGCCCTCCAGTGCCTTAAAGTTTGTTGCAGTCTTTAGTCAGTATTTGCTATACATTTTTTTTGGGCACTTTTTCAAATTTTCAGGGGGGGGACGACCCCCTCCCCTCAAAAAATTGAGGGGGGACGTGTCCCCCCGTCCCCCCGCGATCGCCGCCCCTGGTTTACATATTTCTATTTTTCTTCTAAGTGCCTTCTCCCTTGGGGCACTACTTAAAATATATTATGGAAAGCATATTGGTATACGTCCTCTAAATAGAAAAGAACTTTCTGGGTCTTACATTTTGAAAAATTGACATTTTAGCCATTTTGTGTGTTATAACAAATGGGAAAGTTTTTGGCAATACGTCACAGCACAGTGACATTACCGATTTAGCCAATTTGAAGTTTTCCTATTCACAAATATTGATCAAAACTTTCAAAAATTCATAAAATTATTATTTTTTTGTCAGATTTCGTTCGAACATTCTCCTGTCAGGCTTCTTTGACTTTTCTGCTTTTTTAAAAAGTGGTTTGCTACTAAGGTTAGATTTTCCTTTAGCCGCCGCAAGCTCATAATCATGTGTCAGAACAAACAGGTGTCTGAATGTGACCCCAACCGAGGCATCACATGAGACGAACAGTGAAGTCAAGTACAGTTATTACAAACTTTAATCCACCGTTAAATACTAAAGCAACTCACCCAGGTGATCGACTGATCGAATGCGAAATCAGCTCCGCATGTCACAAACCAGTTGCTCAAACAAGGCTGCTCCCTTTATATTTCTCAAAAGCGAAAGTTTCAAAGGCCTGATATCACGAAAGTGGTTTAAATCTGTCTCGAGTGTCAAATGAACGGCAATATAATTACGAGTCTCTACGCTTATTTTAGTTTTAGTATATCATACCACCATAGAGAGGACCTCCGTGCTACAAAGAATAGCCTAGAATGAAGTCTTCCAAGAATGCATTTTTGTCCCTAAAAAGTATGACACCCCTAGAGTACTACTCTTAAATTCTAAATCACTCATCCACAAATTTGATGAAATGACATTAGAAAGCAGAGCACACAAGCCTGATATTATTAGGGTTACAGAAACGAGGTTAGTGTATTTGAAATAGTGCTCCCGTCTTTTTAGTAAGTTTTGCATGTCATATAGTTAAACGAATACAAATGGAAAGTTTAAGTCATTGGTTTGTGCGTAACCAAATTTGTACAGGTAAGATGTATGTATATTGTAAAATAATTCTTGGGGCTTTCATTTTTGCATTTGACTGACTATTGCTGTTACACTGGTTCATGTTTTGAGCCATCATAAGTTGACGAGGTTTGGCTAATAAAGCAGACATAAAGAGATAGACCTTCAGAAAGGTCAGAGTTACGATGTCCGGACGTGTATTCTACCGGGATCTATCCGTAGGGGTACTCAAATCCATCTATTATTGACGACGATAACCATAATCATTTAAATTGTGATACGCTTAAAGGGGAGATAGGACCATCCATATCCCTTTCATCTATTTCTTTTTTTACCGAGGACCAACAGTAATATTACACTTCCCTGGGGGTTAATACAATTAGGTTGCAGTTCTCAGTCAATCCTGATTTTGATGATTTTAACGATGAATCAGCTCATTTTCCCCAGGAAGATTATAGATGAAAAGTATAATGGGATTTCGCCAGAGCCCTGTCTTGATCTTTCTACTGGCATTGTACTAGACATTGTGACACACAACTATAATTCATATCGTGTATTTCATAAACCCATTCTCACTTAGATGCAAGTTTGGTTTAATGCTTGAAGTAGTGAATTTAACAAAATATTTAAAATGTTCGTCTGTCAGTCTTGTAAGTCCTAGACTTACTTTGTCAATTTAATATATCTTTTGCGTTACGAATAATTGTGATACGGTTGTCACTCTTCCAATGTTTTATCAATCGAATTTAGACCAACATGAATTGAGTGACCCTCAGAATCAATCCAACTAAACCCCTTAACCTCAACGCCATACGCTACCATTGGTAACTCATAGATTGATTCATATTGATATTCTCCCTCCCGAGTAATAACATCTGTCTTAATTCAATTTGTTGATTAATCAGTTTCCATTCTGCTGAAACAAGAGCTACTGTCTGTTTGATTATGATCATTCATACCTAATCAAATAATATGTACGTTGAGTCACTGACCCATCTCGTTCGCTATTCTTTGAAACGGGATTACTAATCATCTTCAAGATAGTAGTGGGGAAAAGAAGTGAAGAAACCTTTTCAATGGTACAAGCTGAGTAGGCGTAACTGTTAGTAGCAGTAAAGAATCAACAGCTGAAGGAAAACAGATATGAGCAGTGGAAATATTAGTGGTAGTAGTGGTAGTAGTGTTAGTGGTAGTATTTGTAGTAGAAGTAGTGGCAGAAGCAGCAGCAGAAGTAGTAGTAGTAGTACTACTAATAGTAATAGTGGTTATGATGGTGGTATTTGTAGTAGTAGTAGTAGTAGTAGTAGTCATGGTAGTCGTAGTAATATAAGTAGTAGTAGTAGTAATAGTAATTAAAAAAACGCATTTATATGCGATTTGCAATTATGATATTAACAGAAGATTTGAGTTTTGAATACCTCTTGAGGGTATTGAGAGATTGCTAGTTACGGAGAAATCTAGGTAGTTTATAACACAGTTTGGGAGCAACAGGTGTAGTAGTAGTAGTAGTAGTAGTAGTATTAGTAGTAGTGGTGGTGATAGTAGTGGTAGTGGTGGTGATGGTGATGGTGATGGTGATGGTGGAGGTAGTAGTAGTAGCAGCAGCAATAGCAGCAGCAACAGCAGAACAGCAGTAGCAGCAGTATAGTAGTAGTAGTAGTAGTAGTAGTAGTAGTAGTAGTAGTAGTGGTGGTGGTAGCAGTAAATACTACTCATACATGTAGTGTCACATTAATATACAAAGACAAGCAACGGGAACTTTCCATGAACTAGTTATTTTGCTTTCGATTTTACTTTTCCGTTTGCTAAGTTAAATGGAAATGGAAATGGTCGTTGTGTAAGTGAGTAATTGCCGGAACATAAATGTAGGAAAGCAGTCACTACACGTACGTGTGCAAGATCTGACTTCGTTGTTCCAAGGCTAAGAACACTGGCGTCTAATTACGAAGAAAACTCAACGAGAAGAATCAGCTTTGTCATGAACTGAAGCAAAAAGCAAAAGTTTAAATATCAGAACAGACGATCACTCCGTTTCTTACGTCATTGAAGAAAAGGCGCTCACAAATGATGATCATGCACCACTCGACATGTATATCGCTTAAAATAGTAAGATATTCTCTTTTTCTTTGCGCACGGCCCTTTCTATCAATGAATGTAAAGGTATCGTTCCGTCTAGGTGCACGCGGCACCTTCGGTTCTTAAGCGTGCAGAGTTGAAATTTGGAGATATAGGCATCCTTTTTAGGGGAGGCAAAGCATTGAGTACCACGGCGACTGCTGACTTGGATGGACATTATTAGTGATCTACTAAGAATATTTCATCTCTAATATTTATTTTGCCCGAACACAAAAGAGGCATGTACCAGGAGAATTCATAACGCAAAACGGCTCGGAGGTTGATTTTTCATGCCCTGGGTTTTGAGGGGAGCTTACGCCTGACCAAGCTTTCTTCCCCCGTCAACACAATTTTGTATATGTATATAGCGACCACAGGTGAGTGTCAAGTTTATTATCTTCCATGTCCGATCATTTGTCTTTCTATGACAACGTTAAGCGGTTGTATGAGTAAATTAAAGATCACGTATGAGAAGGAATTCACCGTGTACTTATGGTGGGATTTGTTTTTCAGTTGTAAAAGTTTGTGAGGGTGTTCTTGAAACAGTAGGCAGGGGCTGTGATAAGTGACGGTGTATTTTTGGTACATTAAATTAAAGTTAATATCAAGTGGTTGATAAGATTTATGTCAATACATTTGCACTTTCAATACTTTTTGATCATGTGACCTAGTAAACACGACGTCTTTGAGAAGATGAGTTTGATTATATTTGGTACTTTATTATTTTTGTCAATTGTCAACGGGCTTAACTTGTCAACATATTTTGTACAATTTCTTTTAATACAAACGGGCTTAAAGACGCAAACCCTAAAAATGAAACACTCTCTTTTGTTTGAATTTATCTTTTAAAACACTGCTACCGTGTACAAGTAAACGTTAACCATAGTCATTTCATTGTTCGGAATTATCTGAAAAAATGACATACTTTCTCAATCAGAGATAGCATTAAAAGACCTAGAACCTTTAGAACTTTATGGAGATTCTGTTTCTTACAGCGTAATTAATATTCCGTTGAGAAACACTGTATACAAGATGTATATTTCTTCTCTCTAACGGATACAAAACCATTTGCACATGAACGTATTTTTGCATCCCCCTTTGTGAATTCATTTTTAAATGTCTCTTTACATATAAAATCATTATGCTGATAATTTCAGTCATCGCGAATTTATATGTATTTTTAAAGTGTAAAGACTACTAAGGTTCAAACGAGTCTCACTTTAACACGTTTTAAACGAAAATGAATATACACGCACACATACATAGCAGAAGTTCCTTAGATTTATATTTATATTTATATTTTTAAAATGCTAAAAACATAAATTACAATTTGGTAAGAAGCAAAGAAAAAGAGGAAAAATGTCAACTATGAAGTTATGAGAAATCTCACAATTGCCGATTGCCATTAATGAGTGGTAAGAAATAGTGAGAGGATTACAGAATTTTTTGTTTCTCTCCCTCTCTTTTATGAACGATATTTTTGTTGTTTCTTCTAACATTTCATGATAGGAGGAGAATTGTTTTCCTCGTTAAGCAGCCCTTTTCTGAAACACTTTCTTGTCTACAACATTCAATTTTTCATTCTTAAAAATAGGTTCCTTTCCCTTATTAATTAATTTGATATCGTTCATGATGTCAATGGTTTTGTTTTGTTTCCTAAAGCAAATATGAACATCATTTAAATTATTTTCTATTCTTCTCTTTTTACCATTCCATGGCAATTTCATCAAACAAATATATCATCTTTGAGGATGATATCTAACTGAAAGATATCCACGGGTCATTCACTTTTATCCCCGATGCTTTATTCAGCATCAATTTTTACTACGCTATTTGAGTCAGTCAATTTCCAAAAATTAGGTCTAATGGCATTTTGCCAATCCCCATCTAGCAAATGACTGGAAGGTGGATAATGTTAGAATTATTGACAAAAGATGGATTTCGGCTAGACAATGAAATTGAATATGATATAATTGTGCATATTTTGTCTCGTCATTCCTACGTGGATTGCACCCAGTAGGAATGTAATCTTGTTTATTTTTAGATAGTTTTGGATTAAGATAATATTTCAGAATGAACGCTGCCTTAACGTTCCATTTCGATTTATTTAAAAGAAATTAACATTTTCATTTTAATTAATGCCTATAAAAATTGCCAAATTTTACTTTTTTGTATAATTTTTACAATTTTCTTTGTTAAACAAGCGCGATCCTAAAACACGGAAAGCCCTGCAAGATTTTGCTTCGACTCACGGCTATTTTGTAATCATAATTTAATGTTCAAAATAAAGAAATCATGTACATGTTGTATGATCTGGCCAGGACGATCAATGAATTTTGAGGAAAAAAAAGTTCTCACAAACTGTTAAAATGTTTTACATTATAGTGTAATGTGAAGCCAATTACGTCATAGTGAGGCGTACATTATCAATGATAATCGAATATAATTTACTTCGTTCATGTACATTACAATTCATTCGCAACTTTCTATTAAAATGATGCCCTAAGAACCCTCTATTTCATCAATGTATCCCCATGAAAATCCAAGTAACTTAAACCTGTTTAATTTCCTCGGTCTAAGAGAGAGGTGCGTTTTCAATGCTCTTCTTTGTCTTCTTTTTTTCTCACAATGCTTCTCTTAATACTTGCATTCTTCAGCAAAATCTTTTTATTTTATTTGCAGTCTTGTCTTTTTTTTATTCTGCCAGCTTTTTTTCTCGCCCAAACTTATACCGTTTTCATCCAATCTACCTAATTCTTACCTAAAAGACAAAGCCTACTACGTGTATGAAATCGTAATAGAAACTTTGTTAACTAATATACTAATACGATAAAGAATGCGCTACTCGATTAAATTGAACAGGAAACGTAGTTTTAATTCGACTACAAATTGAAAACAAACAACTACGTAATCATGTCAATTTCAAAGATCATTAGACATTCTTCAAAGCTTTATCAAAGAATCTATTATCCTTATTAGACTGTTAAAACCTGTTGTGACTTAATATAGCTTTCCTCCATTTCAATTGTGTGTATGCAACTTAGCCTAATCCACGTAAATCTAATAAACTTTCGGTTACGCCTTGAAGAAATGACATTTTTATTGAAATCCAAAAAGAAGAAAATGAGTCTTATACCTAGATTTAGTAAGCAAAATCCATCACACATCGAAAGACACAGTTTCAAGATTATTGATAATTTGTCTTGAATCCGATACCTGTAGGGAATCTTCCTCTTTTAAAGAGCTTCCTAATTCGAATTCTGATTGATAATGCACTTGATGCATGTGAGGAGGTTGCAGGGAGTGTCCCATCCCAACAAGTTTCGCTTTCGTGTCAGGTAACGATCAGTGAATCAGTTGGTGATCCAATATTTGCTCTAGCGACAATTGGTCCGGACTTTATATCATCAAAAGTATAGGCTTAATGTTGTAATTTGGTATAAGATTAGGTTTAGGTCTAGGGTTAGGGTCAGGCTAAGGACTAAGGTATAGTGTTGGGTCAATGGTTAAAGTTAGGAATTCGGTTAGTGCAGGACATTTACCGCCGAGCAATTGTTGCGGAAACATGTGTCGTATAACGTTCAAAAGTTGGAAAGGATGGATTGAAAGCTTTTTAAGAACAACATCGAAGGATATTTCCTTCCCAAGCCACTCACATTTGCAAAGAAGGGAGGAATTAATAAAAAATACCATTTTAGGGGTTTACTTTAGAGTTTCTGGTGCATATAGTATCCAAAAATATTAACTAGATATTGATGTCATTCACATTCACATTTGATTTCAATTCTCATGGGAAGTGTACACTTTTGACAGAATTTCTTGGATTGTATTTATCTGGAAATGTGTGGGTCCCAAAGGTATACTACACCCTTGTCACATATTTTAGGTTTGTCACCAGTAAGGCTTGAAATCGATAATATACGTGATTAAAATGCAACCGCGCCGAAAATTTCTGAGAAAATGTCCCCACTTTTCAATCTCTATTCATACTATTACTATGTTATTCATTTATCATTTTATTCTTGCTACAGAATCATTTCAATAAAGGAGACAAATTTGTTACACTTGTATTAAAGAAAGAACTTCTACCACAAAATATATAATCTTGCAAGATCTTACTATTTCTATAAATAAATCTATAGGGGCCCATAGGAAGTCCACAATGGTCATTTTAATGGCAGGCATGTTTATAGAAGTTTTTCAAAAGGACTGTGCATAAGTTAAATTGACCTACACGTGCCTCTATCACAAGAAGAAAAAAATATATAATGAAAGAAGACAAAAAGACATGGAGGAGACAGGAGGAGAAAATAAGGTAGTGTACCCCCCCCATATCCTTGATGCAAGTGCCCCTTCAATGATTGGACCCACGATACATTACTGCTTTGATATGCCAATGCTCTCACTTGTACAAAGGCCCACCTGCACGGCTTACATCATGATATATCACCGACTCTGAAAATCTAACTTCCTTAAAAGTACACTGGGCTTCACCAGATTTGATTTGATTTGATCCCGTTCTTTTACCCCACTGCTAAGAATGCCTCCCGGCTACGAGACCACTGCTCTACAATTGAGCTATCGAGCCTCAGTGATTCCCGGTGAAATATTATTTTCTGAGTCTGCATTAATAGACTAGTCCCTTACTAATCTTGCCTTTGCAAGGGTTAGTGTACATCACAAAGGGTGCGTTTATCAACTTTTGCTACTCAGAAACAGCGCGTCTATACGCGTTTATAGAAACACGTTTACGAACGTGATTTGCGGGATTTCGCGTTTATCAACTCGTCACGATTCGAAATGAAGGCCTTGTCTCTGCGCAGCTGCTTTGCGCCGTTCGACCCGGGAAGCAGAGAGTTGTCGGAGGTCAAATAGGGCGCGCGCTTTTTTTAAATTTTCGATCGCCCCGCCGGTGCATATGATGTATAATATGTAGCTAGCGATAGTTAGTGGCCCGGCCCGTAACGTAACGTGTGCATCCTCGCGTAAACAATGGACGAGTACGTAGGCGTGCTTGTACAACATGACACAGCGCATGGCGCGCGCTATTTGAATTAGCCTGGGAAGGTCCGAAATGTATACGCGTTTCAAAACAGCTTTGAGTTTATCATCTCTCAGAAACGTGATTCTGGCTCATACGCGTATCAAAATGCACTTTTTACGGCATTTATAAAGACGTATGAAAACGTGCTTGCGTGTATTAACTTGCAAATTTGCCTGAATCACGTTTGAAAACGCTGATTATAGGCTAGAAAAGAGTTTATAAACGCACCCCTAGACTCATAAGCCCTAAGCACATTTCGACTGAAAGCAATGGAAACCAAATTCAACGGCGAAACATACTTGTGTCTAAAAGTACGTGACTCGTCATCATACCCGTGATGTATATATTGCGAAAGTAGGTGCCTCTCCTTACAATTTCGTTACTTTTAAATGGAAAAAAGCGTTACTGATCATGGTAAAGAAGTCTGGGATTCTCAACTATCTCAAGAGGCAGGATCAAATGTTTAATCGGTGGTTCATTACCCTACACATATTCAGAAAATGCTTTCTTATTTGAAATATGACGAAAAATCGCCGAAAAGTTTCGACCAAATTTTCACGTCACATGTGAGTGGAATCCAATACACTAATTTTCGTGTCCATTGCATGTGATTTTCTTGAAGAGAGTGCCAATTTCTTGTAATTTTGATCATCCCCAAACTTCCCTGTATAGATTATTTTTCATGCATTACATAAATACCATTTCCCTGTTGTTTCCATGCAGACAGTAATTTTACATTGTAATCGCATTAATGACCAATACTGAACGTTGTCTTTAAGATAACGCGTAGAGCATTTCAGTGACTTCGAGCTCATGTTGACCATAAACAATGAAAACCCCCATTTCATCACCCCTTTTTTGACTGAGTAGGGCACTTGCCTTAGTTTGTGTTTGCACCTGCTGCCACTGATCTATTTACTTGAAGATTGCACGAGAGCTCCGATGTACTGATCAGAATTTCTCCTCCGGAAGTGTTAACCTAGAACCGAACAAAGTTGGTTGACATTAATCGGATCCCCATGAAAAGATCTACATTTTTACGAGCATTTTCCTCCCTGTAATTTCAAGAAAATAGTTTCAAACACTGTTTAAAGGCCATTTAAAATAACGATGTGTATCACTGCAACACGAAAGTACAATGTGGATTTCATCATTAGGACATCTCTAATGGTATCTACGTCAAGTGAGAATTTACGGGAGGTACTAAATTAACGGTAAACACAATGAAATTATAACGAAGCCAGGTGTAATGGATATTCGTCACCTGCTTACTTCGGAAGAAATGTATATACTGAAAAGAATAAAATCGGAGCCGTTCAGATTTTGTTTTGCTCTGCCTATGACAAGTGAAGTCATTTGCCGATGTTATTTTCTGGAGCATAGCACTGTACACGGTTTTTTAAACATAGTTTGTTAATGTTAATGAAAAACTGTTTACATCCATATCCAAAGACGAGTTTTACTTCCATTTTGGAGTGAGAGAGCATTCTACTTTGTCAAGCATTCTAGCGGCGTCTTCACTCATACTAAAAGGCTGGTTATTTTCAGAACAGTCCTGTTATTACAATGACACCAAACATCCGCTGAAGAGTGCAAATTTGCTGCGGCCATCTAACAAGTCGAGTTGAAAAGGGAAGAGAAAATGAGAGACCGGAAAAGGCTGGAATAATGCCACAAGTCAGGTTTGGACAAGAAAAATTCGTTGGAGAGGGAACTGTGAAGGCAAAATTCTGCGATCAAACTTATTGTCGGGTTTTTACCCACGAGGCGTTGTCTATAACGAGAAAGATCATTCTCCGTATTTTCGCGAAGCTATGTCATTCTGGTTTAGGAAAAAAGTGTTTAGGAGGGATCGTAATTCATCGTTTGCTCTTTACTGAAAGTAAAATGTCCCTATTCTTCTTTAAGAAGAATAAAAATCACACTGGCTCTCGTCTTCTTCCGCCCAAGGCTTACACATGTATTACCCCTAACATCTATGTGACAACTCCATTATTCTCAAGACGTATAATACTTCAGTTACCTTTTTTGTTATGATTAACACTACCTCTATCAGCCTACTGCATCATTTCATTTTTATCGAGATGCAATCACTCAGTGCAGCAGATGTCGTCATCTCGAAATTCCATGCAAACTGTAAGAAATGCATCACCAATGAAAGCTTTCAAAGTTCATAATCCACTTTGTATAATTTTGAAAAGCAAAGAGGAATACAAGACATGAATGAAGAGTGGCCTTGAAATATTGTGATCAAGTCCTAATTCTAGATGAATACATCATTATCACGGATTTATCGAATTACCTTTTATATATCATTCCACCAAACACATGAGAAAATGCAATAAAAAGATGGCATAACTTTAAGTACCAAGGACAACGTCAAGAACGGGTCTTGGAAAATCGGGGTGATTATATATTTCTACGTACTTAATAATAATAATGACCATTCATATAGCGCTTATATCCGTCACACAGTGACGCTCATGGCGCGTAGACATTATTACCCTGGTTATAGCCGAGCCGCCAAAGTAACTAGGCCTCAAGCAGATCAGGTACTCATTTACACCTGGGTAGAGAGTGGCAAATGTAGATGAACGTCTTGCCAAAGAACGTTAGTGCCGGGCTGGGATTTGAACTGCGTACAGGTTTGTACCTTGTGATGTACAGTCTGATGACTTATCCACTAGACCACAAGACTTCGTTCCCAGTCATGATAGAGAGTATGGGCTTGGGGGTATGAACACATATTTCGGATGTTTTGGTGGTATGTACCTACCGCCAAACCCAGTTCATCTACAATTCAAAACAATGGTGTTCTAATCACATTAACGAGGAAGATAATGACTTCAGACTTAATCAAAACTAGATATACAATAATAATTATTATGAAATTAATCACAGTGAAAATTACTCTGCGGAGGAAAAATGTTATTTTAGTAATTAAGCATGTTAAGAGTGATCGATTTCAGAGGGCATTATACAAATATTTATCTTCCAATGCCACCTTTTAGCGTCTTATCAACCGACTCCCTAATGCATCATCATTAACATTGATGAACTATCCGTGAAACAGTCAGATTCATCACTTTTTGTCAGATTTGTCACTGAAAATTGCCTGTGGCAAGTAAATTGTACGATACAATATATGCCCCGGTGATAAATGCTCTGTGGTTAATTATTTAGCCCGTATCTATGATTAAGATAAAAGTCAGATTGAAAGGCCACAGAGGTCAGTTCTTGGCCTCGTCGTATTTTGTATATGTTTTCATATCAACTTTTTTATTATTCATACATGGGAATGTCATCTTGTATGTAGAGATCAAACGTAGGTGTTCTTTTAAATTTTTATGAGCAAATTATAACAAATTGTAAGTAAAAACATTTATTTAGTCTCCCTGTACGGTCTGGCTCAACTTTAAAAAAGATAATATGTGTGTGTCATTATCTGTGCACCAAGGGACATCTAACTTAAGATATAATTTATTCATAATTACGGTACCCTTTACCTTTCCTTTGAATAATTGAGCTAATTCCATATCAATTTTCGCTAACTACATGCACTTCTATTTTCTTTCATACTTAATTGCTACCAAGTGATTGATTCCATTGATACAGACTGCTGAATAAAGCAAATTTTCTACCACTTGTAATTAGGAGTTCTGTCAATCAAACAAATACAATCCCGTTTGATTCATAAATGAATTGCTGGAAATCTTCTTTTTTTTTTGGCTAAGTTGATTGGGGAAAAACAGATAAAATAAACAAAGGGTAAACTCCAATCCGGTTACCATTAATTCTGCTATACCTTGCAAAGATCCACAAGTTTCTGTCAAACAAATAACATGCTTATTGCCTACCTTTTCCTATTATGATTTTATCATGACGTTTTAGAGCGTTCGATACGTCAGCAAAAGGTGAATAATTAATAATTTAAATTTGCCGCTAATATACTTTTTCCGTTAATAGTATTAACCCCTTTTAATCTTTACATCTCTTCACATCGTTTATTTCAATTAAAACCTTCCATCCAAAAGATGATCAGGATCACACTGTATATTTGACATCTACAACTGCACATGGCCTTTAACATCACGTCAACATACACCCACAAACCTATTTATTTACAAGGTACATATCAAATGACGCAAAAAAATCAATATCCCAGAAGGCTCAACTATCGCAGTCAATATGAAGAAACACATAAAGGGCAATCTAGATGTAAACACAAACGATTACGTTTCCCTTCCCTTTGAATTTAGTTCTTAGTCGATGACATTTTGATGACAATATATGAGATGAGATTCATGTGGGCGAAGAGGATATATACATTGGTTAAGAGGAAATGATTTGTTTCTGACCTGCCATTCCTTACAATGTTTAAAGCTTTTGTAGATATTCTTTTTCTTATAATTCAGATCGTTATGTTGCGATGTGAACGTAATGGGGTTATTGGACTTCAAATATCATGATACGGGTTAGAAAAAAACATGGTAGGTTTAATCGGTCATTCTGTAGCTATATTGAATGTTTTCCGGCATGAACTGCTCTCCGCATTTCTCCTCTTTTTCTAATTTATATCTCTCTATGTATTGTCCCCGTTCACACACCCACACACACACACAAACACCACAAACACACATGCGTGCGCGCACCCATACTCCTTCCGTCTCTTCCTATATAAACTGTCATGTAAACAAATTCTTTACGATTCCTAGGGACCATCGAAAATATATATATCATCTGATTACTAGAATGGTGACTCAGAAAGATATTCTAGGTGTGGATTAAAAAACAGAGGAATATAGCTAACTTAAAGTCTCATAGAATACTTAAGATTCTACATGTTTCCTCGTGGTATCTTAAGAATTGGTTCATTAGTAGTATTTTTTCTCAGGATTAAAGTATACTTCCATCTCACTGCCCAAAAAGGGCTTTTTTCTCCTGCAGAATGCACCGACCATATCAATATCATGCAATATGTTGGAATATTCTACTGATTCCAATAGTCCAATCCCAAAATGTTTAGAAAACTCGGTTAGCATGAAAATAATCCACATCGCAGGATATTAAGCGATTCTTTAGAAGCCCTAAATTAAAAAAAAAGAGAGAAAAACTCTAACGTTAAATTGAGACAAGTGCAAGTACCGGTTAATCTTTGAGGTAGAGGGTACCGGGAACTTTTGTCATATTCACATGTTCTTACCCTGTCAAATCATTATTACATCTACAAGTGGAGAGGTTTTATTTGATCCATCCATCCATCCCTCAAAGGGCTATGTTCGAGCCTGTCATGATGGTGTTCCTCAACGACCCGTAGCCGCGAGTGGCTCTCGGGTGAGGTAAGCATGCTCTTTAGACACACAAACAGACGTCATTCGAGAAGACAGAAGGACCTACACTTGGAGGAACCCCGCTAATATTTGCCGATTGACTTCACTCCTGATTACCTTCATATTCACGTCTCAATAGATCCTGATCAAACCATTTAGTCTTTATCGTACCCTACGTCTTCCCATTCTTTTCCTCTCTTTACCTTTTGCCATATTGTTCTGCTGATATCTTTTTCTAATGCCAAACTTAGGCTCCTTCTCAAATAATATCACCTTACCTTTATTTGGTCAAGACTTAAAGATACTATGTCCCTTTTGCAGCCAACATCAAATTCTGTAGAACTTTGCAGGAATTAGGAATATGTCATGTATGTCCTATCTGTGAAATTTAAACGTTAGCAGTGTCCTAATATTCAAATTATGCAAGGAAACCCGTTTACTTGCTAGACTTCACTGTCAGACACTATTGAGTGACTGACTGGCTTTTTCATCTTTGGTAATAACATACATAAAATGAGCTGTAAAGGGTACATGAGCATTTGTCTACATCAATAACCCACTTCTTGTAATGGCCAAAATTAAACTGGTTGAATCTTTGCGCAGCATAAAACCTACGAACATTCGGTACAATGGTCTGAAAAATCAGACTATTACTTACTGGCTCTATAGATTAGACAACCAATATTCGTTATTTTCCCACTTAAAGACATTTTCAAGTCCCCCCTTTTTTTTTAGGGAAGTTCTAAATTAGTATTGTCTTTCAAATGCCGTTGGAATTTAACCTTTTCATTTTTTGGGCCTGCAAATGGGACATAGTACCTTTAAACCCTTCCCTTTCAATCACCCATCATATTGGTTTTATTCAAAAAAAACTATTGCCAGTTGCAATTTGTAATTATCTCAACAAGTTTCATGATTCTCAGTACACTCTCTCTTTCACACCTTCGTGTCCGTCCTACTCTCCTACCTTAACCTGTATCCATCCATTTGCTCAAATCGCATCCCCGCAAATCCTTCTTAACTTGAGGGTGACGTCATGATATTTCCTAATCGGTTGCGTTGGGAGTATGCGCACTCGGGAGAGTTCCTGGGGAGGACTGAAGATTATCTCAAGTAGTCACCAATGAATGCAGTAGAAAATTGAACGGAAAGTTAAAATCTTATCAAGGGACCTCGCAAGGGATCTCATTCTGTGGCCCCTCAGTGGCTTTGTAAGCCATTGGAAAGGTTGTATTTCTCGGGAATAATGCATAGGCAAAGGTAAATAAACTTTGTAAAGAATAAGAGTCCTCAAGACTGAATTTTCCTACCTTGACATTGAAAAGTTAGCTATACTTTCCGATTGATATGAAGTCTTTCGTATTTCCTAACGATTTGTCGAATGTTAACTCGCTTGCGAATGTTCCTCACGATCCTCAATTGATTGCCTTACTACCCTTTTGGGTTAAGATCCACCCTTGTTGCTTCCTGAACGTCTTAAAGATAAAGTTGAGTTCTGGTCATACGATTGCATTGTGAAAGAAACGGTGTGAATCGATCAGAAAAGGTTGATCATCTAGCATATAAGTATTGGTGTGTACTGCAAGGTTCTGGATTCATCAAAATGATAAACAAAATTTGGCCCAGTCTTGGTAAAGTTACAAGCACTGTACACAGAAATATATATATGGGACTACACGAACATGTGGCATAAAAATCTGTCCCGATTTTTATGCTGTTACATGCCATATTTATTTGAAGAGCCATGCTTTTCAGGGAACCCTTTTTATCTGATGTTCTTCCACACTTGCATAATAACAATGATAACGATCACAAATTATTTTTCACCTCTTCCCAGAACTCAACCTTCTCTTTAAGAATCCATAAACTTACCCAAAATGACATTGAAAAAAGAATATTACAATTAAATTAATGGAGAAGCAACCTATCTAACATTTTTCTGCTTTTTCTCACTCTACCTCTCTCTCTTTCTCTATCTTTGGATATATATTGTATGTCCTATACTTGTTATTGTTTTTTTGCCAATGTTTATAAGCAATTGTTTCCCCTTAAGCCTAAATTAACTTTTGTCATAATATTCATACAGAAATGCAGAGAACGTGCAATAAATTTATCAAAACTGTTGGAAATGAAGTTCAATGCCTCGATTCACCACTGCCCATGTTATCAATCGTTCTTACCTATGTAACTGTTTTAGAAATATTAACTTAAAGAAATTAAATCAAAACTGATAATTGCATTGAAATTGATGATAAGTTTTCTTTTACATAGAGGCTAGAAAGGAATCTTCGGTTTGTGCGATGGCGGTGATTTTAAAGTTCAATAACTAACTCTTTATAATATTAAAAGTCGAAACACTCAACATTCAACGCCATCAACTCACTAATTATATAAATATGCTCTAGATACTATAGGTCTACAAGTTAATGTATTACCATCAAAAATTAAGTGTTTAACAGTAGAATTTGCATTTAGCTTTTATGTTTAAAAAAAAAAAATTTAATGACAATTTTAATTTCAGTCAGAACGTTCCCGGTCAAGAATTCCCGGCTACGCCGCGCAAGGCGGATGAACACCGTTCCGTGTAGTGTGGTGAGTTGCTCTCAACCCAAGCGATACAACTCACGGCCTCATCATAACAAATACCTGTCAATCATGCCCTGATACGAAGCGCTCTTGCGAGACAAATTATGGTCTTGTATAGTCATAATTAAATCAAGGGTGTGAGCATGTATACACAAATCCCGCATTTTGATCATCACTGGACCAATCTCTGATTAGCGGAGCTCATGACGCGCAAAGATGGAGATTTAGAGAGAGGGACAGTTGAAATTAAAGATAAAGATATAGAAGAAAGGAAGAGGAATATGAAAATAAAAATAAAAGAAAGTGCACAATGCGAAGTCAAGGCTTTGGTCCGTTAAAAAAAAACAGCGCCGGTAATATTGCACTCTTCTTGACGTCTAGTTTGAATAAAAATGTAAAATGAAAAAGGGCATATTAATGAGCGATATGATAATAAGCTTTCATTAATCGCCTGTGCGATCTTGCTTCTATTTATAAAAAAAAACTGTCCTCGATGAAAGCGTCCTTAATAGTTGTCTGGCGAGCGCACGAGTATTTTTCCTTTGAAAGTTAGAAATTTTAAAGTGCTATTCTACATTTTGATAGGATGTCTGATCAAATACAGATTTATACAGAATATGAGTGTAAGTTAAAAAATTCAGTTTACAACGCAAAATTGTACAATGATAGGGATGGAAATATAAAAACACTGCTCTAAACAATTCGTAGGTAAGTAAAATATTTAAACTCATCCTCTGTATCGCACTTCTAATGTTAGAATCATCTAGAGTGCAATTCGGTTTAGCATCCTTAATTAATCTGTACAATTTTCAAATCATGTTTAGAATACTGATTATTGTCTTTTCTCGTCCTTCAAATTGATTGAATTTTGACGATAGGGAAGGGGTTAATGATATTTTGCTCCTCGTTAATCTTATTGGTATCATCCCGGGGAAATGGGATCGACGTATATGAGGAGAAAATGTAGGCTATATTGTGTGATGGCCGTCTTTTCTATCGTTATGAAACGTGAGAGCTGCATGGGAATCTAGTGGCGGCGCGAATTTAGGCAGGCCCAAGGGAACCTTTAAGGAAAATTGAAGCACATGGACCGCGGAGCAAGCTGAGCTTGATTGAAATCAAAACCAAATTAAATGTTACGAAGTCTTATTCAAAACTCTTTAAAGAGTACATATTGAACAGCGTTCTTCCAGTACAGCCAAGCATGCACAGGATGTTATAGAATATGGGTCCTCCGTTGGGCAGCTCACCGGAATATCATGTTGTATTTATGTTCTTGTCATAATTCAAAGGTTCTGTCTCGACTTTGGCTAGATTATTCGAATTTAACTTTAGAGTTTATTTTGATATATGTCAGGGATTCAGAGCGATACACAATAATCATGATTTAAATGTTACCTTGGCCTGGAATCATGTCAAACACGCTTGTTGGGAATTACATAATATATATCATTTCAGATTGATGTTATCAAAGTAATCTGTCTAATTCGGTTAATGTTTCATCTCAGTGTACTTAATATCCCGTTCAAATACACAGATTTTTCTTACGAGTCCTTACGGATCGCAAACTCGTAGTCAATCGCAATCATCCGTTAATAACTCGCTGGTATCCGTAAATAACTCGTCACAACTCACAACAACTCGCAGACAATCTCGCTGAGCAGCGTATGCTAATACCCCCTTCACATACACGGATTTTTCTTACGAGTCCTTACGGATCGCACAAGTTCACGGATCTTTCACGGATCCTTTTGATTTGGCCACTTTTACGACCGATTTAAGAGTTGTTACGAGCTATTTATGGTTCATTACGGATTATTACGAGTTTTGTTACGAGTTGTCACAGAAAACTACGAGCAACTTACGAGCATGTTACGAGCTTTTTTACGGATTGTTACGAATAGTTACGAGTTAGTTACGAGTATTTAAGAGTCCGTACGATTTTGCATTTTTTATACCTTTCCCCAAATCGAAATCAATACATAAGAATACATAAGTATACATATCTATTCGTCAAGTACTCGTAACTACACATAAAGTGCTCGTAATTACTCGTAACAATCCGTAAAGCCAACGTAACACGACCCGAATGAAATCGTAAACAACACGTAAGCACTCGTAATAATCCGTAAATAATTCGTAAAGAAATCATAACAAATCGTTGTAAAAATTGTTACGAGTCATTTACGGATTCTTGCGAGCAGTTTACGGATGGTTACGTGTTGTTGCGAGCGGTTTACGATACTTACGGATTTCATCGAAGAGCTGTGGTGTTAACCTTGTGTAGTTTGGAACGCTACTAGATTTTCCAGCCTCAATTGGGTGTCTAGGAGGCGTAAATACACCGTAATAACTCGTAATAATCCGTAATTAACCGTAAATCGGTCGTAAAAATGGCCAAATCGTAAGGATTTATACCCCCTTCACATACACAGATTTTCTTACGAGTCCTTACGGATCGCACATATTCAGGGATCTTTCACGGTTCCTTACGATTTTGCCACTTTTACAACCGATTTAAGAGTTGTTACAAGCTATTTACGAGCTATTTACGGTTTATTACGGATTATTACGAGTTATTACGATGTAATACTACGAGCAACTTACGTGTTAGTTACGAATATTTACGAGTCCTTACGATTTTTAGCCAAAAAATAACAACTGAAAATGAAGTGTTCGAATTTGCAGCTTTTGTACCTTTCCCTAAATCGTAAGCAATTCATAAGAATACGTAAAGTATACGTTTCTATTCATAAAGTGCTCGTAACTACACGTTAAGTGCTCGTAATAACTCATAACCATCCGTGAAGCCATCGTAACACGACCCCAAATGAAATCGTAAACAACACGTAAGCGCTCGCACTAATCCATAAATAATCCATAAACAAATCGTAAACTAACCGTAACAAATCGTCAAAAAAACTTTGTTACGAGTCATTTACGGATTCTTGCGAGCAGTTTACGGGTGGTTACATGTTGTTGCAAGCTGTTTACGATACTTACGGATTGTTACGAGCTATTTACGAGTTATTTACGGAAAAATTAATCCGTGGACAATCGTAAGAAGATTTTTGACATGTCAAAAAATTCGCCTCTCCTTTCACGGATGCTTAAGAGTGTCTGCGAGTTGTTGCGAGTTGTGACGGGTTATTTACGGATACCAGTGAGTTATTTACGGATGCTTGCGATTGACTACGAGTTGGCGATCCGTAATGACTCGTAAGAAAAATCTGTGTATGTGAAGGGGTATTAAGTAAGCACCATGACCCGTTTAAAATACTAAGAGCGTCGAGTACAAAGGGAATAAAAGATAATACATTTTGAAATGGCAGAGGAGAGGTGAACACAACGAAAATACTTAAACGCAGTTTTGACAAAGGTTTCGAGGATTTTTTGGAAGGGTTTTCATTTTTTTTTTTTTTTTGGGGGTCTAAATTGCCTGATTAGAGGACAAACATATGGGGGTAAGTATTGCAAGTGATCAGCAGTTATAACACTCCGTTTCCTTTATATCTGGGATTGAGGTAATAGCCACAACAAAAGTTTATTTTGATTCGCGAAAATTAACATTCATAAAATTGCCAGGCATAGATAATCAGTACAATTTACACTATGGATGTAACAGATTGTGATATCTGGCATACAGCGGATAGCATCATACAAAATTCGCTCAATGTATGTTATATTAGGTCGTCTTAGACCTTTTGCGTACCTCAATTTTTAATTTTGCTCTGTGATAGGTTTTTATATAATCATTATATTTTATTTTTCCGCGATTCATTTTTGTGTGAATTATCGTAAAACCAAAATGACCACAAACATGCATTGCCCCATTTCCGCCTCACTCACATGAATACGGAATGAATAATGTGTCCTACAGAATTGGTTGTCTGTCAGTTGCTGGTAATAAAATGATTACTAAATTGACAACAGAAAGCGAGTACGTGCACATGACACGATAAATTGAAACAGTGTCCACGGAAACTGAAATCAACTTATTATATACGTCAATGAACATGTAATGAGTACTTTTTTATGCTGAATAAAAAAATATATTTACTTTTCATGATATTGTGATTCGAATCTTTAAAAATTACGTCTTGAATTATACGTTAACATTTCTTTTAAATCTATATTGGTATTCAACTACTACTTTTTTAATCGTGTTTAGAATGCTAATGTCCGATTTACTCCATAGCCATTTTTGTCAAGTGAAAGGTTTTAGAATCGTTTCCTGCTCAAAATGAGAAGTTATAGCCTTGTGTGCAATATTGGATTGAAAGCTGATTATAGGAAAAAGAGGAACCCGATAAATTCATTCCAATTCTACTGGCCCTATTGCTGACATATTGATGAACACACGTTTTGCTCCCATTTACTTTCTCTAGTTGGACCCTTAAATTGGCGGTAAATCTTGATAATGGGAATGTAGTCTGCGCACGACTATTTAAACGCATCAAGTGTGTGTGCGTGGTTGATACTTCAAGCGTCTCCCAGGGAAGGACATAGGGTCATGATCTTTTAGAAGTAATCGCTTAACTAAAGTAAGGAGGAAATTAAGATGAATCGAATATTTGATATTACCCCTATTGTTTATAGTGCACAGAGTAATTTTGTAATTCGTACCATATTAAATTTGGTTGCTCGACACGTAGCCTACTCCCGCGATAATTGCTCCGCGGCCAATGTCCTACACTTACCGAATAAGCAACTTAAACCTTGTACCAAACACTATTCCTAACCATTATCCTAAATTTAACCTAAGACGAAATTGCGAGTCAAATTAATCCTTGGAGCAACAGACGCCGGACCACATATCGGAGATCTAAATTCTACTTTTTCATAGTCATTTAATAATATTGATCATATTAAACGACGTGCATTGCATGTATGTTTGAAGTCTACAAGAATACCCAGAGTTATGCAACACTCATAAATTAAAATATCTATTGTAAAAGCTATTCTCCAGAGCATTCAATAATACATTCAGAGTTAAACCATTTCACTGGTGCCGTGAGAAAGGCAATTGAAAATTATATACAAGCAGATAAACTTGGCAACTACTGAATGGTATGGGACAATTAAGTGATCGATTTAGGCTGTCCACGTATCTATTGATTAGTAGTTGGAAATCGCATTAGACATGGAAAGATAGTCGTCTGGAACAGCTTAATTGATGATGCAGTTTAATTCTATTTTCGTTGCTGTGTTATGTGGTAACTCAAAACTAATTAAGATAACAATTATAGAAATTAGAATCAATACAGTATTGAGTAATTAGTCACGTGATCTTTGTCTCTATGGATAACCGTTCGCAAACACTTTCTAAAAAATAAACTTGAGGCAATTTTTCTTAACCTTCTCCTTCACCTTTTGAAATGTGCGAAAATTACAAGGACGTATTACGTCATCTGGATATTATTTCTTTAGAATATAAAATCTTGTACTGAAATTACACTTGTGTTGATTTTATGAAAGTATTTTTCATTCAGATGTATGTTTGTGATATAGAACACCTATAGTAGTAGTAGAGAACTGAAAGTGCTAAAAGATTTTGAGAAAAATGCCTCTCTACAAACTTTTACCTAAGATAATCATAAAGGGGAAGATGCATATCATCAGGCCGTCGACATTTGCGGGGTTTTCAATTACACTTGAAGATTATTATACTACTTGATTACCAACGAGGTACAGTTCAGATTTACTGTTATGGAACATAGCATAGTGACACAATACTGAGTGAGAGTAGGCACACTTTGAGGAAAAAGAAATATTTCACTGAGATCATTCTTATGATTAAATGTAATGTTCATTACATAGAAATTTGTTTCTCTCACAATGATATATGTCATGAAACGTATCCATTGAATGAAAAATACTGCACAATTAATGTTTTTTCAAATGAATTGATATTTTCAAAATAAGAGTGATGTGAAAAGTATATACATGTATTTTTGCTGGCATGGTTTAAGTTTGAATGACTAAACTGATCCTCGAACATGATACTCTCCTAAATAACACACTCATCTAGTGCATGCTCTCGTTAGCTTTCTTGACACGCAGGTAATTGCACCGAGAATGCCTTAGGAGGTAAAAGGGGACATTCCCTTAAACTGTAGGTTTGGAAAGCACATCGTTGATGGAACAATCCATCATTAGATCAATCCCGAAGCTCAAATTACAATGTTTCAGACTGTCAGCAGTTCGCATTGGCAAATCTACTTGCCTCGCTAAGAAAACATTAAAAGAGTACAAGCAACCGCTTGGGGGACTCCAGGTGTATTTGCAGTGTGGAACAGAATCCGGGCATGTTTAAACTGTTAATATTGATTCATATATATTGAAAACCTATCATTATTACTTTGCAGTATGTGATTACAATTTAAATAAAAGTCTTTCTCGATAACTAAAGTAAATTGGAAAAATCATTGTCACTCTTTAGGGTACAGTTATTTTTTAGAATGTCTGTAAAGATCTTCCACTCTTTAAGTCCAAATGACCGCCGCAATCCATCGTTCCCGTTTCCTCAAAAACATATTCTACACACACACGAATATCCTAGAAACATATAAATCATATTTGCAGTTCTACAATCTTTCTACTTTATAAGGGGCGCTCCATTAGGATTTAGGACACTGGATAAAGAGGAAGTAATTCATGCTAAGGAATATCACGCTTTTGATTCACAGCACTACCAGTGGTTTATTTACATTCTTACAAGGGACTGGGATTTCTAGGGCGGAGGATAAGAATAAATATTATAAATATCACCTTAGCAACGCGATCATTCATTTAGTGTATAGTAGGTAATGCCTGATTTGGAGATGGGGACCTGTTGATGAAGAGCCTATGGGGCTCTTCATAATTCTTGAATGTGTGAGTGAATATCTTTGAATATTACAAAAAATATCATACTTATATGCTGTATTAATTGACAATACAAATTTTAGTCAAAGTTGATTCCATAAAGTTCCGTGGTATCTATATTGACAGTGACTTGTCATAGAAAGTACACGTTAATTGTTAATGTAACTTGTTGACTAGAAATATAGGTACCTTAAATAAAGTCAAATGGTGCTACTAACTTCATAAAAGCCCCAAGATATAATTTTGTTAAAGTTTATTTGAATTTTTATTAGTAAAAGGTTTATCAATAGTTGTGTAGTAGTATTGGTAGTAGCAGTAGCAGTAGCAGTAGTAGTAGTAGCAGTTATATAACTAGTAGTAGTAAAAATAGTAGTAGTAGTAATAGTAGTAGTAGTAGTAGTAGTAGTAGTAGTAGTAGTAGTAGTAGTAGTAGTAGTAGTAGGAGTGGCGGAGTCAGCTTCAGCAGTTTTGGATGCAGTAGAAGCTGGTTCACTATTAGGCTCATGTTGGATTTTGAATTTGGGTATTGTATTGATAGCACAAACATTATTATACAATAAAGAATCAATTCTTATTAGTAATCATAGATCATAGACTACCAAAACTCCTCATCGAAATTAACTGATTTCCTTTTCTCAGACTAAAAATCTAATATATTATGCAAAAAGCAGTAATTCCCATGCTCCGATCTGCTCAAGAATGAAGAGTAATTAAACCACTTTTAGACTGTTTTCGATTTCGTCTACACGAATCATGAAAAAAGTAACACTAATCCCTTTCGTAACGTTCTGCACAGGCTGTTGACAATATTGAACAGTTAAAGGGGAAAAACGGTCGAATTATACACCCTTTTCAAGCTAAAGTGATAAACTAAACGCTGTTGTGTTTTTCATGCACTAAGCTTGAAAAGGGTGTATATTCATTTTTGTTCGGTATTCCCCTTAAAAAAAAAAGTTGATTTCAACTCAGCTTGTTCTTAATTTCAGAATTATTGTACCTTAACCTATTTGACGAAAGTGTAACAACATAATTGTCTATCGTCCTGTTCTAACCCTAATTACACATCTCTTATAAACAGAACCTTATTTCGGTCTGTGATCATTTCCAGATACTCGGACTATACTTAATCTTCTAAATTTATCAAAAGACTAAATTTATCAAAAGAATAATAGTGGATACTTTTAATGTTTCCTCCATTTTACCGTAGCACCGTAGTGATTATATACACCAATTTTTTTCTTCTTCTATTTTGAGACATTCCCCTGTTTTGTAGTGCTATATTTTCGGACACTCACGTCAACTCAAGATGCAAAAAGTCATATATACCCAATTGTCATGTACTCAAATAAAGACAGATTAACTCTTGCTAATATCGGCCAGTTTTTATTTCAATGACTTGCAAGCCGATTAAAGTAAGAGACCCAGCCAGCAGCTATTTCTCATTTGTACGTAATTTAGATAGAGAGATCACTTGACTAAATTTTCAGCGAAGTACATTTTAAAAGGGTAACTCTAGCTTCTTTTGTTCTGGGCCCCATTGCATAAAACTGACCACTGATGGTAACTTTGCCATTAATGGCAACTTCCATGGAAACCTTGATTTGATTGGCTGTTGAGTGATGTTGCCATGGTAGATAATATTGATGGCAAAGTTACCATCAATGGTAAGATTTATACAACGGGCCCCATTGGCTTGAAATGTGAGCAGATTAAATTAAGAAACAGTTCTGCCTTTTCTCATTTTTACAAAATTTCTCTGAAAAAAATTTAACAGGATTTTTCGCGAGAAATTTCAACATCGGTGACAGACAGAAATTTCACGCGAATTTCTCGATAAGGGAGAATTTTCTTTGTTCTCATCTTCCTGGTTCGTTGTAGGATTTTTCGTGGGATTTTTTTAGCCCTTACGTCATAGCGTGTAATTCACCTAATTACGAAATTGCTTTTGTTGTTTTCCTGATTTTCAGAGACTCCGTCGTATTCTATATACTGAAGATTAATTAATATCCCATTTTTTCATACTCTTATTTGCACGGATTCGCATATCTACTCAAGATAATTATAACAATAATAATAATAATAATAATAAATATTTATGAAGCGCACTTATCTAATTACTTACTCAAGGCGCTATACAAAACAAAATACACAAAATACACAAATCTCTCTGCAGAATTTTAACAACATAATATCATTTGTAACTCTGAGTAAATAAAACCGTTTTAATGATAAGGTTATTTAAAATAATTACCCGTTCTTTCTTCGCAGACTCAAATATCTTTTCAAGATGATGAAAGAATTGACAGTTGCTGCTCTCGTTATATTGGCTCTATCAAGTGCATTTGCTTCACCTCTCCTTGAATCACAGGTAAGCTGTCCATAATAAATAATTTGATTTGATTCGATTGTTTTGATTTAATTAATTCGATTAGCCATACAAGTAGTGGGGAATATATGGGGTATTTGTCAGATATTTACCCTCAAACGAAGCCCAAACAATCAGTGTGTGTTGGTTATATATCCCTGTGATTTGTGGATGTATCTACATGTACAATCTGTTATCACGAAATCCGAAACTTTAACAATTTTTAAAGACCTTTTCATAAATGATACTCACAATCCGTAAAGCGTCGTAAAGCAATTCATATACGAGGCTCGCAAATAGGACATGAATGAAATAACATGAATTATGCTAGGTAGGTCTACTCCAAACCTAAACTATATGAATATTAAGCCTAAATATCAAATTTTTAAATAAATTCCCCCCTGTACAAGATTTTTCATTTTCTTAGTGTCTCCTCGTGTTTTGAATTAGCATGAATAAAACGGGATCAATGTTGCTGCAGGATTCTATATTATCTTGGAGCAATTATATTGGGTGTCAAAATAAAACTTCTGTGGGCATGTTTTCTTTCTCAAGCTCTGTCACAACTGTGTTAAATTGTGTACCCAATTTTGAATAGTTGATTCCTTATTAGCTTAGCTGATACATGTAAGTAACCATGTTACATTGTTTTCCTTCAAACTTTACTCTCTTTATAGCTCCGTTTTCAGTCTGATGTCGCAGAACTTATTGCAGATATATTCAAAAACGGTAAGTCGTCAAATTTCGTTCTAAGTAAAAATAGATCGCTTCCACTAAAAACATCCTTCACCTTTTCATTCTCAGAAAATGTGATTAAGATATTTCATCTTATGACTCTGAGTCTGTTTTATACCGAAATTTATTTTCAACCCGAGCAGCAACGCCAAATTCATTTCCTGAGATCCTAATGACATTTCATTTTAAGTTCATAAGATGATGCGAATTTTATTTACAGAGTAATTCATTCTACAACCATTTAAAATGTAAGCATGTCTAAAGGTTTATATTCGTTACAATGGGCTAGATTCCAATTAATAATTGAAACCCATCATTATGCAACGTTGTAATATTTCATGATATAGAACCTCCTACTTTTCGAGAAGGATAAAATCAGATGAGTAATATCCGAAGGCGATTTACAAGACGAAGAAATTTAAGAATTGGGTGATTAACTTTGTATATCTTCTAAAACCATTAACATCCTTTGGCAGAATTAAAATTCAATCCATGTTCCCATCTAATATTCGATCTTCACACAATAAAATGGTATGAAAATAGTTAATTAGATATGGCGAAGTTATGAATATATATCTGTCATTGACACAATTCACTTTACTTGGCGTTGCTAGCGTCAGGCCCAGAATTCTATTGAATATTGGTGATTTGTTCTTTTCTTCTATTTCTAGGATATATTTATGAAATGCGCAAACAGATTTAAAACATTTTCGCTACATGTTTACTTCTTGAATGTCCCCTCTTCTATATATTTTGCAAAAAAGACTACCGATATTCATTTATGAATTTTGTTATTTATATACCGCATATGAAGATTCTAGGACTCTGATTAGTCAAAACTGCAGGCATGAAATTCGCTTCTGACTGATGGGCAGTATAGCGAAAAATGACCGGGCATATAGTTCTACTCGCGCTTACGATGCAAGGACGCTATAATTGCGCGTGAAGTTAACAATGGATACGCGAGGTGAGACACGCGCATTTCTATAATCCGGGTAAATTTCCTTTGACTTTTTAAGAATTCGCACTTGGGATGTTGTTTCGGGTTACGAATAAAATTGTAACTTCTCTGTGATTGGGAGACTGCACTCTGCCACTCGACTTGGTCTCGGGGCACGGTACAATTTCGAGATCACCTTGGGCAATAGTTTTAACCATTTCCCTCAAAGCAGTCAATATTTGTATATGATGCGTTATCCTTTTACCGGGCACCCCTATCTTTCTCTCTCCTTTTCTCCCCTTCTCTCTCTCCTTTTTTTCTTTCTCTCTCTCTCTTTCTTTTTCCTTTTCTGTCTCTTCCACACTGTTCGTCGTTTTCCGGTTGTTGTTTTTAAATCTATTATTTCTTTTTCGGCTCGCCACCACGTGAGTATTTTTAAACATTTCCCCTCAAAGGGTTACGAAAATGCCATCACTAACACCTCTCTCTATAGACCTTTGCAATCGAATCATACATATTAAAATATGACTTTGTCTTGTTTTGTCGAGAAATCGAAAGGCCAGTATTCGACTTTGCACAGATGGACCAAGAGAGAGTAAGACTTGAAAGATGGGTTGCTTTCGTGAATAATTTATAGTGCTCTAGTTATCACGGTGAAGGGTAAACCATTGAGTGTTATATCATGTACTAGTAACTCAAGGCCCACTTTTAACATAATCATCAAGGGATGAAGTACATATCTATATACGATGCAATATTTTGTTTTCTCACAAATGCCTAAAGGCGAGATTTTTGAGGTACTTTCCTTCTTTGAATGTGTAATGATTTATCGTCATCATGTTTCTGCAGGAGGATACAGCATCATTACACAAGTGCCTGAGTGATAGATTGAACGGATTCTACTTCGAAATGTTATTCATTACATTTATTTCTACATTTCGGTTGAAATTCGTTTTCTTTCTATTATGAAATAGTGATGATTTCGACAGAAAGCACTTCAGTGCCATTAGTGGATTAAATGGTCTTTCTTTTTTTCCACCTGAAAGTTAGACTTTGTTCAGGTTTCTAGTTCTCTCTATCCAGTGACAAAATAGTAAGGAAAATGCATATTCATGTTGAAGTATATTTTCTGCTGTGACATTTCAGATGAATATAATAGTGATAATAAATCAATGGCAGGGTAGGTAATCTTTAAGGATCATTGAGATAAGTCTGGCTTACTCGAGCGGATCACTAGCGTAGATATGCTAATTAATATATAAACATCTATATTATGTTCTCTTTTCCTTATTGCTATAGTGACATCCTTTTTTTCCTCTTCTGCTTGAGTAGTTGAAATGAAATTCAGCGACATACATGATTTGCATGTAATGATTCGCTTTTATTAACCATTTTTATTTTTTCCCGTTATTCCGGGTTTCATAGTCTATATACTATAAATGTTTCTATCCTCGTTTCATTTAGTCAATGTAGCAAAACGTGCATGTACATTCACGACATCTAAACTTGATGAACACTTTCGACAGACTTTGCGGAAGCATTAATATTGAAATGATTCTTATAAATGAC
Organism: Mesocentrotus franciscanus; assembly: GCA_037976565.1. NCBI lineage: Eukaryota > Metazoa > Echinodermata > Echinoidea > Camarodonta > Strongylocentrotidae > Mesocentrotus > Mesocentrotus franciscanus. The sequence continues at coordinate 4,410,046 of CP137666.1, read as the reverse complement.
AGGCATTCTCAAAAACAAAAATCTTTAAGCGGAAAAAGATTCAATGATATTGAAGTATATTCTATAGAAGGATAGTTATGTTGAATATGTTGGATATGTAAAGTAACTGCAGTATTTACTAATCACTCGTAAAGCTAATCGCATGTTATCTACTTTCTTCTTGCTTTGTTCATCGTTTTGACAGTTTGTGATACCTGCTGTTCTATATACTCTTGTTTTATGATGCCCCCTTTTTTTACAATAGTCATCTTTCTTGAGGTACTTTCTAAAAAATAGAACAACACTTACATTCACATCAAGGTATCCCATAGTACACGATACATTCCAAGGGACTTATATGACCTGTTTAGGTGTATGTGAGACCCACAACGGGTTTGTCAAAATATTTACATGAGCTACAAAAAAAAATTTAAAAATCGCTTTTGTTTGCTATATTACTGGTGGATATAGGAATTATAGAATTTATGAATCAATGCCTTTTTTGTTTTCATTTTGTTTTGTTTGTTTGTTTGTTTGTTTGTTTGTTTCTCTTTTATTAAATTTGTCATTTTTTTAAAAGGATTTCTATTGTTTTGCCTTTTTTTTTTTGCCAAATTGTTCATGCTCCCTTATTTATCTACAAAATGCTTGATCCGCTCCTGCACTTATTATTCAGTAAAATATTAATGGATATAATATCTCTTCAGGGTTTGAATGGATGGCACTACTTTTCTAAATATTTATTCTTTCATTAATATGTAATCATGGATCTACTACAAAGAGTTTACAAAGCATACGATGGACAAGTATTTGTGGGCATAGTTGGAATTTGAAAGATAATGATTAACAGTTTTTTAACAAAATGTGCCTCAGTGAGTAATTGGATTCTCTAAGATGTTCAAGATGATGGTTGAGCAGCTATTAAGAACATAGCGACTGGCTCTCAATTTGAAATGATCTTCATGTATTTCTATTAAGTCACAATTTCCAGCGAAATTAATGGAAATAACATGTTGAGGTGGTTTTTTGTGTGTGGTTTAGTACGTCAATTATACACATTCGAGTAGCATTATAGGTAAGTGTTATTAAATTGTGAAACACGGGCCTGATTCTTTGTATATATATGGTTTATAATTAATTTGAGTAATTTGAGAAACTAGATAAACCTGTTATCTAAACATGCTTGTGTATCAATTAGCGCAGATCTTACATATTCGATCCCGAATTTTATATATCAGGAAACTTTAATTGTCCTTTGCAATAGTATTTGGTACCCAAATTACATTTTTGGTCATTTAAAAAAAAAATTTGACTTTCAATTGATTAATTGATGCCATATTTGTTTAAATGTCATAATTACTCTAAAAGAATTATCTTAATGTGATCGCAAAGACTTTCAAAAATCAAACTAAAGCATTATGATAGCCATATCTTCATGTCCGAACGTAACAATAACGTATGACTGCCGACACCTACCCTCAGCGGTAACAAGGGAAGCTTTTTATAGTTTAAGTATACAGGTCCACAAAGCCTATGGGCTTAGACATTTATAAATTAATGATTGTCTGACATAATATATAAAAATATCAAGTCTGTAAAATCTGCTGCCGAAAAATATGTCTAAATATCTGTACATGTTTTGCTTCAGCATGGCTCGTACAGGTTGATAGAGGCATTACATTAGGCGCCTCTGTAAACGTGTAGGGAAATTTAGGCATATTCTTAACTTGAAGTACGGTAACCCAATACTTTTCTACCATTATGACTGGTGTGAGTTCAATCTTCTCTGTTCTATCTCATAACTGTCATATATTTTACGCTACGATGATTATGTCATTCCGCTACCGCAGATAATCTTCCCATAAAATATGGCAGCTACATGAATGAAGACAAAAATCGTTCATGGACATAATTATACAAGTACTGTGTATTCAACCATGATCTGTTTTTTCCTTCCGAGTAAATTTCAGTTTTGAGAAAATGTTCTTGTGTAATTTCCCCTTCAGCTATCTCTTCGCCTTAGCATCCTTTACACTGGCAGTTAAAGGGTTGTTTTGTGCGTGTGTGGGCGTGGCAATGTGTGTGAATTTGTGGGGGAGTAAGAATGTGTGTGCACGCGCTTTGCTTCAATCTAACCACCATTCAAAGCTCGCACACTAAAATGGCAACAAAATGAAGCCATAGTCTGCATGACTGTAGTCTATTATCCCCTAACATAATAATACCTCCAAAATGATTTGATATTACGAATCACCTTATTGCGTTACATTTATCTATAACAAGAATACACTAATTCTGTATTTCTATAGCACTAAAAAAGTAGGGCTTTAAATATATAATTTTCATTACCCCGGTCATCGGATTCTTTTCCACACATCGTGCACCATTTCCACTTCCTGAGGAGTATTCCCACCATATGGTCACATCAGAGCATATGATAATTACTATCACAAAGGCTTTTTTATGGTATCAGCTCCTCATTTTTTGTCTCCTGGGTGTGGAATGGAAAATGTAGATTAATGCCTTGCTAGAGGACACAAGTACCGTGTTGGGGTCGAATCCACGACCTTTGCATTTCTGGTCAAGTGGTCGAACCACTCCATTACGACACTTCTATAGTAACTGATTATTATAAGGTTCGAACGCTTTAAAAGGTGATAGACAAGGCTACGGAAATTGCCTTAGGTTGATTTTTGCGATCGATTCAATAAAGATTTATTTCCTTCACAAAAACGAAACGAACAAATCATGATATATATATTAACAATGTCATGTAGGAAGGAGGCAAAATTTCCTAAAAGCACAGGGCTTGTGGTGCGGTCGCCATAACAAAATAGACATACGATACATACAAATTAAATAATAATCACAATCTACATAAAGTACTCTAAAAAGAGAGATAGAGGCCGAGAAGGGGGAGAAGAAAACAAACCAGGCAAACAGTTAGGAAAAAAATATGTATAGTTTGGGGCAATACATATCGTGTTCTATATACATTTTTCCAAGCTTCAGACAAAAATAAAAAGCAAAAGGAACTCTAGAACGATCAAGGATGAGTTAGAATATCTGGAATTTTCTGAGAAAATAAAGAGATGTAACTCAGTTGTCTGTGACGATATTAATTCTCTGCGAAATATCTTAGAGATAATTACATTCTAGACGGATTTCGAAGATTCAGAACGATATAGCTATTTTTCTTCGAAAACTCATTATCACTTCAGACATGAAGAGAGGAACGATGAGTTAAAATGTGGAGCAAAGGCACTCAAACTCACACAATATGCTATGGGCAGTGTAAGTTACATTTGTAAAATTCTAAATACATAATGAAGCATTGAATATCTTTGTTATTTTATGAACAAAATCATGATTGCCTTTGTCTTTAAATCTTCATTGATAAATTTCTTTAAGGCATCATCACAAGGGTTAAAAAATGGTGCCGAGGTGCTACAATGTTGCCTAAAGTGATATTATAGTGGAACAGTCATCGTCATCAACATTAACAAATGCATGCGTGTTAAGACGTCCTGATATATAGGGTGCATCACGGTTAATGATTTATACAAACCTTTTCCAGATCCACATCAGTGGCGGATCCAGGAATTTCTTACCGAGGGGGCACAAAATCGCATGGGGTGAAATATATGAAAAACGATGGAGCGAGGCGTCAGCGGCGAGGAGCGGAGCGACCAAGGGGGTGGGTCTGGGAGGGGGTCAGAACCCCCTCCGTGAGTAGGAAGCATTTGCAATTATAGAACCACATTAGGTGCATTTTCAGGCACTTCCTGGAGTAATATGACGTAAAATTGCTTTCTCCTACCCTCTCAAAGAGTAGGGATCCAGGGGCGGATGATGGGATCTAGCTTTTTGCTAAGGGGGTTGACCCAATGACGACACGGAGCATCGTCCACGAGCTGCGAAGCGGCGAGGCGATTTTTTGTTGTTGCTATTTTGACCTCCCGTAAGTAATGTTTTCCTGGCATCTATATACTAACACAATGGAGACCATATAAAGCAGTGCATGATAACGTCTTTTGGGGTTCTACCCAATGACGATGCGGAACATCGTCCACGAGCCTCGAAGTCCGAGCCGCGTAGCGGCGAGGCGATTCTTGTTGTTGCTATTTTGAACCTTTGTAAGTGATGTTTTCCTGGCATTTACTAACACAATGGAGACCATAAAAAGCAGTGCATGATAACGTCTTTTTAAATCAAGTAACAGTTTAAGGGGGGTTTGACCCGATGACGATGCGGATACTGTGTGGGTCTGGACACATGATGACGTTTTTCTATTCACATCACATTTTCACTTGGCAGCCCAAGAGGGGAGGGGTTTAACCCCTAACTCCTCCCCACCCCCATAGATCCGCCACTGGGATCTTTTGCAAACTGGAAGCAATAAGCATTACATGTAGGCGATGGAAAAAGTGCTTGCGAAACGGATAGAAACTTTGTGGTAGGCTCTTCGTGGCCACAGGGATGACAGAAAATAATATGACAATGAAACCAGCAACTGTGGCAGGATTAATGGCGGGGACAATCTGCATGCTGAAAGAGCACTTAGAATAAGTATATCAGAAAATTAATTCAAGACTAAGTTATAAGTTATAAGTTGGAAGTTAAAACTTAAAATCGACTTAAAATTGCATGCCCCCCGCCCCTTACCTGGTAAAAAAACACCTTATTATATCATCCCCTTTCTTTCTTTTCCCTTCTCATTTTTCTCCCTTTCCCCCTTTTCTCTCCTCCGTCTTTCCGCCTTTCTTCTTTTTCCGCCTTTTCTCTCCTCTCTCTTCCCCTTTCCCCTCCTTTTTCTCCTCTCCCCTTTTCTTTCCTCCCTCTTTTCTTCTTCTTTCTTTCTTCCCCCTTTTTTTCCTCTCCTTTTTCTTTCCCCCTCCTTTTTCTCCTTTGCTTTTTTTGGCCGGGGCACGTGCCCCTGTGCCCCTGAATCCGCCACTGCACATGTCGTGTCATATCCATATCACTTTTGCTCTCTTAATTGTGTGCTTACTTAATGTCAAATTGTATTTAACGTAACTCAGTATGTATCATTTTGGGGATATCACATATATTCTCTCTCTCTCTCTCTCTCTTTCTCTCCCTCTCTCTCTCACAGACACACACCCACACATCCACTAACATCTATATACATTTATATCATCAATAATTATTTAATGTCGCAGCACGGATTCTCTACGCTTTCTTACGTTTTCCTCATGAGCAAAATTTGATTTATTCTTTTTACCGTATTATTATTGGAACAGTATAATCGTAGTAAAAGCAAATCTCAGATATAGTTCCTATATATATATATATATATATATATATATATATATATATCTTGTTCAAGTTGTACATAATTTTATTTAAAGTCACAGCATGGAGATGAAATAAATCGTTCACATTAATTGGGAGAATTTCTTCGATTCTCCGCTCTGTCTATTTTCAATTACATCCATATCAGAGTAACGAAAAAGTTGCCAATGAAAATTTGTAAATTCTCTTTGTCTAGGTTTTTTTTTCCCATCGTATTTGTTCAAGTTCAATTTAAATTTTATTTTTTATAAACCCCTCCTTTCCAAGGACTACTCATCAATCAGCTGAATTAAACCCGAACCCTAACCTCAAATCCACTGTAGGTGAATAGAACGCTATAAACAGGATGACAGTATGTCTTAATATTGCAATATCATCCTTATTCACGATCCAATCCTGTCTTTGTCTGCTCATGCGGATGAAAGATATAGCAAAACAGAATTGTAACAAAGAAACATAATTGAAATTTCAGATTTATGAACCAGGGTATCATCCGTTCAGATACTTTGTACACGGAGAAATGATCATGACGATATGATTCCTGGATGACATTTAAAGCTAGGCTTTTGATTTTGACTCTATCGACCTCACGTTATTGGATTGATTCTGTGCCATGGAGACCAGGATTTGTCGAGCAGGCGTATCCGTCGGACAGGAAAAAACGGTGCTCAAGTCAAAGGAAGACACTCTCACCTTTGCCGACAAAAATATCTCAGCTTGTCATAGTCTGCAGGTACAGGCCCAGTAAAACGATGTCTGCATCTATATGTGGAAGAATGTCTGTGAAAAAAAAATAACGCTCTCTAAATTTTGTTATAACAAGGGACTCCATTGAAGTTCCGTATTGAAGAAGAAAATGAAAGGGGCAGTACTGGATGCTTTCATTTCGAAATTGGTCTTTTTTCATGTTGTGCCGAAAATCAAAACAAACAATAAAGAGATATATGATATCAGCTAATCATGTGATTCTATAAGCACATCGGGTGTCAGTAATGTACCCAGGGACGTGATGGGATAGGAAGGGGCAGTCCCCCTCTATGATTGGCCCAAAACCATGCCCAAATAAATTTAAGATTTTTTTCTTTTCTTTTTGCACTCATTAGAGAATTTAGAAAAAAAGTCAGAAAAGTATGAGAATCTTCCCTTTTCCGTGTCACTGATTTTCCAGACATGTACCCCATACAAAGTAGCCTGGCACCACCACTGCTTGGGTGTAAATACACAGATAACTTGAATATGTGATGGAGCTAAAGGGGGCTGATGACGTAACCAACATAGACTTTTATTGGAAAGAAAACTTTCAAGTAATAGGATTGCGTATTATCGTGCTCCTCGGTAACAATGTAAAAAATATACCTCAAATTGTGACGAATGAAAAACAATGAACTTTCGCAACAACACTCGTTTTCTCCTGAGCTACAAAGTGAAGATTGTAATCATCCAGCTTGTGGTCACATTGAAGAGGAATTAAAAATTGATCGCGGTAAAATATAGTTTCCTACCTCTTCAATTTGATCAAATTTCAAGGAATCCATTTACTTGTATTATGTTTACCATTTTCCCACTTTCTATAAATGGAGCTTATGACTGTAATCGAACCAAAAAGTTGTCTTATTTCTATATGTGAATATACAGTATGCTTCACAAGATTCTGCTCAGAATCAGACATTGAAAACACAATGTCGTTTTATTCATGTAATCTCATTATCAGAAGGTACGAATGAACTTAAGAGTAACTTGTTCCCGAATTTATCAAGATACCGTTCAGTATTTAAGCATTTGGAGGAAATAGTTTAATGCAGCACAGGGAATCTTCCAGATGTCTTAAAGTCAGGTAAGGCATTAATCCTCACTATCAGGTCTCTCGGAGAGGACCTTAAGCCGTCGTCGGTCTGGTAGCTTACTTACAAGCATTTATGCTTTCTTAGCAGTCAGGTAAAAAATAACCATCACACACTTCACACACTTAATTCACTTATCTGGACTAAAATTACGAAATTATAGAGAGGGTTTTATACATGTATCATGGATAATGGTGTAAGATTACCTACAGCTGCTGTCCCGGCTTAAGAAAATGGCGTTCAGAGAGTAATTTGCAACCCATATAATGGACAAAAAGCAGACTGTGTTTGGAGGCAAAACTAAAGCTTGAAAGTTCACCTCTGACTTCATACTCCGTAAAGAAGTGAACTCTCCCTGAAATGGTTGGCATTGTTAGGCTTTTTTGTCTCAGAGACACTGTCCATCCTTAAGTATTTCATTTTTTTTTATATTGCAATTCAAACCTGCAGATTGGAGCCACGTCATGCATTACGATGTAACACCAATGCTATGTAGATGACAGAGAACACAAGTCATGAATAAGCTCTAAGGCTGCCAATAGCTCACTTTACTCTGTAAGATGTATCGTAGGCCTATATTATTAACCCCCCCCCCCCCAATTATATATGGTTGTTGTTCTCAGCTTTGTGTGATAGAGATAATTTATTAGGTATTTGAAAATATTTGATGAAGGACATGGAGTGTCCATACACGGATAGATTCAAGATTTTGCAAGGCGCATAATTCAGAAAAATATCTATTTGGGGTATAATATTTGGCCTGGGGCATATTTTGGCTCGTGTATCCAATTTAGTTTTAAAAGGGACACGGGTCAGTTGCCCCCTCCCCCAAGCACCACCTTCATCCGAAAGCTTGTGCAAACGATTTTAACAAAGATGATGCATTGCAAGATCCTTATCATACATCTAAAAGCGTAATACTATTATAGGAAAATGAAATAGGTGATACAAAATACAAACAAGAAATACAATTCTCGGGAAGTGATGTACGGTCATTAAGAGACGATGATTGTTGTGAACGTAGAAGGTACATGATTTTGTGTATTATTATCAGTGTAGATAATTATGTGTGTCCTTTCATTATTATGGTGACAAAATACATGAGATGTTATTCTACATCGGTAAGAAGATTTAAAGCTTTAAATCTGACATGTCTTCAAAGCAAATGCTTCAATTCCAGCTGTGGTAACTTATCTGTTATGTTTAGAAAAGGGGGTCTTTTCATTAATATTTATATCTCTAGCAATGATACCATGCACTTACACTACATGCACTACAGCTCGATATTACAATACCTTCCATCAAACATTATTTAATAAAGATTTCATACTGAGGCGGATATGATGCGAAAATGACAAGTGACATTTATTAAATTTCATCGGATGTCGGATTGGTTAATATCATGAGAAGAACTATCATAAATCGCTCGTGAACGTTGATATAAGAAATGTGCACAACGCTTTTGAATCGGATAACTTATTATCTTTTTCATTGGTTTTTATGCTTAGGCTATAAATACCCATGATGGATGTTCATGCGCTTCTTTGGGTTTGAATATTGGAAACGCGTCCAGGATATAACGCACTTCTTGCTATCCATCAAGATATCATGCTATTTTATGCAGGGAAAATGCATGTTTATCATTAACATAAACACAAAATACATAGCGAGGTTGGAATTATTGTTCAGTAAAGACACATGTTTTAATATTTCATTTCATTATTTAAATGCATAAACATTTTGGCTGTGATGAAATTCCAAAAGCTCCATTCTTTAAGTCTACTGGAAGAAATGTATCAAAAATTAACTACAGCCGGCCCAAGAGACCGACAACCCACAAGTCGCACATTTTAGTACTTAGTGGAACACCGAGTTTTACATAAAAGGGGAATCCTTAGTATTAAGAGGGTTATCTGTCTAAATTGTGCTACTACTAAAGTTAAAGGCCCGTATTCCACTGATTCACTCAAACTCGACCCTTGGTCTAGGATCATATTTAAACAAGGAAAACTTAAACCTTTAATTTCCTTTGTTAAACTCAATTTTTAACAAGCTTAAACCAAGCGTCGGATTTAGATTTCAGTAGAACACGGGCCATAGTGTACCCAGGGTACCCTATCGAAAATGATATTTTAGGGGTTCTTGAAATTCAGAAGCACCATGTGTTCCCCCTGGCTCCCTCATCCCTGTTGCTGCACCTGCGACATCTATTCAGTACTACCCACCAAGTGACTGTTAAGGAACACTTAAATGTGACATATTAACATCAAATAGGTGGAGAACGTGGTGAAATATCTCACTATTCTGATTCCCTCGTCAAGAATGTGTCATCATTTAGAAGTAAAGTAGTTTGATGAATTTCACTTCGTTTGATGGGAATCATTGAGAAACATGACGTGTGATTATGCCACGCGATGGAAACGCCTTGTAGTGAAGATGTTCGATCACGTCATCATCTCGAAAGAGAAAAAAACGAGCGCCACGAGCTTTAAATGGTCTCGCATGTCCTTTCATGCAAATAAACATTTTAACACCCCTTTCCCCCCGAGGTGAATGAAAGGATACATTCATATAATTTCCTGGGACATTTAAAGGCGAAGGCGGGATGGCGCGAGTTTGTTGAAGGTTTTCGCCCCTAATGTCATTCCTCCCACATGTACTATAATACATTTTCTCCTAAAAAAATAGCTAAGCTACATAAAGTTTAACAATGTTCACTTCCAAGGCTTAATTTGCATATTTTCGCAAATATTCTGCACAAATAGTAATCCCCAATAACTGAAAAAGTATAACGCTCACAATGAAAATATACAATGTGAATGAACCAGTTTTACATTTGCAGTCGTAATAAGGATTTACGGTGTTCTCCAATGAGTGAATATTATGCTATGACTACTTTATAACAGCTTTACATCAACATTTTTATTTTCTAACCGTTGCTGGCGTGTAAAATGCACATATCGACAGCCTGTCGATATTTGCATTTTACATGCAGCTACTAGTTTTCCGTTATCAACGGTATGATATTCATGTTTTGAGTGTTCATTTGTTACCTTTAGTGAATTTTTTTCAAAGATTTGTTTATCCCAGTAGGATTAACTTAATATATTTCTAGCCTGCCACACCGTAGGGAAAATCGAGATTGGAATATAGTTCGTTGACATGAGTTTGTGTTTACCCATGGGACGAGGAGCTGATCATCGCTCATTTGCAGTTAATTTCAATCTGCCCTTACAAGTTGTCCTCAGAGAACTCGTGATTACATATGAACTTAATCATATTAGGCTACTGGTTATGACAATGACAGTGACTAACTGGGCGGTATTCAAGAGAAAAATAATGATGTGTGGCATGATATCTCGTTTCTACTCTTGATTCTACTTCAATAGCAACACCACCACTGTCGACATCAATCGTATTTCTGCTTTTACTTCTTCTACTACTACCACCACTTATATTAATACTAATCATAGTAATACTAATGATACTACTACTACTACTACTATTACTACTACTACTACTACTACTACTACTACTACTACTACTACTACTACTACTACTACTACTACTACTACTAATAATAATAATAATATTAATGATAATAACAATGATAATAACAATAGTAAAACTTATTATTATTACTGTTATTATTATAATTATGATCACTATCACAATTATAATAATAATACAAAATAATAATAACACTAATAATAATAATAACAATACAATTAATATCGATACGAATACTACTACTACTTCTACTACTACTACTACTACTACTAGCCTACTACTACTCCTACTACTAGTACCACTACTATCACTGCTACTGTACTATTGTCACTGATGCAGCTGCTACTGCTGAAGCTACAAGAGCCACGGAAATGATAAAATCATCATCATGTTTGTAGTTATATTGCCTGCATGATAAAAAATATCTGTTTCTGGTAAATTATTGTATTCATTATACTTAATGGATAATTCTCCCTTTTCGAATGCGTTTTGCTTAATCGGGGGTTTCATGATTGAAATCCCCCTTTTATTGTTACATAACATTTGAAAGAATCAATACCTTTGAACGTGTTTTAAAAATCACAAATCACATGTTGGTTACTTTTTACAATTCTGTTTTGTTTTTCACCTATTTATTCCATGTTACAGGAGGATTGAAAAGAAACAAACCGCCAAATTTTACAGCTAAATTGGCACAAATGCACGCAGTTGCAGGAATGGGCAAACGGACTATAGAAAAAGAAGGTAAGTAGATTTGAAGAATCGTTATTTCTCCTATTCCACTTTTTATTTCCCCTTTTTAGAAATTGACGCACCTTCTGACAGAAGGTGCTATAGATATGCATGTAACTGTCTTTTTCATTAAAATGTGATTCGAAAACACATTTCTTGTTTTATACATGCTGCATGGAAGTGATGGCTTGGTGATAAAGAAATTAACTTGGTAATACTCTAATAATTCAAGCCATGTTATTCGAATCCCCTATTTGACCTGGAGTCTGTCTTCGCAATCATATCTATACTATCCAGGTTGAGTAGAAATTGTCATTGATTAAGATATTTTCGAAAGTACGCGTATTTTGTTAAAATGACGTAAGTGATACAAATGAGCAGCACGTTGCTAACGAGGTGTTCTATTTAACCACCACCCGAAAAAAGCAGCAAATAAAAAGGCCTCCATGTGCTTAAAGCCCCTCTAAAGTGTTGGGAGCCCCAAAAATTTGATGGAAAAATTTCACTTAAATTGTATCATAATGTGAAAGAGGATGTCATTTAAAACGCATTTCTGCAAGGATTTTAAAAACAAATGTGTTTGAAGTCGAATATTGATGGAAGAATACAAAGTTTATGTATTCTTTTATCAATATTTGTCTTCAAACACATTTATTTTGGGGGAAATCTTTGCAGAAGTGTGTCTTAAATTACATCCTCTTTCACATTATGATATAATTTAAGTGAAATTTTGCCATCAAAATAATTTTTGGCGAATTTGGGGGTTCCCAACACTGTAGAAGGGCTTTAAGGTTTGACAGTGACCCTGTTAAGTCTTGGCAATTTGTCGAGCAATCGACCTGAAAGAAACATGTTTCCATCTGCTTTGAACTAGTTTATTTTCATTTACTCAGCCCCTGTGGGCTGCATTCGTTCATTTTTTTGAAAGATCAAGTTGATTTCATATCATTTGTGTCGGCTGACTTCAAACGAAGAGCTGACTAGCAGCTGCAATAGATCACAACCCTATGAAGTAGTCTCAAAGAAGGGCTAGCGCTAGATTCGAAAGCAGAAAATGATTTTGCAAGACTTGAATTTGAGACGACCGCTTGGATGATTTCGAATTTGTATTACAGTTATAAGAGAATAATTTCCTATTGTGTATCCTTTTGTTATTGAAATGACATGTAAGTTATATCCTGTAGGTTGTAAACCCCATAAACCTTGGTCATACAATTTCATATACACATACAAAATTGTGCTTTCGTTTTCTCGAACTTCTTATAACTGAAAGAAAAAAAATTTTTAATGAAATTCTTAAGAATTCTAGAATGGTAGGTGGGAATTATGCTCACTCAGCTGCTGATAAACTTAATTTACATTCCCTTAACTTCATTAAGGATGTATAATATTGAAATAACACTGAATAAAAGATGATGAATATGTGTTGTACTGTTACTTTATTTAGCAACGGAAAGTAAACACTATGTATGACATTGTCTGTATAATGCAATTCAAGGAGCTAGCAAAGTATGGTTAGCAACATTGCCCTCTAGACCATCATTTTTTTAATGTTTGGGGAAGCTTTAGAATACTCAACAGTCAAAATCAGTTCCTAAGGAAATATAAGTAAACATTAAACGTAATTTAATGTTCTTGAGATGGAAGAAAATGGAGAAAATGACTTCTCCCTGAATTATGCGAAATGGAAATACCAGATTTCCGTTAGTTTCTTACATCGTTCTAAAACGAAACAAAAAACATCTAATGCTTGATAAAACAAGTCAAAAATAGTCTGCTTCTCTTCAAATGCCGTTCCATGATTAAAAAAACCCTCAATATTATCTTGTTTATTTTATCTTGACTATTCTTGTTTCCTTTTATGATGCAATTTTTCTGACATCTTACCAATCACATGACATCTTTGAAAACAATCCTGGATCTAAATAAACTTGATACTATCTAGCATACCCGTTTGTTAATGTGTTTTCTTTATTTTCCGTTTCTTGCTTGGCCTCGATGTTCACTGCTCCGTGAGGCTTTATACATTACTTCACATATTACGTCATGCACATAATAATTTCCTTAAATAACATTAAACAACCTACATTTTGTCCTTTTCTCTCTGTCTAAACACCCGTTTTCTTTCCAGATATAGCGAAAAACCTTCGGTTGTTGAGAGCATTAAGTAATGAGTTTGATCTCAGTGATGCGAAGTCAATACAGGAAAGAAGACCGAATCTCAGTCAGGATGAACTTTATGGCGAAGATGTCCATCCTTTCCAAGACAGTAAGTATCATAAGGTAAACCTTCCAACACCAGACTTTATTTAAAAAGGGATTATTTCACTTGCACATGAATATCTTCAATAACATAATCCTATTTTCCTCCGGTATAGTCTTGTTAGACAAACACCGATTGCCTTTGCGAAACAAGGTTACTTCTTACATACAAAACATGCATTACTCTTATTGCTGCATTCGTTTCGTCTAATCATGCTACTCATTATGACGTCACAAACGATACGTATTAGCTATATTGTACCTCAGGCCCCCCCTTACTACTCGTCTTTCTACACAGTAATTTGTCTCACCATAAATCGCAAAAGGTTTGAGGTTGTTGGTTTGGTTTACCTGACTGCTCAGAAAGTATGTGTATGCTTGTAAGTAAGCAACCAGGGGACCGACGGCTTGGGTGCCTTGTATAGTACTCAGCATAGCCTATATTCAAATTTTAAATACATATAAACATATTGGCTTACAAAATTAACAAATAATAGGGTAAAAATAATTAGGGTAACAAAAACGATAATAATCTCGATTTTTAAAATAAATTTCATTGGTTTCATCGGTCTATCTACCATTCATAGAAATTCATCGAAATATCCAATATGTCTTAGGCCAAATAACAAAATTAACGAGTTTCTCGTCCGGACTTTTAAAAAAAAGGCGGAGGCAGGGCATTGCTATTTACTATTTTGCAATTTTTTTGCAATTTTTTCAAAGATGGCTGCCATGCCTATTTATTCACAGATATTGTGCTATGTGGGTATACTGATGCAATGTATGACAAAACAAATGATTTGTATCACTTTAGAAGCTATTTAAACGTATATCACAGTCTTTTTTTTTTAATTTGGCTTTTTTTTGGGGGGTTCTTTGGCTTTTTTCTTCTGAATAGTAAATAGTAAAAAAAAAAAAAAAAAAAGGAGGCGGCGGCCAAAAAGGAGGCGGGTGGGGACGAGAAACATTTCATTGTTGTTATTTGGCCTTAGTGGTGTAGAGGAGTATGACAGGCATTACAGGCCATTATTCATACAACTACAACTTTACAGCCATCGAATGGATTTATAGTTTTAACCAATCAGAACGCAGAAAACTGTACAGTCATACAACTATGCAACTATGCAACTATTCATCCATCGAAGCACTCGTGAACGCATGTTTAGCGTGCGGGCCGAAGTGCCATAATTATGTACAACTATTGAACTTACATCGAATGGATGTATAGTTTTATCCAATCAGAACGCAGGAAACTATACAGCCATATAACCCTGCAACTATACAACTATGGATCCATCGAATGGATGTATGATTTTAACCAAATCAGGGCGGCCTTGTCTGGAATAAGCACATGTTTGCACGCACATGATTGTGTCTTCCTTTGTGTAGTAGTAAAGTCGTTTGGGGCAAAATTCCAGACAATCTTATTTTTTTTTTTAATCAGTAAAAAACCTGGTTCTAGTTTGGTTTTAAGGTACAAAACCTTTAAAAAAATAATATATCAATCTAGCAAACGATACATCATGAGTCCACTAGCTAAAGCAAAAATAAGCACCTCTTTTCTTTGTTGTTGCAGTTTGTTTCATGTTTACCTTTGCCTACATTGTCTACATGGCAATCACTTTTTAAAAACGATTTCCTTAGCGTAAATTTAATCGTAGATTCTAGTTTCAACCCATTTTCTGGTAGAAAATAATTTGGATCGTGGGGTCTCATAAAATCTTCCCTTCTTTTCCATCTACTATATGGGGTGTCTTACATTTTCCTCAGTGTGCATATGCTCTTAGATATGTTTAATTTGAATTACGTTAAAAAAAATATCACTGAAGATATGGAAATGCTTGGTGAAGATCTTGTCAATTATATTTCTTTAATTTTGAGAGGTCTTACAACTCTTTCTTGGATTCTTTAATATACAAATTTCAGAAAAATATCGCTAAAGATATGATAATTTGCATGATGAGGATCTTGTAAAATGATCTTTATCTAGTGTCTGAGGAGTCTTGCAATTCCTTTGTGTATTTCCTCTTGGGTTTATATAGTTTGAATCTATATTTCAGAAATATATCACTCGAGATATGATAATTTGCACTATAATTATCTTGTCAATTGTCTTTATCTAGTTTTTGAGAGGTCTTACAACTCTTTTGTGTTTATTTAGTCTTGGAATCTTTAAGCTCATATTCCAGTAAAATATCAACCGGTATATGAAAATTTGCAGATAAAGATCTGAATAGACGTAGAGAAAAACTCTTTTTCGGTCATGGATATCTTCTTACTCGCATTTTGGGTCACTCATCCTATAAAGCTACTACATCTTTCAAACTAAAGAACCACGTGGTATCATTTATCGACATAGCTTAGAACTTTACCTTTTTTCCAATCAATGACGGTAGTACTGCCCACGCTTTTAAAATCTTGTTTTACTATCATCCGAGGGCCCCCACAATTCTACAAGTCCTTTGTAGAATGTCATCAGTGCTTTATTGGAAAATAATTCATCATTTCAAATTCTGAATTTATTTGATGAAGGCTCAGGTTTGGATTTAATTTCTAAAAGAAAGTAATATGGAAATATTCGAAATGCATTTGAGCTGCAGAAAGCTAGTTTTTGGATTTCACAAACAAGAGAAATCAGGTGACAATCCCATTCTTCTAGCAGTAGAGTGATTATGTGTATAACATACAGGACGCTAGGACATTAAATAGGCTTATTCTTCTGATTCGATCAACACAAAATGAATGAAAGTTGTTTTGTGATCATTATCTAATGATTCCAGTAAGAGGCATAAACGAATGGTCATGTCGTCAAATGGTTTTCATTTGTTTAATAAAATAAAGATGAGATGTCCATGTCGCACGGGACACATTTCGCAGAATCGCCCCATATCATTTTAAAAAGAAACATTTTGATGCGACGCCCGTTTTTCGTTATTCCATATTATTTTCTGCCATTGCAGATTTGCAGGATTTAGACATTTTTGTCGTTCATCAAAAAAATACCTGAACGAAATTTATTTTGGGTGTCAACGCTTGTTTTAACAGGCGTCGTACAAACCTGAAGAGAAGGTCATTGTGAAAAGCTGTCGCATGGACTTATTCGCAATATTTGAGCCAGAAAACTGATTGAAAAATTCGTCAATGTTATTGTTAATTCTCTCCCCTTATCTTCGATCTTTTGATGTGCATGTGATGGAAGGCTCGACGGGCATAGACCGAAATCCTTGTTATTTCCAGTTCCTATCGAGGCTTGTTTATCGTAAACCTCCATTTGCGACTTCGAATTACATTACACAAGATTTCTATGAAACTAGGAAAGAAAGCAAATTTTATATGAGAGAGAACGTTTGTGTCATTATTCGTTATGCACGGTGCTTCTTATTAGAACCTAACCTTCACCTACATGCGCGCTGTATAGGCCCTAACGCCTGTAATTGCAAACGCGGAAGTTTTTCCCCCATTTTTTTTCTTTGCGTGCAGAATTATTTTTTTCCCCCTAAATTTCGGGCGGGAACGGTATAGGATCTTTGCAGCTCCTCCTCAGAAAGGTCAGCATTGATACTGAGGAATCAGAAACATCATCCAAAGATAGTCATCATCATATTAGAGCCAGTTAGAGGGACATCCCGACCAATTTGGGCAAGTTTTTTTTGTAGAGGTAATTGAGGGATTAGTTGTGTCATGTCTCGGTATGGCGAGCATCGTGCTAGGCAGAGAAAGCCCCATGATAGAGCAAAGCACTTTTTATACCAAGCTCATCAGAGGAATTGTTCTTGCCTCACAATTTAGGTGGCTGAGACGAACCCTTCAATTAATATTTTTACTAATTCGCTGAGTCGTTTTACCTATCGGATTTTTTCCCCTTATCGGCACTCTATAGTTATCAAAAATAACCCATTTTGCTCTTTAGTTTACCATTAAAAAAAGTCTGTGAAATTAAACTAAATTTCTCTTCATACTCCCGGATTATTCTATGATGGAACCGCTGTTGTCTGAATTGCAAAGGGAGCCCTACCTATTCGGGTTTTCTCATAAGTAGGCAAAATAATTATGCAATCATGCATAAAGCGCCTTTCATCATCGTATCATTGAGCACCAATTCCTAAGCAAAATAATGTGGACTCAGAACTGACCACGTTGTAAGAAAAATATAAACTAAACATTTCTTTTTTTTTTTAAATCCCAATATTATGAGTAATAATAATTACTGTTTAACATTATATTTTTTAATGCATGAAGTCACGTTCTTCTTTTTAGTTGTTTTAAGTTACTATTATGTAAATGTACAGTTTATAACCTTATTTCATGTTTTCTTGTATTTTACTTTAAATATGACAATATTTGTCTCCGGACTTTTGCCATGTTCTTTTTTGTTTTAAACAATAAAACCGAAATTGAATTAAATTGAAAAAAATGATCACGAAAGGATAATGCGTATGATACCATGTTAACATATACTATTGCGTTCTTCTCGATAGCTTAAGTAGACTGCATGCATTTCACTGTATGTTGGGAAAGATAATTGTAAGCATCATCTTGCCCTTAGTGAAGACCATCTTTAAGATGTTCCTTTAACTAACCACTACAATCTGCTTCAAATGAAATATACACTCAGTCTAGAGAATCTTAATCTAGCTTGCGACTGGGATTGTAATTATAAGAGAATCATGAAAGAATCAGGCCGTCATAACATGGTCATGATATTCACTCCATATAAAATTCATTCCATCATTCTCATTGCCAACACTTTTCAAAGCTATGACGTTTTTACCCCCTCATTTTTGGTCTTTCTTATTTTCCCGAGCATCAGTTTTGACATTGAGTCTATAATTCCTTTCCCTCACCACCATTGAGTTATTTCCTAAGCTATCAATTTTCTTTCCTTGAGCTGTTAAGAAATTAAATGATAATTAATGCCTTTTTTCTCTGCCACGGTGTTCTAGTGAGATAAATGGCATATAGACATTACCATACTTCCCCCATGCAAGTTTGAGTATAATATATATACAGATTAAATCATTTCATCCCCCTTTTTTTCCCGCTTAAATTATCGTTTCGTCGGGGGGAGGTAGAAAATTTCATCGTCGGAAATCTTTCTGTAACAGCAATACATAAAGCATTCTTATCATCTTTTATAAACTTGACTTAATTCCAATAGAAACGTTTAGAAACTTTATATATGGGCGGCGTAAACAATTCACATTTAATAATCTCAAAGACATTCATCTCTCATTATATCAAGTCCAAGAGATAAAATGATATCCGAGAAAGTTTGTTTTTCGGCGAAGTCGAGGGAAGTAAAAATAACGATTCCTTTACATGCATTCAATATCGGACTAATATCTGCCCATTACAAAATAACCCGGGTTTTTTCCCCTTGAGCTCGAAAATCATATGAAGAATGGGTATCTATTGTAGATGAGAATAGTAGATGATCATATTTGTCTTGGCCCTGTCTTGTCTTTACTTGTAATCATCATTTTTAATACGCCGTTCTTCTGTCCCCGCCGGTGGTATTTTCGTCCCAAATTGCAGCCTACTCGTACTTGTCCCTTCCAATTTGCTGCGAGTTTTGAAACGGTCACGAACGACCGCTCTCCTCATCGCTCCAATAGTCTTAAGTCATCCATTTTACTTTAGCCGAGGAGTAAAACGGTACGACCAGCCCCTTGTCTGACCATGTCCTTTCGTCATCAGATATGGACGTGATTAATCAGAATTTGCTCATAATTATCTACCACTGATATGCAGCACAATTTGCTTTTTGTGCTAATGCCGTTTTCCATTCTGTCGGCATATCTATCGATATTTTTATTTTTTCACTTTCTTTCTTAAAATTCTTTCAGCATTTAGATTCAAACTATTTCTTGCAATGTTGCCTAAAACATTGACCAATGGACTCTTGCTAAGCAGATATTAGAATATTAATGATAATAATATTTTTTTCTCTCTCTCTTCACGCAGCGCGTTTCAACATTGAACATTAAATTTGCAACTCTATATATGCAACGGCATCCATGTCAGTCTCTTTCTCATTCACTCTCTCTCTCTATCTTTCTCTTTCTTTCCTGTATTTGTATGTTTGCCCTCTATAATGAGTTATAATCCTCTCCCTAATTTCTCTCTCTCTCCCTCTCTCTTTCTCTCTCTCTCTCTCTCTCTCTCCCTCTCTCTCTCTCTTGTAGTAGATATTTCGTCATTGATGAACGAGGCGCGGTGTTATCAAACTACATGTCGGCCGCTGTACTCAATACCAAATTAGATTGATTGTGTTCGGTGGGGACGGATCACTTCCGATTCGGAACCAGCGAAAAGAAAGTACTAAAGACCTTTCTGGTACAACTTGATACGTGCTGTTTTCGATTAAGCTCCCTCCCTTTTGCTAAAGCGAGACGACTTTTATGATAATTCCATATCAACATAGTTTCTCTTTGCTTTACCAACCCCTTCCCCCTCTAATAAATAATAAGGGGGTGGGGTGGGGGTGGTGTCCTCCCAATATTTAACCAGTAAATGCATTTATCTATTTTTCAATTAGTTGGGAGCCAGGAGAAGGGCGTTCACTCTGTTTTAAAGTGATAAGAGTTAATAACGCCATTCAGCAACCAAACAGACGTTAATATGTACTTTTTGTTTTGGGTTCATATCGTAGAACAGTATCAACAGAACACACCAAGCCCTTGTGACAAATATGACACATTAAGACGTGGTTGACTAGAAACAGTAACATATCCGTAAAAAGAATGCACGCTGCTGATAAAGTTTTCATTTGACAGTATATTAGACTTTGATAGCGAAGCTAACTATACACATATGTATTTGGAAATGTTTTACATCATAAACCTATCAACATCTAATTTATTCATAGAAATTATTTATAGACCAATCTAGGAAGAAATACAACACGAACCTAAATTAGTTTCTCTGGATATCTGTACAATCATCTCTTACAATAATTGTAGAAGAAAAAGGGAGAAATCATCTCAACGTGATTATAAAGCTGCATGCTAAGTAGTACTCAATAAACGTATACAAAAGGTTTAAATGAAGAGACAAATATAATGTCTGTTTCTTTCCAAATATAGAAATTTACAAAGCCGCATTGCTGTCCCCCTATATTATAAATTTGTATATTTCAGTAATAATCAGTAATCCATAAAAAAGGTCAAATGAGATTTTGGATTTATGTGTGTTTTTTCATCAACCAGGCATTATAGTAAGGGATGTAAAAGGCATGTAGAAGGCTTGTAAAATTCAATGAATAATTTTGACTGATGAATCGCTATAAAATTAATATCATGTTTAAACTACATACATTGACACTGTCCTAGGAAACTATAGAAATATAGATATGAGATCAGAAGACGTACATATTGGAATCATCTTCCGAAGAGGGGGAAAGAAAATTTGATGTACTGTTAGCCACAATTTTTACGTATATCATAAATATATTATACATAATTTTATTAGATATATATATATGCCACGCATGCAGTCTACAGTTAATACAAGTTCCATTCGATATGTAATGATACGTGTAGGGGCGGGTGTACATCTCGTGAAAAGTTGAGAGGCAGTAAAAAGGACCTAATATTTTTGAAAAGCTAAAACAGTGAACTTTTTTTTTTTTAAACAATGAAAAACATTAACCCCTTTCATTAAACACTGAGAAATTGTATTTTACCGCAATATACCCTGCATCAGTACATTACATGTACACCACTTTATCATTTATATCACATTTCCATAGCAAAACAAAGAACAAAAACAATCGCAACAACATCAACAGCAGCAAAAAAACAACAGCAACAACAACAAAGAGCACACCATAATCATAGCTATATATAATTCACAGTTAACGATTTGAACAACAATCAGCCATTGAGAAATAAAGAAATCAATATGCCTGCACTCATAAAATAATATACACAGGCTGACCCATAAATACTAAAATAAAAGTCGTTATTATCATAAATATTCTGGGAAATTGTTCTATTTTGAGAGGGAAAGTGCTTTCTGATTAATGTCGCCTCTATTATCTTCGTACATCACGAGATTTCATGTTACCAGCGCAAAGCATGAGCAGAGATGAATTCAGCCGTGTTACTCTCCTCTGAAAAGCACTGTCGAAAATAAAGTTAAACTTATAAATACAACATTTTTTCATAGTAAAGTACAACTTTCACATTCTTCCAGTCATATTATCTGTTTAGGACTATATTTATCTTGATTACATTGTCCGCTTATTTTATCGCGGACATTTTGTTTGTAGAGATTATGTTCATACAATGCATACCTTTAATACAGAACAAACTTTCCATTTGCATTTATATATTTAATATTCTCATCATGAAGTTTTGCGCTGTGCTCGATGCTTATAACTAATTTCCGTTCACATTGTTTGAATTCTAATCAGTTAGCTCGTTAAATAATTTATGTCGATTTGTTGTTATTTTAATAGCATCTGAATTACATTACTCTGTTGGTGTCTTTGAGTATATATAATGGTTTGTGCATTTTATAAATATTGTCAGGCGCGGATCCAGGATTTCTTAGACGGGGGGGCACAATTTTTTTTTCTCCCGCAAATTTGAAAATCGCGCCGGCCGAAAATTCGCTCAGTGGGGGAAGGTTGTCAACACTAATTTTTTTTTTTTTTGCTCCCGAAAATTTGAAAATCGTGCCGGCCGAAAATTCGCTCAGTGGGGGAGGGGGAGGGGGGTAGTGGACACTAATTTTTGGGGGCCGGGGGCACGTGCCCCCTGTGTCTCCCCTGGATCCGCCAATGATTGTCATTATTATAATTGATATCGTATACTTCCGATTTTTATTCTGTTGACACAAATGCTCATGCATTCACAATGTAGTATAAAAAATCGTAAATAAAAGAAATACAAGCTTCTCATTTACCAATTGAGAATAGTAGCAGTGGAGTAGCGTGGGTTCAGTAATTGATGGGCAACTAATATCAAGGGTTAGGGGTGGCGTGAGGGCACCAGTCTTTAATACTTCGTGAATGAAATGCGTATGAACAAGCCCATCGATTGGGGGTTCTGTACTGTAGGGGCGTATCATCTTCACTTGTTTCCCGTGTCCACTTTCCTTATTCCTCTTTTCCTTTTATAATTTTTTATTTCGAAGTTCGATGGGTGCATGCGCCCCCTTGCCCGTTTAGCTACGCCAATGTATCTCAATGGAATATGTATAGTAGACTGATGCGGATTTGAGGATTTATTGTTCATTCCGTTTGCCACTCGCCTAAGCTTTCAAAGCCTGACTTAAGGGCACTAGCTCAGGAGAAGAACTTGCGATTTGTCATTAATATATTATTAACCTGAAATATACATCTAATATTTTTTTACTGATATATCTAGGAACTGGAATTTATGAATGACTCGAGAAACATCTCAATATACTCATCACTTCATGTCCAGCACCTCGTTTCTGTCTACTTTCAGATACATTACCATACAAAGCGGAAGGCTAAGTCAAATATCATGCTTAGTTTTCCAGATATAGCTACCACTACTGTACAGAGTACACCTTGTTTTCCAAAAGATTTTATACTGATACACAATATTTCAGATGTGTTTTATGAAAATTTGTTGCGGTCACCTCTAATTCGGAGGAAGCGTCCGAAATGGCCACCCTTTTAACGAAAATACTATTTTATAGATAATATTTTCAGAAGATATCAAATCACCATCGGTAGGTTGATACCAGATTTAACTTTCAATATTTTAGTGAACATTTTGATTTTTCGCATTCTCTCTCCCCCCCCCCCTCCAATTGATTAAATATCAATTTTAGGGAACCAAAATCTGAGGGGTTTTTTTTCTTTGTAACTTTCAATTAATTTGTTCATAAACATGGTCAATACATTGTTTAGTATAATAATTCCTGTTCGTTCCATTTTGCTTCCTCTCCTATCGCTGTATAATTACCATTGTTTTTATGTACTGGATTCATCTCAGGCAGATCGAGGGTTTTGTAACGGGTGCACAATTTCGAAAGACCTCTAACAAGCAAAATCAAAACTTTTTACTGAACATATTAATTCAATTTTTAAAAATCTTTGAAAAACAAGCGAACATAAAGGTTTATCACATTTCCAAGGTCCCTTTCGGTCTTAAATTAGGAAGAGGGGCACGGCAACACAATTTTGTGAGCATATATTTTCTCTGTGTATGTAATGCATGCACGTTTGAGTTTTTAAAAAAGATAACTTATTACACAGTAAAATCATTGTTAACATCTTCACATGGGAATACTGATTGTAACTAAAACACGATTGCAACTATTTTCGGAATATCAAGCCGGGGGTAATTTCAATACTCTATTATATATCCCATGGAAATCATGTTCGGATTACATAATACATGTACTTCAATGTAATGTTCGCACATTACAATGGGTGACGTTCAAGGCTATTGATATTACCGTAGGTTGACTTTTCGGACGTAGTTGCGATCGTGTTCAGTAAGATCAATCAATCAATAAAGCAATAAATAAAGCAATCAATCAATCAAGCAAGCAAGCAATCAATCAATTAACAATCAATCAAGCAATAAATAAATAGATCAATCAATCACTCAATCACTCAATCAATAATTCAATCAATCAATCAATCAATATACCGATGACATCAAATTTACGTATAGATCTATTGTCACCAGCTTCCTGCTTCTCGCTTGCATTTTTCTCCACATACGGTTAGTGCAATACCATTGTCTACCCCATGATAGCATTATTCACAAAAAATGCAGAGACATGGTCGATATGACGTATCTAGCTTATTCGAATGTTGCATTGTAGGAAAATTTTGATGAAAATATAACCGTCTTTATACCACGTTTGATCGCTTTAGCTGAAACCTCACGTATCCATTCGTGTTTTTCATTTTCTCTTTTCCCCGCCTTTTTATTTTCTTTGTATAGCAGTGAATTGGTGAGGAGTAACATCTAGCACCCCACATCGCCCCAGCATCTTATACCACAGATGGATGCCCTCTTTAAGAAGGACTCCCAACTTCCTCTTAACGCATCCCGTCTCTCATCCATCCACAGTTCCAATCCTTCTATTACAGCGCATTTTTCAGAAGACGTCCAACACGCTTAACAATCGTAGTATACAAAAACAATACATGTATAGTTATTTGGTCTTGATAAACGTCCTTGTGATACGCCCCTGGTGTATTTCTTATGAGTGCATCGTGCATTGCACAGAACCTCATCTCGAGTTATATCTCTCTCACGCCCATAACATGTGATACAGTAAAAATTTTAAAAAATCAAAGAAAAAAAATGTATCAAGATACAAATTTGGATCACGTGTTTTGTGTTACTGATTTACGTTATCAGGAATGGTGTAAAGAACAGCTAATAAGGTCATTCCTGTTTTCATTCTTCGACGGAATCAATGTAGAAAGTAGAAAGCGTTTGAAAAGGATGTTGCTTTATTGCCTGGTTGAGTAATATAAAACAAAAAACACCTTTGTATATAATAATGTTAAGCTTCATGTCATGTTTCTCTCGTCATAATAAGTTTCTTTTAATACTAAGGTAAGCATGATAAATGATTGGTTAGGTAAAATAGTGCGGTGTCAAACGGGCAACAGTAAACAGTCTAATTATTAGCAGCATTAATTAGTCCGAGCATTTTCTTTTGATATGAGTAGCACTCTTGATCTGAATTCAATTGCAAAAGAGTGATTTTTGTCGCGTGATAGGGCGTAGAGTACGGTAGTTGTAGAAGAGTATGATTTTGTGTGCCTAAACTGATGTGTTTATTTACGTTTAACATTACAAAGAAAACATGAAATCATATTTATCAAGATTTTCACCAATCGCTTCATTTCTTCCGACGATAGCTATAATTTTAGAACGATTATTCATAGTGCATTGAATTCTTTACCTGGTGATCTGAAAGTCAGGTTTCAACTTCTTAATTACCATCTTGAACTAAATTATACTTTATATCTCTTTTATAGAGTTTCAGGATATCACTTGATTAGTAAATGTAAATGCGCCCGGGTAAATGGGGCATTATATTGAGTTTGAGCCTTTTCAATTCCTAAAAGGGGCTAAACGAATGAAAATAAAAACGTAGTCAAAACCATTTGAGTAGCACGAGCATATGAGAGCTAACATCGAGTGAAATAAAATTTCAAAATGTAAGCCTAAATTGATAATTAAATTAAAGCACATTCTGAATGCATGTCAGACACTGAGCAGGAAATTTACACATTCGAACCATTAATGTGACCGGTCAAATAAGGTCATTCTTTGCTGTCATAGATAAAAACAAAATCCACTCCAATCAAATTTACCCTATACAAAGAATCAGGCTTCCTCTTAAAATATCAAAACTTTCAGACCAAGAAAGCACTTCACAATTTTTCGGACTGTATGTGATGAAAGCTATGAAACACTAGTAGTTTTCAACAATACAATTTGATTAAAATGTATATATTTTACGACCCACTACGTCCATGGAAATAAGGATTACATCAAATAAAAGCGCGCTATATTGATATAAAAAAGACAAATACCAAACGCATACTGAACTCGATGTGTGTTCCCTAAATAAAAAGTATATTTTAATGGAAAGGTATTTCTGATGTGGATCAATATTTGGAAAGGTTGTTTCATAACACTCTGTCCTATTTTTCGTTCACACTTGCAGCATTCGTCTCGAGAAGTCGTTTACTTAAAGGAACTGCCTAATATATATTTTTGGGGGGAGGGGGTGGTGCCCCTATAAACGTGTGAGCATTGGACAAACTACGAACAGCAAGATAATGCGATTAAGACACGCGGTATCGAGTCCGATATTTTCCATTTTAAATTAAAGAAAGGTAAAAACAGATGAAAACATATTTACCTTGCTTTTAGCATCACCCGCAATCATTTGCTTTTAATGTTCATTTTGTTGTAATGTTACATATTCTTACATTTGAATAAACTGGTGTTACATAACAAAATTTGTAGAAGTTGATACAATATAATGCTATTTTCATTACCTATTACATTGCTAACTTTTGAAGAAAGTGTTTATTGATATTGCCAGCTGAAAATGAATTGTAGAAACATAAGGTGTATATGATATATCTCATTATCGGTCTCAACAAATGTGTATACAATTTCATAACAGTTTAAATCTGCTGTGACTTGAAACATACATTTTATTCAATGTACGGTTATCCAACCGCCTACTTTAATAACTACTGGAATATAAATTCGTCATGATAAGACCGCTTTTTTCAGGTTTAGAATCGTAATTTTTATTCCACTATGGAACCAAACCGTCCTTGGAATCTGGAGAATAATATCACATTTTCCCTTGAGGTAATTCAATTTCATCGTTTACTTTCATCATATTTTACTTTAATGTTTTTATTTCTTTACATAATTTTAGCAGTGTGACGCGTTTTATAATTACTGGGAAATCTAAAGATCTGTACCCTTGAGCTGATTATACTGATATAACTAATTATTACATTTTGACTATTATTCGTCGTTATGGGAGCAAAACATTGCAAACGTAATGTGTTTTATGCCCACTGACCGTAATTTAATGTTATCACTTTCTTCCCCAAATATTTTCAGATGTCGGCCTTTCTAATCACGTTAACAATATTAAAGACAAATGTTGAATTAATGATTATGTAACATTTAGTATGCATGTATAGAATATAAACAGATAAATGAACTAATGAAGGTGCACATAAAATAAGTGAATAGACAGCTACATAAAGCACCATATGGAGAAAACAAAAGCACGTTGGGATTTCATCTTCTTGTGTATAAGGGAAAGGCGTTTAAGTACAAATGCTGTACATAAGTAATATTATGTAGAATAAATGAGAAAAAGAAATAAAGTTTACAATATACATGGTTTGTTCATCATCATCATGCTTATTTTGTGGTCTCGTGGAATTGGGATGATGTGTAATGAATGGATAGAGTTATATCATGTCTGGCACGGACATGATATAACTACCCATAACTGCCCATACAAAAAACACTACATATATTTTGTCTTATTCCTGTGGCTCCATTCTGCCACGTATTTCAAAATATTGGAAAGTTTTGAGCAAAATAAGCTTTTCAAAAAAAAACTGACCTGCACCCTAACCTACATGCAGGCGCGGATCCACGGGGGCCCTGGCCAACAACAAAAAATCTCACGAATTTGCCCTCCCTGACGTATTCACCGGCTTTCTGAGTCGCCGCTAAATATTTCCTCAAAAATTGGAGAAAAAAAAAATTCTCACGAATTGGGCCCCCGTCTTGCCGCCGGTTGGATCCGCTCCTGCCTACATAGTGTGGGTTTGTTAATTTTGTTTGTTTGTTCCTTTCTCTGTATTGTTCACAATGTTACATCAATAAAACAACATTTAGTGTATCTTACAAACAAACACACAAATCACAAGGTAAGAGTTGTTCACACATCTCTTCATTTATGTATAAATGTTCCTTGATGTATTTTGTTTTATTTCAAAAACGTGAATATCATACAGGCATATAATTATGTGATATATCATGAAAAAAAATCTAGAGAAAGAGTAAACAAAACAGATACTTCATCTTTTTAGCGATGTATTGAATTTTTTTTTTCTGCTTCAAGTCTACCCCATGAATCAAATGTAATTCTGTCATGAAAATATTATTGCATTTAATTAAAGTTTTTTTTTCCTTTTGAAAGGAAAATGAAATCATATCAATAATTCTTTGATTAAATTATTACAAAAATCATAAAAATTTGATAAAAACACACATGAAAAGAAATAAACGAATTAGAAGTAACCCAAACTAATTAGACCCAAACACATCAAGCATCCATGCAAATAATATATAGCTTAGCAATATTAGAACTAAGAGGAAAACAATGCATTCCAAACTAAAAACAATGATGGCTATATTTTAGAACACCTAATAACGGGTGAAACTAAATAGGTGTCATCACATATAGAAAGCTAGAAAATGTTTAAATAACCTTTAAAGATAAATGTTTTTTCTTTGCTCAAAAGCTGGAAATTATTTACAATAGGCAATTGATGAGCACAGGCATTATTATCTGCATAAAAAAATCACATGTCATGTGTCAACAGTGTGCTATACAACAATTCATAAGTCATTTTCCTTTATTATTATAATTTCTTTATTTCCTTGTTTTTTTTAGTTAACTTGGCTTGCCAAGAAATCATTCTAAAGTCAGTATCCAACGTTATCACTCCAAGATAAGACGTGTCTTATTTTCTAGTGCCTTGTCATTTGTCTCTCTTGACTGTCCTTCTTACTCAGGATCGTCCAGTCACTTGCCTGTGCCGCTCTTACATATACAATAAACTACTTTAAATTCTTTGCTGTTTGTTACCACTGATTCTCACAGATTTCTTTACCAATCCATTCGGGAAGTATAACAAAAAAATGTCCTTGCTTGCGTCATGACATTAATGGCAAGTTTTTACAATTAATTTGTCATCATCATTCTCAGAGTTACATCCAATCCATGTTTGCGATGTATCCCATTTCTAATTGTACAATGTGCAGTTTACAAGCTACACTGTATAATTTGCTGCTTCACTTGACAGGTAAAAACAAGACTTTCTTCTGTATTACTAATGCAAAGAAGCACATTGACAGTTTTTCATTAATTCTTGAACAATGACTTATATCTGCATGTATTTTGCGTTTCCACATGACTGAATTACTCACTTCCAACTGCATTTAAAGGGTAACAATAAATATACAGTATACACATACAAAATTCGTTGACAGGTTCTACTATGAAAATATATAATTTTCTCAACAAAACTGAGAAACACTTTCAAAAGGAACTTGAGAGCATTTTGCTTTTAGAAACATCCAGTCAGCTGAAGAGAATGTAATGAACCTTCTAAGCTTCTAGAAGATTAATCAGCTTCTGTCACTAAAATCATGAATTTTCTTCATTTCACATAACCCAATAATTTGATCTTTATAAGCATGACAAAAATTGAATAATATCCACAAACAAAAATTGCAACGCTTGCTAATCAATGTACACTACTTCTACATATCAATTACACATATTCTAAGGACTGATTTAAAATATAACTGGATATTCCAAACATTTACAGTAAACAACAAAACCTACTATATAAATACTAGCAATCCTCGTACATACAGCTCATACAAGCTAATTAATACACATTTAAATCGAGTTGCAACTTGCATTATACTGACTTTTCTTCTATCTATTTCCATTTTTGTTTAAAGAGTGAGAAAGCTTCAGAAACATCCACTAAATAGGAAAGAATAAAAGGGAACTTAGGAAGTTAGCAAAGCTACATGATTATTACATCTTTATCGTTAATAAACCACATGAAAGGCAGATATGGACACACACACACACACTAACAATCACATTTTATTATACGTGATATCAATGAAAGCATCAAAGACATGGAAGCTATAATAATTCCTGACAAAATTTCCACAAATCTTTTATCTGCCCTTTTTTATCAATTTTTTGAAAACTCAATACCTGAAGAGAAAATCTTAAATGCCTGAAGATGGAAGACCATAATCAAGATATCATGTCATTCAGGCCTTATCAATTCTTTTCTCTTCGTTAGATAGATCATGACTAATTTACCAGCTATCATGAAAGCCAAGAAGAAAAATAAGTCCTTTTTTGTATCTCTTCAAATTAATTTAAATAAATGCAAATTTTGCTACAGTGGACGCAAACAAATGCTGCTCTACATGAAGGAAACATATTTGGAGCACATACATGTACCATCAATGGTAGTGTATAATAAAAGTCATTTAAACATTTTCTTTCTTATTACACATTCAACGTCTGCTACATTACATGAGCATGATTAGATAAGACATGTCGCTGTTTTTCTTTGTCAATAAAAGCAATACATCAAAATAAAAGAGATGGTTCAATTCTTGTAATATAATATATACACAAAGGTCAAAGTAATAATATGATCTGATACATGATTTACTTATCTACACACATCTACTAAATGACAAGCATGATGACATTGTTATCAATTAATTTTTTTTTTCCTTTCTAATAAAAGAATACATAAAAGTAGGCAGAGTAATACATTTTCGTGATAAAATAATATTAAAATATTCTGTCACATGATTTCCGTTACTATGTTTGACCACCCACATTAAATTCAGGGAGGCGACGCCCTCATTCCTGCACCAAGCGGTAAGCATAGCAGTAGCTCAAGAAAAAGACCACATGATTAAATTACATATTTTTCATTTTTTATGTGTGAGACACACATTCTTAATAAGATATTTTTCTCCATCAAATGTACTGCTCAGATCAGTTAATATGATATAGTGATTTACTACTCACTTATGCATTAAAATCTAAAATATCATATTAATGTTTATGGATTCAACATTGCTTTTTACATGGCACTTCCTTACTTATGACAGTAATATCTTATACATGTTATAGTCTGAGTAAATAGTTTACCCATGCCAAATTTAATTTTCACTTTTTTTTCTTCAAAAGGAATACAGAACAGAAACATAATATGTTTATCATTTCCATAAATGATATCCATATTGTTACGATTAACTGTCTATTACCTAGCTGTATGATGATGATTTAGATCAATCAGAGTCCGTGGGTGGTTTGTTGGCGTACTTGGCTTTACGGATAATCTCAAGTTTCCTTCGCGCCTCCTCAAGCTCCCTCTCCTTCTTCAAGATGGCCTCCTGGGCTTCGATCTCGATGGCGATGTTACCTACCATGCGGTC
The DNA here is from genome assembly GCA_037976565.1 of Mesocentrotus franciscanus. Classification (NCBI taxonomy): domain Eukaryota; kingdom Metazoa; phylum Echinodermata; class Echinoidea; order Camarodonta; family Strongylocentrotidae; genus Mesocentrotus; species Mesocentrotus franciscanus. Next base: position 4,378,626 of record CP137666.1, on the reverse strand, counting down.
TGTGATCTCAACGCCTTGCGTATCTTCTGATGCGTCCTGGGACTCTTTGGCAGCCTTCACCAGGTTGTCTGAGGCACGCTTGACTGCATTACCAGCAACCTGTAGGTAGAGAGTCACAAAGAAAAAAAAACAATGCTTTCCTTATAAATCATATGCATGAATTTTAAAAGTCCATATGTGACCCTGCACCACAAAACCACTAAAAAGTCGCCGGAAAAGACTTTTTAGATTAGGATTGATTCTCAAAGAGGAGATTCTCAGCTTTAAAATGATATATTACTCATCACAATGGGATGTCTGTAACTCAATTAAATAATAGAAGGATGTCCAGTCCCACAGAACGTTACTTTAGAGAAAAAGGTGCTTAAACGTCTGAAGTCTATTTAAGCACTCTCACTCCCAAGGTCTTGTGCAAGGTGACAAAAGAGGAGGGTTAAAATCTATAGAAATTTCTGTAAAGGTATAATCAGATTGTCCTAAAATTTGGCACATTAATTAAGCACATCCTGTTCCTTATTTCTTCCTCTGTTTTTAAGTTATTGGAGGTCAAAATGAGACCAGTAGCACGGGTCTTAAATAAGTCAAAACTACTATAACAAACTCAAAATCAGAAAAACATAAGTCTACAAAATACTGCCAAAATAACACTTTAAAATTGTTTTGTGCTTCCGAACTTTAAGATTATACAGTGCGTCCCAGAAAAAATGAAACCGAGAAGTATCGATGATTTATCATAACTTAATCACAACTATAATTAATGAATGACACATATTTGTAAAGCTTAGAGTCTACTCTTTCATTTGATGCTACTCAGGTGATGCATATTTCATGCATGAAATGAGCCAGGAATAACAAAGTTCTATTTGTTTAAAGTAATGCTTGCATTTCCATAATTTGATTAAACAAAATCGTTTTCAATGGCTGCCTGCCGTAGCAACAAAGAGAGTTATCAAAAGTATTCATGCATGGCTGATCGTTAACGAAACGGAGTCTTCTTTCTGTGTTGTTAGGGCAGGCAGCCAGTGAAAACGTATTTGTTTGATAAATTATGGGAATGCAAGCATTAGTTTAAAGAAGTAAAACTTTGTTATTCCTGGCTCATTTTTCCTGATTAAGGTGTCATATGAAAGGGCAGAAAATGAACTTTCTAGAAATGTAATTTTTTCTTCGAAATTCAGATACCGCCCGCCAAATGACTTTTTGGTTTCCTTCCTTCAAATTGCTTTTAATCACTCATGCCTGAAATATGCATCACTTGAGTAGCATCAAATGAAAGAGAAGACTCTAAGCTTTACAAATATGTGTCATTTATTAATTATAGTTATGACTAAGTTATGATAAAACATTGATACTTCTCGGTTTCGTTTTTTCTGGGACGCACTGTATAGAAAAAAAATATACTCTTTCATGAAATGCTGAAAAATAACATTCGCTGACCAAAAAAAACCTTTATTGAGCTCGTACTGAAAACCAGACTATGCGACTTTTAGGTAGTTTTGTGATGCTGTGCGGGGTCACATATGCTATAATTACACAAAGTAGTGATAATTGCTGTAACTAAGTGGGCATGAATGCAGTCATTACTTTGACTATAGGACATCGCTCATTTATTCATTGCTTCATTACTGTAAAAGTGATGCTTTCGTTTTGAACCCCATAGAATAGTATCTTGCATGGCACACATAGAGTACATTAATTGCAGTGAGATGTAAGCTTTTAGTTTTCATAAACTCCAGAACATTAACAGCTCCATTCTATACATTCTAAATGGACAGAGAGAGAACTCAACAGATCTTTCCATCACTCTCTACACCCACAAGACATACTATCAACAAGTAAAGAAATATCTGCATTATCTTCACTCATATTTGCACATGTGTCACTCAGTAATGTGTGCAGGTTCATGTATAGATCTTGAGAAAGAGAGAATTTATCCCTCTAAGTACATCTATAGATTTTACTCTTCCTCATATCTCATTCCTGTTGTGCAAAGCATGGTGAAGTACATGTACGTAATGAAGACACGCAACAGGGAGGGACAACTCATTTCCAAGCCTGATGTGCTATATTGAGAAATGCATCCAACCTCTAATATTTGCGTAACACTTGCTCAATAAGACGCCTACCGGTACATTTGCTTCTTTTTTTTCAACAGATCAAATGACAAGTCCATTTACGGTGATTCAATTTGGATCAATTTTGAAAGTGATGACTGCTTTTAGACACAATATAAACTCTACGTGGCTGAAATTTGATGAAAAATAACATATTATTTTCATCACAGATGTATCACTATTGTGCGGTAATCGTTGAGAGTGTTGTAAAACAGATCTAAAGATGAAGGATGAAAAAATGCACAAAGGCATGTCATAGCTAAAATTTCAAAGGAAAGTGATTGTATGTTAATAGATAGCATCAGAAAAGAGACTTTTGATTGACGTGCAGATATCAAAAATTAGGATGCAAGTTTTGAAATCATATTGGCTGATCAAATCTAGCACCTTTTGCCAAAACCCTTGAAGGTTGAGAACATGAGAATCATAAAATATAATTATCTGAAATAAAACAAATGCCCATCAAATTTGGCCTACGAACAAAGATCAACAAATCATATGCATAAATGCAATAGCATCTAAATGTACACTTTGAGAACTACATGTAGAAAGTTCATGAAATTTATCAATTCATAGATATATATATATATAGATACGTGTACATGTATGACAGCAAACCATGGGGCCTCAATGTATTTCATTAAGGGAAAATTATTAATATCTGTTGGGGATATATTGTTGGATTTTTATTCACAGTATATTCCTCATTTTTACAAATTCATTGAAAATAAAGGCATATCTATTTCTTTTCATGAAACTTTTTTTTCTTCAAGTCTAATGTGCCATGGTGTGTCTACACCTTGCCTCGTGCAAAGGTGGTTTAATACCAGTTTTCTGACGTACCATTCTTTTTTGCCGGGCTTTTTCATTGCACAGCAAGCAACAACTACTGAGTAAATTTACAGTTGATTCCTGATTGTACATACAGATAGATATATGATTATTAATATAGAGACATGCATATGTATAGGAAAGGATAGGCAGTGAGATTTGAAAGCTTTGGCTTGAAAGCTATGAGTTGAGATTCTTCTCTAGACATAGTAAGGTGAGTGCCTTTAGTTTGAGTGAGATACTGAGATCATTGTGAAAGGCGTAGACATATGAAGAAACAAATCATCTGATAATGGATATCATACATATGTTGTAACCACCCAGTCATTCTGGAGGGTATAATCCAAGATTTTCTCCTTAAAGAGAATATTATATTTCTCTCACATTCAAATTACACATACTAGTTGACAACCTTCAAACTCTCAACCAAATGCATATCAGCATAATTAAAGGTTAACCCACAAGAGACAGCTATACTTTTTCATTGAATGTCTATTTCCAACAGGTTTAACCCAAATTTATCTAAGATTACGTCTCCCATGGGTTCAATTTCATTAGAGTGGTATTAGCAGATGATGTAATTAGACATACCTGGAGTCTTCGCATGGATTCACTGAAGGTATCAGCCTTAACCTTGCATGCGACCAGCAGCTGGGCGGTGGAGCTGGCGACTTGCTTGGCTGATCCAATCAAACGTTCCTGACTGGCATGACCTTGTACCACAGAGTTGGCCGACTCGCACAGGCCCTGGGTGGCAGCAGCGACCTTACGAGCCGCAGAGATGAGCCCCATCGACCACTGGCCATCTTCGCTGTATGGTGAGGGGTTAGCACGCACCTAAAGGATGCAGAAAATCAAGTCATGGGCTTACATAAGAAGTTGCTATAAATTATTGATAAGAAAGGTATCTAAATAGAGATTTTAAAAAATAAAGCAGAGAGCATGTGAACAGACATATTCACATATGTACACTCTATCTGCTAAATTGAAGTTAATATGGAGTAACATTGCAGAACAATATCCTGCACAGAGAACAACATAATGAAAAGGAGAACCATACAAATTCCAGGGATAGGTTAAGGGTACTTAGAGAAAGGCATAGTTTATGTGCATGTACATTGTATGCTATGAGTTTACTGTCCAAATGTATGTAGGAATTACAACACTCCTTTCAGCTAAGTCATTTTCTGGAGTGACATTACTGTACAATATCATACACTGGCAACAAAAGAAATAACATGGTTTATGGGGGGACTCATAATATTTGTTCAGACTCTAAAAATCTGTTTTCTATTGAAGTACTGCGGTATTTATAAAACAGCATGTATTTGATTATCCTAATCCTCTTATTTTGGTACTCAGCCAATAATAGATCTTAACATGATTAAAGTATCAAATCAGCATAAAAACAAATTGACAAAACAATGAGATCTGATTGTAATATCAAGGCAAAGATTTCTTCATTAATTACTTGTCAAGTATATTTTGAAGGACTCATAAATATAGGTATGGGGCCCATCCTTTGCATGGTTTAGGTTAAAGGATGATGGCAAGTCACTGTTTGACATACAAATCCATGTATAGATCTGTTAGAGGGCCAGAAGGGTGTTAACTCATATCCTTACTCAAAGAGATTTCTGGCTCTCAACAGATGATGTACATGTACATAATGACTGAGAATGAAAAGGTTCACACTGCCAGTAGATTTCAGGAAGTAATACAAATAATGATCATTATCTTTCTAAATTCATGACTGAAATCAGATATTACAAAAAAGAAGATTTCTTTCTCTTTTCTACAAAAAAAGAGGGGCACAATGAATCTTCTTACCCTTCCTTGTTGCACCAATTCCCTCTGTGCATAGCCAGCAGCTTTGACTAGAGCACTGGTTGCAGAGGCAATGGCTTTGGCTGCCTCCAAGATCTGCTCCTCAAAGTTAAGACTGTCGTCTGCTTTCTGTTCCAGCAAACAAGATAAAACACAAAACAAATGAAAATAAAGAATATGCAATTAACAAGATTAGAGGGGGCAGGTACATGTAGATGCATATTGGTGTTATGAGCATGGGTCTGCAGAATAGGATATAGGATTGGACAGGGAGAAAATAAAATGGGATCTTTAAGTTCATTCCTTTAGTTACAATTCAATGTCAGTTACACATGCATTTTGGGGATACATGTGCAGAAAGGAACAATTTTGATTCCGATGCAGTGTTAACAAATGGAACATGATATGTGTACTTTTCTATTTATAGTGGCCTATAAAAATATGAGGAGAAAACATATTATACATCATCAATATCATAAAAACTGTGAGTACAGTGTAATAGTAACATTTTCATGACATTTAAACATCAAGCAAGTTCACTACATGTATGTGTGACATGTAGACAAAATGAATATATACACATTATTAAATCTTGATTGATGTACGCAACTTTAAAAATTTGATTCAACAATGGACAACAAACTGCTCCAAAAGATTCCTTACTCTGTGAGGCTATAATAATAATAATAATAATAATAATAATAATATATTCATTTGTAAAGCGCAATAACCATGTGGATATATTCTACTGCACTGCAAGAGCTTGTAAATGCTGTGATATACATACTACATGAACAAGTGAGTTTTCAGTTTTGATTTAAAGTTTTCTAGTGATGGGGCTTTCCTTATTTCTAGTGATAATCTATTGTACATATGGTTTCTAAAAATCACATGTACAAGTACTACATGTAACATATATATGTACATGCTCTTTCGTGTCCATCAAAATGCATGCTACTAGCACAGACATACATTGATTGTTTGATATGTGTGAATGGCATAGGGCCATGTTTTCAGGGTGAAAAGAAAATAGCTGTTTGAAACAATGGCCCCCACTAGCATATACATGTGCATCAATCTCTGCATTTTTTGTCAGTCATAAGACACAGAATTTTGAAGTACACCATGCACCTACTCATTCTATTTTCAAAGTGATTTACTGACTCAGGCCTGAATAGGCCCATAAAGGAGATTAAGACAGGGAAAATAGAAAGCATGAATATGGGTATAAAGACTGTTGTACTTTACTAATGTTTGGTTTCGTAACACTTTCGTTACTTACTGGATGCATATCAATATGAAGAGTGCAAGACATAATATCCTGGATCATAAATGCCTCTTAACCCTGTGGATTTCACAGTAATAAACCCTTCACTATAAATACAATTATTTTAATTTCAATCGAAAACAAGGGCTGAATATTTGAGGGTTAACAAAATGAGAAAAGTGGTACTCATGTGTAATGAGATACTACACTTTTCATCAAAAACAATAATGGACTTTATATATAATATATACATATATAAATAATAATTAAAACAATTGAAATCAAAATCCTTGAGAGTTCTCTTCTTCACTATGACTGGTTTCAATTGTATTTCTTCTATTGAAACCAGTCATAGTAGAGAAGGGAACTCTCTAGGATTTTTATTTCAATTGTTTTAATTATTATTTGTATATTGCCGGGACAGAGGATTATCAAAATCAAAATATTTGTTCTATATATATAAAGCTTCTTTTCCTGAAAATCACCATTAAATATTAAAGGAAAACTCAAGGAAAATTTTTAAAAAAGCTACCGGGTATTCAAATTTTCTGGCTTCATTTGATATGAAATTTTCTGTTGACAAGAACATTACAAATCAACCAACTATATATCTACTGTATTTCACAAGTGACACTTGTGAAATATAATATTCTAAACTAGAATGTGGCTGAAGTGTTATTGCACTATCAATACTTCATTTTTTGATGTAGTCTAATCAAACTTCATAATATAATGGAAAACAGCAATAATGAGGTGTTCAATCACATTGGAGGTACCGGTACTAGATAATATATTAGAACAAAAGTGTATGACCCTTAAATCGCAATTTGCAAGCAACTCAGGTGTGGTGATCCTTATACAAGAGCCATGCCATACATGTATATTACGAGATTATCAATCACATAATATTGCGTGGATATCAAAAATGGTTTGTGTGTATTAAAGCAGAGATACTTTCTGTGTCATATTTTTCATCTTAGAAACATTATAAAAACATCTTAAATATGTCATATTAAATCATTAATCAATAGGCCTGTCTTCACTAGCTCGAGATTGCCAAACTATCCCGCTATTTGTCCGGTGCGTCTTCACCAGACCGAAAACTTGCACTATGCGATAAACGCTGAGCAAAATATCTCGAGCTAATTTCTCAAGGTCGAGTTTCAAGTTTCGAGGTCGAATCTCGAGCTGATGAAGACGCGATTTGTAACTTCGGGATTATTTCCCAAATCAGAATTAGCGGGCTATTTGGCTATCTCGAGATGATGAAGACGCGCCTATTGAAGCCACTTTCAAACAAGACAAGATAAATGGCCTTCAAAAAAAATTATACAAATACTGGATCAAAATAAAAAATGACATTAAAAAAGGGACTTTATCTATTTATCTATTTTTTTCCATCATTTATTTTCCTCTTAAAAAAGAAAATATGCACCCATTTCCTTTTTTCCAAAACCATTTGTAATTTACCAACATTGAAAATAGTTTTGTTTTGCCATGGTGTTTCTTACAAACGTGGTTTAATATGTCGTTTCTGAATGAGGCTAACACATATCTACAGCAACCATGTTGAAATGTCATATTCATCAGAGTGATATCCTTTACATGAACAATAATCACTTGCATTTTAATGCTGTATCACATCTCTGCTTCTACTTGAATACCCTAGATAACACACACAACCAATAAAATGTAACTTTTATTAATGATTTATAGAAGTGAATGTTGAATTCTTATCAAGATGAAAAATTGGTCATGACTATTCTCATCCAATTCTGTTTTCACATGAAAGCATATATATACCAACTGAAATGACTGTTGTGTTTAGTTCACCTCAAAATGATTTGGATTTCGCATAAATTTTTATGCAAGACATGTAGAGTTCAGTCCAAGTGATTTGTCATGCGGAAAAATATACACGGGAGTGCTGAGCGATTTAGCTCTGGAATGCTCAACAAAGGCTCTGGTAAACTGTTAAAGAAAACTGGTAATATAAAAATGAAATACTTAAATATGACTCTGAGAAAAACCACACTTTTACCATACCATAATCTAAAAAAGAGCTCCCATGGATAGAAATGGTATTTTTACTCTCTTTGTCACTGCCCTTCAAATTTGAGTGCATGAGGTCAACGGAGATGTATACATTATATAGTGTATGAGAACTGCCCCCCCCCCACACACACACCCTTATAAGCATTGCATGTGTAACTATGAAAAGTGGTGTGTGTCACATTTACAAGCAATCTGGAATTCTTTATCCTAACCCAATCTTATAGAGAAATAATTCACTCAAAACTCATTCAAAACCTAGGTAAAACACCCCCCCCCCAAAAAAAAAAATATATATATATCTATATATATATATATATATATAATAAAAAATGCATATCACTATGGAATCAAATTTTATACCAATTTTGTTGTTTTGCTTTCTTTTTTCCCATTATCAGAACTCCCATTTTCTTACAGTATAACTTTAAAGCCACCACTTGTAGAGAAAGGCCACATGTCTACAAAGACACACACAAAATCTCCCTTGAGCAGAGTTTCTCAATGACACCTACATTAAAGATACCAATCCTTCAAGACAACCTGCAAATAAAGACCCCCTTTTCTTCTCTTCTTTAAAGGTACTATGTCCCATTTGCAGGCAAAAAAATGAAAGGGTTAAATTCCAACGGCATTTGAAAGATAATACTAATTTAGAACTTCCCTAAAAAAAGGGGGCTTGAAAATGTCTTTAAGTGGGAAAATAACGACTATTAGTAGTCTAATCGACTTAAGTGCTACCAAGACAATAAGTAATAGTCTGATTTTCAGACCATTGTACCGAATGGTCGTACGTTTTGTGCTGCGCAAAGATTCAATAAGTTTAATTTTGACAATTACAAGAAGTGGGTTATTGATGTAGACAAATGCTCATGTACTCTTGACAGCTCATTATATGCATGTTATTACCAAAGAAGACAAAAGCCAGTCAGTCACTCGATAGTGTCTGACAGTGAAGTCTAGCAAGTAAACGGGTTTCCTTGCATAATATGAATATTAGGACACTGCTAACGTTTAAATTTCACAGATAGGACATACATATTCATAATTCCTGCAAAGTTCTACAGAATTTGATGTTGGCTGCAAAAGGGACATAGTATCTTTAAGTGGTCTTGTTATGTATGTTTTATGGTATCAGTCTTCAACAAATTGAGGAAATTGGGGTGTACTGAAGCAGGAATCAGCATGGTCAATAGTAGCATTGCAAGGATTTATGAAGCACTGTGAGTTACGTCTAATTAGGTTGAGATTATATGACATGATTACTAACCAAGCCTCAACCAAAAGAGACATATCATACAGGGTGTCACAGAGGAGCAGCATAGAGGAGTTATGAGAAAAGAGAAGGAGATAGGAGTTTGAGAGATTTACATACAGGAGGAAGAATGAGAGAGGAGTCTGAGGAGTAAAGAAAATGTGAGGGTTGGAAGTGAGAAGGGATGGAGAGTGACGGGTGGGGTGGGGGTGGGGATGGGGGATGGGGGATGGGGGAGGGGGAATGGGAAAGGGAAATGAGATTGGGGGGAAGATACTAGAAAGAGATAGACAGGGAGGTAGGGAAGGATGGAGGGAGGGAGGGAGAGAGAAAGAGAGAAAGAGAGAGAGAGAGAGAGAGAGAGAAAATGAGAAATACAGAGAGGAGGGAAGAGAGATTACTAACAAAATAGAGTGGTAGAAAAAGAGATCATTAAGAAAGAAAACCCCTGCAGAACATGCATAGACCTAGTTTACAAGTCCATATCATGGAACATGCATGAAGACCAGCATATGAAGAATTTGGAGTCTAAACTACAACGAAAGAAACAAGCATTTGGCATTTTTTAGAAACTGAAATACAGAATCAGGGTTGCAAGTTGTGCATGCTGAAAAATCTGGGGAGTTACTTTAGAGACAGGAAGTGATATCACAAAAGCTTGGTTGATGCTGGGGTGTAGGTTACTAAAACGTGTTTGATTTAGCTTTTAGATGAGCAACTATCTACTGCTACACAGGGATATCTTCAACTTCATTTTCATGTAATCACTAGATCAAGAGGACATATCACTCAGTTATTCTACATTTCAATACTTCAAAGATCTTAAAGCACTGTTTTGAGCTAGTTTACTATCAATCATGGCATTTCATAATAACATTTAATCATGACGTTTCCTTTTGAGAAGAGACTGATCTATTTAAAAAGTTTCATATTCAAAGTACATACTTATCATTTATATAATATGTCATGGACAAGGGTTAGTCAAATTGTCAAAAGTTATAAAGACGGTCTTTATAATCATTCATATCATATATACTTTCATCAAAATCAATGTCAAATTTAGTTGTTAAAAGAGTTCTTCAATGCAAATTTTAATGTTAGACAAAATTTAAAGGGTGATCTCGATATATTGAAAATATTTTTCACTATAATTTTAGTATGGAGATTATTACTTCATATTGCTTTTACTTTGGCTTAATGGCATAGATGACTATTAGCATAAAAATATGTGCACTTAAAGACAGGTTTTAAATTCTAATCTTCTGAAAACTGAAAGAGAATATAGCTCTGAATACAAGTAACAAATGAACTTCTCTGTGAAAGTAAAACGTGAGCTATTATGTATGTAGGATATTCTTTTCAAACTTAACAGTTAGGATACATGAGGTTCACAGAGATACTCACATGGATAAAGTTACACTATTTAAGTTACATAGGATTATAATCTGTCATGTGATATAATAAATCCTACAAATATGTACAAGTGTACGGTGTATGTTTTGATCATCATCATCAATTATATTTATCCCACTATAAAGTATTTCGTTCCCCAAAATTGACATAGAAAGCTTCTTTAACAATTTTACAATCTCTGTAGTTAATCATGATCAGAATTACAGTAAAATTTACATTTCTGAAATAGTCTTATGCACAGGAAAAATATGGATAATCCCTTGTGTATATGATTGATGATACTCATAGTGAAATATATCTGTGCTTGTGATTGAAAAACTGTTTGTTAACAAAATACTTTCTAGAAGTATCAATTTCTCTTCAAATTCACTGTTAGACAAGGAAAAAGTCATAATTTAAATCACATTTCACATATATAAACACGATCACAACTACTTTTCGAAAATCAACTCAATTTCAATTCAATACCCTATTGTATGTCCCATAGAAATCACGTTTGGATTATGCAATATACATGTCTTTGTAATGTTTGTATATTTAGAAAGTATTTGTACAAGGCCAATGAAATTGTCTTAGGTTGATTTCTATTTGAGTTGTTGCAATCATGTTATATATTTGTTACTTTTCCCTAGACAACATGTCTTTGTTACAGGAATGCAGCCATCGTATCTGTACATTATAAACATAAACTTGTCTGTGATATAATCATCTTATACTATTCATTTTTAAAAACAAAGTTTAAAAATACATATATATATGTACAAGTCTAATGCATGGTTTATTTGACCGTTATATGGTTAATTTCCTTGTTATTTTTGGTAGTTAATGCAATCAAAAACCAAACTAATTTCCCAGTTGAACTAAAAACAATCCCAGCAATCCAATTAAATGGTCCAGCAAGACCAAAATATGGGTATTGTTTGCTCTGAGCTAATGAAATCTTAATGAGACTTTAACACAGCGTAAACACCCTTCTGGTTTCAAATAGACAAAATACATGTACATACGCAATGAATATGATATTATTTGTACTGTTCATAAAACATTCAGTAATATTATCTACTTGCATCAATATGATTTGAAAAAATTATGCACGTACCACAATAACTAAACTTTCAGATACTTCTACAACGAAAAAAATCCTACCCTGCACGAATAAGGAGCAGATGGCAAGAGCAAATTACTTACAAAAATCCTCATCTTCTCTTAGTCCTGTGTTATGAAATGGGCTCCCATACAATCACATTCACAATCACAATCACCTACACTAAACCCATTGCCAATCCAGAAATAGCAACACATGATCCGCCAGATTAGACCCAAATTAAATGATCGGATCGCGCCCACTTTTCCACAAAGCACTGGCAGAAAGTGATTCTATGTTGGGGCAAAAGGGGGAGCACTTCTCATCACGTGAGTCAGATGAGGGGGAAAAATAAGGGATTATTGTATTGAAGGGGAAGGGTAAGCCATCGCAGTTCAGTTCAGTCGAGACTTGGTAAAGAGCTTCCATCATCACAGGATTTGAGCAATAGGATTGTAGAGACACAGAGCTCTGATGAATAGTCTAATCATTGATGACACAATTGACCTATAAACACTCATTCCAAATTCAATTTCTAACTAGAACATTCTTCAACACAATAAACAAAATAAATGGAATCGTCCACAAAATTGTCCTCGGAATATGGTAGTAAAAACACAAGCAGATACTACTTTCTATCAAGTAAAAAAAAAACAATGATGACCAATTTAAATTTCAAGACATTCCTAAAAAAATATTTACATCCATTAAAAAAAAACTTTGTTTATCAATCTTATAAGTTCATTGTTGATGTTCCCAAACATTTTGATTGCACATATAAACGTGCATGTACATGTGTGGCCTGTATATTTGGCACTTGAATTATGCAGAGGAGAAATGCATGAATTGTTACATTCACTACAACAACAAAACAAACATGTACCAACATGTAACAAGAACGAAAAACAGTTGTAATGTGAAAAGTGAAAGGAGAGGATATCAAAATGAGTAGAGATACAGATAGTCATGCACAGCACGAAAGCTCAATATTATCAGTTTGATTAGGGATTCAATAGAATTTAGACAAACAGTTTGCTCATACATGTTTGTAAATTCTTCTTTTCATTAACAGGAGCAAAAAGGAAGGAACATGACATTTCTAAGGTTCCTGCATCAAAGTATCTTAATAGTAAAATATTATTCACAGTTATCAAACTTTGCAATACCAGTATGCCTATGGGTCTGCTATTACATGCAAAATAGATAGAGAACTTAAAGACAAAAAAGATGAAATGAAAATGGACATATAAATATTTTCCATTTAGCATTTGTAGAGAGTTTCCCTCCATTAGTGTACCTCAAGTATAGTGGAAATTTAACCTAACACTATCTAATGGAAACCATATGGACATAGATTTTGAACAATCAATTAAAAAATAATATTAATAGCTTTACTACCCTCTCCTATCCTATTCTGAAAAGATAATAAAAACAGAAGAAAAAAATTATATTCCTTTGCTAAAATTGATTCTAACTTTTGGCAAAGGAATACATTTAATATTTTGGAAATCCTACTGTTATACTGGCTCATATTACAAATGCAGGTGTTAAACGGTGTGTTGATGTAATCTAGTACCTAAATTATGCAATTAGAGATTTTGTTTAGCAAATTGTGTAAATCAATAGTCAGCAACTGGAAATAAAATCATGATAGCTTCCTGCTTATTCATACCCAAACATGGTCAGGAATATTGGAGGCTGTTGGGGTTCTCATACAATGCAAGGGACTAAGCAATAGTGGGAGGGAGGTGGAGGGGAGGGGTTGAGGATGTGGTAGGGGTAGGGGCTAGAGGCTGGGGTAGGGGTAGGGGCTTGAGTGTGTGATAGGGGTGGGGTGAGGGTATGATAGGAGTCGGGGTGAGAGTGTGGTAGGGGTAGGGGCCGAGGGTGTGGTAGGGGGTTGAGTGTGTGGTAGGGCTAGGGGGTTGAGTGTGTGATAGGGGTGGGGGTGACGGTATGATAGGAGTTGGGGTGAGAGTGTGGTAGGGGTAGGGGCTGAGGGTGTGGTAGGGGGTGAGGCTGAGGGAGATTGCTTGGGCATGCCTGGGTGATGTGTACATACAAACGACAAGTCCTCTCCTCGCAACACTTTATTCCACATAGGGGTTCCCTCAGAAGCCCCACACTGTTCCGATGATTTGATGTGACAAAGCAAAGGGTGAAATGTGCCAAGAGATGATGGTGAGGGGAGCAGGGCATGAGCCAAAGAAGGGAGTTCAGACAAACAGACAAACAAACAAACAAGCAATGAGTGAGTATGTATGTCCAACAGCAACACAAACAATGACAGTGCAGATAATATATAACATCAAACAATCAACAAACAGCAAATCAAAATAGAGACAGGTACACATGAACATATTACATGTACATGTAGCTCTTTCCATCCGTTCAGATCCTTCCATATACTACAGGGTGTATATCTTCTGTTTAGTGTTATCAAACTGTTGTTCCACATCAATGTCTGATCAAACACAAAAGGATGCCCTCAATGCAATAAAGCCTATGTTTATGCTTCCTTTTATATAATTCTTGATCAAGTTTCATTTTAACCAAATGTTGCTGTCCATATAATGTTTACAACCTACTGTATCACATAACTGACCATATTCCTCTAACACATAGTATGAGATCTCTAATGTATAAATTTTATCAAGTATTAAAGGACACAAATAAATTGCTGTATTGTACAAACATACCCATATGACCACCACTACAACACAAACAAGTGGATACTGTTTGATGAATATCGCCATGCTACATGTAAAGTATGCTTAGTAATACAATTAAAATTTGATCTAAAACGGAATTCATTGCATTTATATTCATATACTAAAATGTAATGAGATTTCAATACTGTGTAATTTTACCTGCTAAAGGATTACATCTTAATAGAAACAACAAAAAAGGGTAAAGTGCAGGGATTGGGAAAGCGGGTAATTAGAATACATTTTTCTACAGATTTTGCCCCAAAATTTGCCCTGAAAATGAAGCTGTGTTCCAGCAAGGGTGACAAATAACCAGTGACACAGGTGAGCATTATGCATATACTAAAAAAAAATTCAATGATAAGCATCCTTCTGATGCCTTACCTGGTCAAATCTAATCATAATAATTGGGTAGAAAACATAAATTGTACCACTAATGTTGATATAAAGGATTTGATTGGCAAAGATAACAGTACTCATGGAGTCTTAAATGCATGGACATACATGTATGCTTGTATTTTAGTTGACTGAGAATTGCTTCACGAAATAAATTTCCCTGTATCTTCCTTGATTAACTTTCCTAGATTTAATAGTCTGCCATATCTAAAATTTTCAAGATTTGCATCATACTGAAAAAGGGGGGAAATTCACATTTTGGGTTGCAAAGGTTTGTGTGAATTATTTAGAAAAATACACCATTTTGTGTAGCTGATGTACATTTAATGCCCTTCTGGCTCCAAATAAACATGAGTGGGAGTATGGATTATATGACAAATTGTCTGGTATTTTTTGGTTTTTTCCTTGCTGTTTTGATGAATTCACAGTACATGGATAAGAGGCATGAGTCACATCTAGACTACATGTACTTCCAGTCTTATAAGCATTAGGGAAGGAAACAGGCAAGAGCAGAGGAATTCAGATAAGAACCAGGCACACTGTTTGGGGTGTGGGTTTCAGCTCATGCAAAACCAATGGATAGAAACCAATTTCACTCGTCTAGAGCTAACCCACCTCAAGTCAACAAATAAACAGTCTAGGTGTCTAGGTTGAACTATCAATGAATCGAAGAGGCAGTAATCAATTTTTTATAACATTCCCCACCCCCCCCCCCAAAGCCAGATATTTATTTATATTTGACAATATAAAATTCATATGGTTCATACTGGTTTAATTTTGTTTTGTGTTTAACATTAATCAAATAAGAATCTTTATGTTTTGCTAAAATATTGTTCTTTAAAGAATCGGAAATTGTCTTAAGCAAGAAAATATATTCTAATATAAAATTCACTATTATATCATTTACACTACAATAAATTCTTGTCTTTATTTGTTTTGAATTTTTATCTTATTACTCATCTTTTTACTACTAATGATTGTAACTTCAGAAATTTTGTCTCATTTATAATATTAATACTGAGAAACTTAATAGATAAATATTGCAACCAGAGAGTAATGCATGCACATAAAATATTCAATTCTATGAACTACTGTACACATTCTATTTTCAAGACCACTGAGAAAAAATAGGATGCCACTCTTATACACTGAATTGGAATTTTTCAGATCTACGCACTTTCTGAACCATTGGCTTAGGTACATTGGACGAGGGAAAATCAATTTGATTTCCTAAATCTCCTAAACATTTAAGAAGGGATTGCATCATCTATGCTTCTTGACATATTATTATGAATTGGAATTCTTCAGATCTACGCACATTGGCTGAGGTATATTGGACGAGGGAAAATCAATTTGATTTTTTAAATCTCCTAATCAATTAAGAAGGGATTGCATCATCTATGCTTCTTGACATATTATTATTATAATAATATTAGTTTTCCTTCGAACAGAGTTTAAAGAGATAGCTCTCAGCAGAGTTTATGCTGCTAATAGGTTATCTTCATTACATGCTCATATGCTTAAAAAATAGCAAGTCAACATTAACTTGAAATCAACCTGGACTCATGCTTTAAACAAACAAACAGAATCCTAGAGGAAAAAAAAAAATCATAAATAGACTGTACTTGGCACACTATTATGACTCTCATCAGCCTCGAAAGCATCAAGCCTCATTCAAATATGATGTGGTAAACTGTGGCAATTTTATTTTATGATGTCTAATATGCTTGACATTTCTGTATCTTATAACACAGAGCTCAGAGAATACGAGTAGGACCTTTGTGTTGCGCAGTTGCCATTCATTACCAAATACAAAAACTGCAGCTTTTTTTTTCTTGACACCATCACACCACTCACTGGATGATAACCCATCATCACTGAATCATCACCATCCATTTATTATTTCTACAAGGAGCAGGGATACAATCTTGTTAACCCATTACCTACAGGCACCTGGTGGTCCCTGTAATAAGCCTTTGGGAATGTGAGAATTCAGGAGCCAATGGGTTAGTAAAGATGTACATGTATCAAGACTTACCCTAGCACCTTGACGTGGTTTCAGTAGGGCTAGTTTCCTTGCAGCTGCTTCGATGGCATTCGCAGCACTTAGAAGTTCATTCTCAGCAATCACGTTAGGATCATCAGGGTTGACCCAATCAGAACCTACCCGTCAATCAAACATACAAAAGACAACAATTTGTTAGCTTTTGAAATGAGCAATTTCTGACTTTGTATACCATCTATTCAGGGCCAAAAGGGTGCTATAAAACTAATTATATACCTCACTTAAGAAATCCAGCCATCTGATTGGTCGAAATTGCAGTCGTTGTTTTAACTATTCCCGAAAAATGCCAAAGCCATGTAATAGTTTTAAAAAATAGTTTAAAAATCCCGGCAAAATTCCAATTACCGGAAATTGGTTCAGTCTTGCTGAAATACCCATTGGTTTACGTGTTAAAAACTGGTTTGAGCGAGCGGACACCATAAGTGTGCGAATAATCGGTCGCTAGCTTAATTTATCAATTTTTAATACATCGTAGCGCAGACGACCATACGGCAATCTCGATCGTACTGAATTCCAAACAAGGCAAAAATGGCTGAAGAAACTCTCCCAAGATTTCAACTTCTTAATGATGATCAAATGCAAGACTTGATTAATTCTGCTGACAGCAAGCACACCAAGGTATTCTAAAGTTAAGCCGTCAAATCCAGTCAGTGGAGTCCCACACATTAATTGTTGTGTAGAGGGGTCTAGAGATCTACTGTCATTGACATTGTACTGAGTGAGTATTAAACATTACCGCACCGCGGTAGATGTAGTCTAGACTACTTTACTTGGATGTAGAGACGTAAAGCTTGTACTACGTAGCTTATTTGCCCCTCGTCACGTTGGGTAGTCTCTGATAGGGTGAAAACTTGGGTGGATGGGTTTTCCAGTGCCTCTCAACAATAGATTTGAATATATTATTAGATCTAACACTAACTAGATTCTATGTAGGCCCTAGTACAGTAGTAGTATGTATTTCTGCTCTTCCTGTTCTACCAGTTGATTGGTAAGTTGACTATTTTTCGGCATATAAAAGTATTAATGACTGCTTTAATATTCGAGAAATAGTTGTTTTTATACGCTCGGGAAGGTTACAATTGGGCTATTGCCCTCGGCATGCCTCGGGCAATAGCACAATTGTAACCTTCCCTTGAGCGTATAAAAACAACTATTTCTCTCAAAGCAGTCATTAATACTATACTATGTGATAATGTGAGTAATCATCCTTCTGGCTCAGAACAGATGATATCAAGTTCATGTAGATGTATTGAATGGCAACACAAATGCACATAAAAATGTTCATTGATTATGATCTATCCCAAAAAACAAAATGAATGGCTATTAATGTCTAAGAAAGTTTACCTCCTGAAAAGAGAGCAGCAATTAAGAAGTTTAGCAGACATAATACAGATTTCATAACAGACAATGTTGAGCAAATTTGTAGTGGGCTTGATTTCCTGAAGCTTACACAAGCTTAAAAGTAATCAAAGCTGTTTCACTCAGGAATAAATAGCAATCCTAGTCTCCTCACATTAAATAGATATTCAAAAATAAATTACTAAGTGAAAATCACTAAATTATATATTCCCAACATCTTGTGTTTTGGGGATGGGCTTTAGAAACTATAAGCCTAGCTAAATATCAAACATGTTTCTAGCTCAATCAAAGAGAAGTCAACATGAATAATTTGCAAGCATTCTTGTGAACCTTTTTTTCCCCCAAACTATATTTTCATCCAGCCCATCTACCAACTCTGCTAAAATGCTGAAGTGCCTTACCTTTGAGTTGCTCTGCCTGTTGAACAAGCTCACTGACGGTGTGTGCTACACGCTTAGAATGTTGAACAAGTCTCTGCTTGCCTTCTGGTAATGGCTTCTGAATATTCTGTTTGTGATAATGTAATGACATAAAATACTCAAGATTTGGTCTGTATCACTATGCTTGGTATACATGTAGGTAGATTAATGATGTAAAAGGTGCATTCACACACATTGGCTTACCACAAACATTTATTGCACTTCATTAATTCTTGTGCATGTTTTTGTTTCAAATGTGCTCTGTTTCATGATTTTTAATAGTGTGTTTCCACACGATTGCTGTGCTCAACTGTAAGTTACAAGAAAATTATATAAAATTGTGTGTTTATCATAGAAGCTACTATTAATGCAAATTATGGCAAAGGACATTCATATTAAACTGAAGACAAGTCCTTGCTTGTTTTGGGCATACCTAATTCAAGTCAATCAAATCATCACCAAAAGAAAAAAATTATAAGTAATTCAGTGATGTAACACAATTCTATAGATTTTTAAAAAAGAAAAAGCACACAACCCATGCATGAATATTCTGGAACACCTGCATTTTTGCAAGAAATCAGAGGACGGGGAATGTCTTTTGAGAAGCTAAGAAGAACAGCTGAAGACAGAAATGTATGGAGAACTTATGTCTCAAGAGTACCCCTTATTGCCCTAGGGCCCCTAAGCAGTTGGACATAGATATATAATTCTCTTCTTGTAGCTTTCAAGGTTGTTTGAAGAGCACAAGATAATAGGACTTACTGAGTGGACTTGTTCCAGCAGACATCTGAAGGAATCGGCACACTGGTGACCAGCCATCAAGGTACGGTTCCTAGCCTCAGGATTCTCCGCAATAGGTGCTGACCTCTGGAATCAACAACAGAAACAAATGTATGTTCAAGAACATGTGTGTAAATCTGCTGGCATTTTACAGGTGATGTGTACAACTACAAGCCCAGTGAAAACTGTGACTAAGAACAAAAAAAGCAAGTTCAACTGTAGATGTAATTTTTTTGCTAATGCACTTCTCTCTTTCTCACAGGAGACACAATGAGACACATTCATCGAAAATGGTTTGCTCTGTATATTTTGGATTTCCATGATACCACTCTGTATTAAAATTATGTTTGTATAAAGAAAAAAAATAAATCAGAAAATGCACTTCCTGTCTCCCTCAGTACAATAGGCCAGTTTCGGCGATTACGTAATGCGCGGTTACTGTAACTAGGTTCGTCAAGCTTTGCCGTATCGCCATTTTGAATCAGTGCGTTTTGTATGGGACTGTCGGTTTTTTCCGTTAAATTTCATTAATATTTTTCTATCGACGCCGTCTGTATATTCAATTTCTGTTTTTGACGAAAATGTCTTCCAACTTGCCGTTCAACAAGTTGAATATCAAGCAGCTGCAAGATTTTCTTAGAAAAAGCGGAGTTTCGTGCACGGGATACAACAAGGAAAGACTCGTTAGATTAGCGTGCGCTGTATAACGGACATTAGCCTCCCGTCGACCGGACTTATCGGGCCCGTCTCACTCGGTACTAGACGCTACTGTGCGTGGGAAACTCCAACGTGCAGGTTTTTCGTTTAGTGAACCAGCAGACCTCCCGGTTACACTTCTAAGTTTGACGATATTCCGGACTTTGGGATCTATGACATATTCAATTATTTAGTAGAAAATAGAGCGGACTATGATCGTCGAAAACTAAAGGCTTTTAAGAGTTTTGAGGACTATCGACTATTTGCCGATGGAAAGATGGAAATGTGGAAAAGCTTGAGTACAATCCCCTCTCGGCAGATAGCGACTCGTGTGTTTTTAGAGCACAGGTCAAACCGACGCAAAAAGACTGAACAAACCAACTTGAACAAAAAGAAAATATATATAGACGTACGACCCCTACTATAAATATCAAACAAACAAAAAAGTAAGAGAAAATGTAATAACAAATTTATGTTTAAAATGTTTTTAAAAAAATAATAAACTACTTGCTAATTAGTTCTTGAATGGCGAAGGTCCATAATTATAATTACTATTATTTTATGATAATCAAACTTCCTAATCTTATCTTAAACAATTATTATTCCCCATCCTGATTCTACTTCCTTGCGTATGCATGCCGGCCCCCCCCCCCCATTTAGGGTATGCGTATGCATGTTCCCTCCATTTGAAAGCACCCCTATCTCATGCAGTGTTTTTATCATTATTTATCACTCTTCCTTTCCACATTATTCTTCCTTGTCTCATCATTCAGATTGTTTTGTTTTTTCTTCATTTTTCCCCCTATTAATTATCTATTTATCATTATTCATCATTCTTATTCTCTAGCTGTCATCGGACGACATTATTTTATAAATATTATTTTTTTATAAAGACCAGCTATTATAGTGTCATCATTATTTCTCGTTACTAGTGTTAATATTATTGATTCTGTGTTCACTGTGCATGCTTTTCGTTATCCGTTTCTCGGCCGCCTTGAAATGGTTCGTATCGAGGCGTTTCATGCACAAACATTTTTTAATCCATAAAATAATTTGGTTTCATTATGAAATTGTCTATTGAATCAGGATTGAATCGTGCCTACACCTACACGTACACGCAGACGCGACGCACGTTCTTCTGCAAGCAGAGGTGACTGTGTGTGCGAAAGGGTGGGAAATAGTTCATCTCTGCTTCATTTTTATTTCTACGTCCAAATTTGTACTCAGTTTCAAGCTAAGGTAATGCAAAATTGAATGGAAATTACCGATATCGGCGAACTGATATGTTGGTTCTTCGCCTTCTGTTTGATCACGGGCTTTCAAGCCAATTAATGTCGCATGTATATATCATCGACCTCCGTTCATTTTTTGAGGGGGTATCGTGTGTTGCCTGTACCGGGGACTTGGCCGAACAGGTTTGGCTGTAAGATGTGAATCGCTATTGCACGTTCCGTAACAGCAATTATGCTTTCCCATTATTCTTGCCTAAAACTCAGCGATTTTAAAGATCAAATGTATGAAGAAAAAAAATCACATCTCAAAGATATGTATTATTTAAGTTTGAAACTGCCTCCTTTTTCTTCTCTCTCTCTCTCAAAATAGCGAAAGCAGACAATACAATCACACCTCGAACATAGCAAAAACAGTATTGTACGCACACACAGTGTAGGCTGCTATGCACCGCGACTTCTTTGTTTGACTAACCCTCCGATTACGTAATGCGATTTAAAGGTCTGTGAATACATTACGAAACTGGCCTATTAGTATATACAATTGCAGTCAGTATATACAATTAGTATATAGGGGGATGCCACCAATTTTAGGTGTCTTTGGGGTTAAAAGTCTGAAGTTGCAGGGAAGGAGGGAATAAGGGGAAACATTTTATTTCTATACCTAATGTGTACTTGCCCCAGATTCAGATTTGCTGGAGGAGGGGATGGGCGTCTTGGGTCAGAACCATGCCCCCCCCCCATCCATCATCACTGATAAAAAGAAGCTGAGCTTACCCTGCAGGCGTCAAGCATTTCAAAGATGGCCTGCCTGGAGACATTAGAGGCCTGGATGACATCTTCTTGTCGACATGAGTTGCCTGCTCCAACAGCTTTGGCTGTAGCCAGGGTGACTTGCTTGGTACTGCGGATGAGATCCTCTGGAGTGGCACGCGAATCTGATGGTGCAGGGTTGTCCAGTATCTGAAAACAAAAGGAGAGAAGCAGGTATATACTTTGCTAGCTTAGAAAGTAACTGGACAAAATGCAAAACACACAAGACAAACGACTGGCCACCTCACTATGTCTTGGTTCATCTGATTCAAGAACAACTATTCCCTCAAGAAAAAACAGTAAAGGGTAAATATGGGGGGTATAATTACAAAGGCAATTGTCAAGGCCGATATCTATGTACATAAGAGATAGGAGACTGTGACTTGCAATTAATTGTCTTTATAAGACGAGGCCCTACATGTAGTGATTCAGATATGGTTTTATTTATTCATTCACAGATAAAAATTTCTTGTGTAAAATTTGTTTAAAGTAAATTCTAAAAGAGTTCAATCCTTTTGATATTCATACCATTGGCTGCTGATAAACTACAGTACAAACCCACTTTGATGTCAAATGAAATAAAAAATACATTGTAAATAAAAACTTTCTAAATGAAATTATATTATCTTTTGTAGAGGTGACACTCACCCTAGCTTCTTGTACGATGGCATCAATGGTTGCTTCTAGAGCTCTTGTACCCCTTGTTGCCTCGTCTTCAACGCTCTTCACAGTCTTGAGCAGAGACGTCACATTGGTTACCATCATCTATGTCACACAACACAATCAGAAACAAATATGCTAATGTTTAATTATATTTTTAAATCTTACACTATACATTATACAACAACAAAAATTGTCCATATTTCAATGATTGGATCATCCATTTCATGGAACACAACAGACAATTACGATCATGTTGAATGTACAGTACAGTACATGTAAAAAAAAAATTGTATTGTAATAAGGATATTATACATTTGTTCATACATGATATTTACAATAGTGACTGCATCAAACCTGAGAATATGGTGATATAAATGGTCTTCATGTTTATATTCAGTATTCAATTTGACATGTCAAACATCAGAATAACATTCACTGATGAAATTGAATTAGAGGTGTTGTAATTCTTGCAACTTTCTATGAGGAAAGGAAATACTACAACATGGAATGATGATATCATTTCCTCTTCCTACATGTACATGTAAGTCTGCTGCTAAAAATTGTTGGATGTGATTTGATTTTGCTATAACATGCACTTTCCATGTTTTTGAGGAGGGATAATTGGGGCTTATTCAAAGGATTAACCAAGTGTACAAGATTCTTAATCTCTCCGCAAAGTTACAGTCAATCATTTTACCTCCAAATGTCATGCATTATTCTTGTTCATCAATCCTTTACCTGACAATTTAGATTAATAAACATCTTGTTATTACAAAAATGAATGTACCCTCTTTCATTCTTATAGATATTGAATAATCAAAGTTGTAAAAAACTGTCTGGGTGATGAGCGGAGAGTTGTATGTCACTTGCTCATGTGACATTTGCTCCGTTGTGTTACCCTACACTAAGTGAATTAATAAGGTTCAACTCCACACCCCAACACTATATCAAACTCTAGCAATATACTTTTGATGAAATAGAGCCCGGATCTTTTGTTGCCATAGCAAATGTCGAGGCACTGAGCGGAGAGGATGAACTCACCTTGGCTGAGTTTTTGAGGGGTACCATTGTTGGGTCATCACTGCTCTTGCCGGGGCCATCTTGGTTGATGAAATGAGATCGCCAAGAGCAGAGGCCACATCTTTAACAGCATTAATGAGGAGAACTTGACCATCTGGATCATCTCCGCCTGATAGCAATGAAATCATGGAAGAAAAAAAAAGAAGAAGAAGAAGATATATAAGAAGAAGAAGAAGAAGAAATAGAAGAAAGAAGATGAGGAAGAAGAAGAAGAAGATATATAAGAAGAAGAAGAAGAAGAAGAAGAAGAAGAAGAAGAAGAAGAAGAAGAAGAAGAAGAAGAAGAAGAAGAAGAAGAAGAAGAAGAAGAAGAAGAAGAAGAAGAAGAAGAAGAAGAAGAAGAAGAAGAAGAAGAAGAAGAAGAAGAAGAAGAAGAAGAAGGAAGAAGAAGAAGAAGAGGGGAAAAAAAGAAAGAAAAAAAAAAGAAGTAGAAAGAGAATAATAATAAGAAGAATATTAATGACAAATATAGCATTTTAAGTGAACTTAAAGATTGAAATTGATCTTTATTTCATTCATCATAAAAACATCATAACAAACATATAAAATACAAACCATAGGGTACAAGTTAAAGAAAAACATTTACAATAGAATACAACAACAACACATACATGCATGTCATATGAATGTGGAGACAGCTAGGAAAGCCAAGGGCTTTATTGGTGCTGCAACCGAAACAGTAATACAGTATAATATTGTTTAAAAGGTGATTAAAAAAACAACAAAAAACTAATGCCTAAATAGAGGGGGAAAAAACAAAAACAAAAACCTGACCGTGTTCACAATCAATCTTTATTTATATTGTTGGATTAAAATTGATTTATATCTCCTTTTAAAACTTTAATTGATGGACTAGATTTTATATCTTTAAAAAATATATATATTTTAGTTATATTTAGTCTTATTTTATATAAATGAAAATTAGAAGAACTTTGAGTATTATATGAATGCAATGCAGAATTAAAGCCCCACTGTACTACTTGCTCCCTCTATATAGAAAACAATGCCTAAGCGGTGCCTGTTGGTCCCCCATGATCCTCTTTTTCTCATGTTAATTGAGAGCTGAGTTGATGAGATAACCACCTGTCAGTGACCATGCTAATCCCTCTAATCTCTCCTGGCCAAACTAGTGCAGAGGGGCTTTAAAGCCCAAGTCCACTCCGATTTTCAAAAATTATAACATGTTGTAAATAAATCAAAGGTTAAAACTGCCAAATATCACGGGCGTACTTCAATCAGGTGATTTTTAAGAGCGATTTTGTTTCGGGTATTTCGAGCAAAACATTTATATTGCTGTACGGATGTGACGTATGCTCCTCACAACGAAAGTGCCAGCGGTATACATTCTGACAATAGGCTATTTTCGTAATGTAACCAAATTTAATGCATACGTCTTTGTGAAGTGCCTCTATACAAACTATTTCATTCACCTGATAAGAATAATAGTGTTTCATTATTCTTATCAGGTGAATGAAATAGTTTGTATCGAGGCACTTCACAAAGACGTATGCATTAAATTTGTTACATTACGAATCTGTGTTGTGAGGACCCTACGTCACAACCGACTCGATCATTAACTTGTTTTTGCTCATTAAAAAAAATTATTAAAAATAAATCTGAGCACCATTTTCCAAAACCAAGTTATATTTGGGCTTTTTAGATTTTTGTCTATCTAATCAGCTCAACTTTTCAGTGGAGTGGACTTGTACTTTAAGACAAAATTTGCTGGAAAGACTAATTGGTATAAAATTATTAAAATATAAATACATAAATATTGCAGAACTATAATTACAAAGATCTGAGACATTCAAAAGTTTTAATTTTGGAAATAAAGGTTTAGTATGAGCAAAATAATTGGCATGTAAGACTAATCAAATAGCTCTTTTTTGTAAGCATAATAGTCTACTCATTGCATGATCAGTTGAGGATCCCCAGGCAAGGTTACAATGATTAAAATAAGGAGATGTAATGGCATTATGAATCATAATCAAAATATTTGAAGGAAAATGTTTGATTGTATTCAAAATACCTTTGTGTTCCTTCCAAGATAATTTACTGTCAATTGTAACATCTAAAAATTTCAAGGAACTACAAGGATTAATTTCATTATTATTTAAAGAAACAACCAACGTATCACAATCGCTAAACATATTAGTAAAGATCATATAGTGAGTCTTTCTAGTATTTACAATTAAAGAGCCTACAGAGTAGAAGGGCGTGTGAATAGCATTTGGTCTTTATTTATATGCCATAGACTCTTATTCCAGCCAGGTAAAACATGAGGGTTTCTGGCCTAATAAAGAGCCTTAAACACCCAGGCTGTGACTTGGTTTGGAGTATATGGTACAATGTACATAGACACTGTACTGTATGTAAGACAAAATGTTGACTGTGGCAGTCCAATGTTTGTCCCATTGGTCAACCAAAACCTGCAAAGGGTTAGAAAGGGGGAGGACAGGATGACTTACCAAGGGTTGCAGCACCTAACTTGACCACATCAGCCAGCTGTGTGATGGTACCAACAGCAGACTGAGCAGCGATAGCAAGCTGTTCTTGGCTATCTGCTGCTCCGGATACCAATGTCTTGGTATCCTCTACCAGAGCTCGAGCAGTCTTCAAGATGTTCTCTCTGCAAGTAATTATGGAAGAATAGATTAGCAAGTGAATTAAGGTGAACTACATGTTTATGAACAAACTAACAATCATATTTTCTACTAGGCTGTGATCATAAAATTACCAAATTTTGTCCAAAATGTTGCCAGTTTCACTGATATTAATTTATGTAAATATTTAATCCATTATGATTGTAAAAGAATCTGCAATCTGGCCATCTGGCCACAAATGATATTCTATCAACAAACTATTTTAAATTTAAAAATAAAAAAATCACACAAACTTCAAATTAGGCATTGTATCCATTTAAATCTTCATAAAACTTGAAAGAACTGTATTACTGTCAGAAAATGGCCATTCAGACTCAGATACTGAATTTTTCTACTTGAAAAAAAGTATTAAGAAGTATGCTTACTTATAATATGAAAAAAGATGACTAGATAACATATGATCCAAAACAAATGCAATAGAAAGAGGATTCCTACAAATCAAATGTAACACATATTGTACATGTAAACACAGAAAAACAACATATCTCTTTGTTTTAAAACTAAGCAAGGCTGATCTACATATATCTTCATGTCAGTTTTAAACATGCATATAAAAAGATAGAATATATGTTTTACCTTGCAGAGAATATTGCCAGATTTATAAACCCTTTGGGGCAGTACTCACCTGTGATCAGCAAAGGAACCAATGTCTGGTTCAGCAGACAGCGTACCAGCCGAAGCAAACATGATGGTGGTATCGAGATCACCAATGATACCTGACACTGTGCTGGCAGCATCAATACAAGCCTGCGTACCACGGGAGCCGGCCTGCAATGCTGCCATCACAAAGTTAGCCTGTCAACAGAACAGTAAGAAAAGGTGAACATGTCAAACTCATCCCTGAAAACAATTGATGTAGTCAGATGTCATTGCATTAATGCTTATCGATTTACAACATGTAATTTTCAACATGTTTTGAAAGAAGAGTATGTGAACTGCATGAAGAATGTAGTTTGAAAACATGATTGTAAATGTTTATAAAACATATAGATATATAATTTATGTAAAAATTTTCCTTTTACACTTTGGACTCATGCTTACAGAGGCTAAATGTTTCTATAATTGGTTCATGTTCATCAAATTTCACATCATTTAATTTTTCCTTGAAAATTCTGGTGGACACCTGCCATTCATCAAGATATACACTATTGCACTATGGTAGTACCCTCGGAGTCATCTGCAGCACCACTCACCTTCTCACACGTGTTCCTAGCACTATCGATGAGGTCCTTCTTAGCCATGTTGTCGGTGGGGTTACACTGCACTGTGCCTCCATTCTTGATCAAACCGATGCAAGCATTACCAAGATCCTGCACAGTCTTCTTGATTCTCTCAGCCACCTGTCATTTTAACATTTCATTAAAAGAAAGAAATAGAGCATGCAAATATTAGAAGAGAAAAACTACCAATAATACAAGATATATCATACGTTTTCCTTGGAAGCCATCACTTCTGCTAACACATTTAGTCCAAAAGAAGTTATTATTAAAACTATGACTGTATCTGGTAACAGACAATCCTATGTTTTTATCTAGTAGTATACAAACCACACTAATACAATCCATGCTATCTTTCATTTTATCCAATGTATCCCTATCTTCACTGATAACTATAAGAAATACCTCTGAATTCAAGCTGCAATCTGTCGCATCCTAACCACTGACAGGATTACACTATCAAGCTGAAGCCCCATCATTTCTCTTACCCATTTGTTTCTTTGAAAATAGATAACACAGCAATACGCAACAACGACAAGACCGGTTATAATCATTAGCTCACTAGGGGTAGGACCACTCCTAAAATGATCCACAAGGTATCGACAAATCTTCACTAACAGTGACCTCATGTTGCTTAAACCAGTATTACTCACTATCAAACTGCCTATGAAATGTTTGGATAAGGTCGAACTCAAACGGAGTAGTGAAAATCGGAGGAAATTTTTCAGCTTACTTAATTAACATTCTGGGATGTAATAATTTTCTAGCTTTGTTTGAAATATAATCCCTAGTCCTACATTTGGTGAGGATTAGGCATCCATCTTGTAGTTTTCAAAGAGAGAACAGACAGGATAAATTCAGTACCCTAAGATTGAAATAAATTAATAACTGCTGTACGTGTAATTGATCTCTATGTGATTAGGGTAGTGTATCGGAGCATGGGGACAATACAGATTAAATGATTCTCGCTGGATTCTGGAATGTATTGGATTACTAGGAGTGAAAGTAATACTCTTTGTTAATAGCATGACTAGTAGATAATATCCCTGTAGTCTCCAATATGACATGAACTTTACAAGAGAAATACCATAATGATGCTAAATCATGTACATGTATCTACATCTAGATGTGTAATATTGGTTAGGTCAATGAAACCTTCATGGATTCTTATAAATATATGTTACATCTTTGTATAATAATGGGGCGTTACAAGAAAGTTGCGATTTATTGCAAGTTACGATTGATTGCAAGTTGCAAGATTTTTGGGATAGGCAATCGATTGCAACTTTCTTGCAACGACCCATAAGACTGCTAATTATTTGTTGTAATACATGTACATGTAGGTATATTTGTAAGCTTTCTCTCTCCCTCCAAACTACTGTATTGTTGCTACACCTACTACGGCATGTACTACTCCTACTTCTGAAGAATATTTATATTACAAAAATATAGTAAGAAAGTAATAAAAACAAAGAAATTCACAGGTATATCATGACCCTGTCACTGATAATTACTGTGCATTATGACTTCAATAAACAAATTATTCCCCTTATTTAAAAAAAAAAAATGTTGTTAAGTTGTAGTTCCATTACAATATTACTTTATCAAAAGTACACAATAGAGCAGAAATACCAATTGTGTGTGCCTTCATCCCACACACAATATACATGTGACATGAATTCAATAATGGATTTCAAACTTGCATCACAAACACACACACATCTCTTCATCTACATGTATACTCCATATTTAAAAACATAGCAGAAGAATTTCATGCAAAATTCTCTCTATTGTTATTACAGAGTTCCTTTTTTCATCATCTCTGCCATCATGATCCAGCTGTTCAGCTTTGCTTTTCTTCTTTGCAAATTACAAAGAATATTAGTTCTTCAGCATAACAAAATAAAACGTTTGATATTTTGCATGGGAGGGGTTTGAATGGATTAGATTACAAAACTTGTATTTCTCACTTTGATTTTTGTTTCTAAAATAATATACAGCTGTCAATATAAAAGAGAAATAATCATACATGTTCAGGGTAAATTGACAATACAATCAACGTTTACGTTGCAGGCAATTCTACAGATGAATAAGATATATATGAATATTTACATGCATATATGTATTTGTTTCATGCATGTAAACCTTACTCACTCAACATAGTAAAAAATATATTCAGCTTTAATACCAGTCACTACGCAATAAGGCAGCTTCAAAATAATGCTGTTCGTGAGTGGCCCACACTTAAACTTTCAATAGACCATATTCGTAATGTAAAATCACATTTAATGCATACATCTTTGTGAAGTACCTCATTATGAATTATTTCATTAGCCTGTTACTAATAATTATAGTTCAGAATGCAAATTACTTACATTACATGTTGTTGGGTAGGGCAACCCATAATGTTTGAAATACAATTATCAATGAAAGGTGAATGAAATCAATATAAACGAGACACTTCAAAGAGAAGTATGTATAAAATTTGATTGTATTATGAAAATGGTCAGTTGGGTTTTGAATTTTACTTTTATCAAACAGATAGGGCCTACAAGAAGGATGTGTACATGTATGTAAACAGAGATGCCAACCTCTTGACACAAAAAAAACAGACTGAATATCCTAAAAAAGCAGATTTTGGAGAGAGAAAAAAAATCAGATTTTCACGAAAACTCAAGTACCAAGTACCACTGGCCTGTTGGCCCCGGGCCAGTAAAATTTCAGAAAAAAGTTTTACTGGTAAGAACGGTCAAGTAAAATGTTTGCTCTTTCATTGAAATTTAATGAGAAAGTTGTAAAGCAAAGTTTTTGTTGGGGTTGCGGGGTACTTGTAAATGTTTCTATGCGATTCCGCGGTTTATATGGGTTTGTTTTGTTTTTTTGTTGTTGAAAAATCGTATTTTAAGAGGTAATATTGTATTATCGTATTTCACTCTTAAAGGCATCGTTTAACAGTGTTAAATCTGAGAAGCATGGCCCTACGTGTTATCAGTGTCTGTGATATGGTGTAATATTGAAGCCCTTAACAAAATTGCGCTTCAAAATGATCATGAAGTGCCTCAAAAAAGTAAAAATCATTGAGTGATTGGTTTTACCATACTCATTTCCCCCAATAGACTGCAGTGTTATAAAAACCGAACTTTAAATTTTTGATTTCCAATCATAAATATCTTGATAATCAGACAGGCGATCGGCTTGTAAAAGTCATGGGGTTCCTGACTGACCTAAAGGATTATAATTATCATTGCAGCATGAGCTAAATCCAGGATTTTGTTTCAGAATCTGAGACAAA
Organism: Mesocentrotus franciscanus; assembly: GCA_037976565.1. Classification (NCBI taxonomy): domain Eukaryota; kingdom Metazoa; phylum Echinodermata; class Echinoidea; order Camarodonta; family Strongylocentrotidae; genus Mesocentrotus; species Mesocentrotus franciscanus. The sequence goes on along the minus strand of CP137666.1, from coordinate 4,347,403 downwards.
GTTAACCAATCCCTTTAATATCGTACTAAATACGATTTAATCGTACTGGTTGGCATCTCTGTGTAAATGATGTGATTTCTTCTAATCAAAGACCCTGAATCATACAAACATGATCAAACACGATTACAACAAAAAAATGCAATCCTGAAAAAAATAGCTATGAACTGAGCATCTGTGACTGTTTTAACATTGAGGATTCTGACTCATTGCGTAGTTTTACACATAAAACATAAACATCCATCAACGAGTAAGATTATGGATAAAATATAAATCTCTAGATTTAAAATGAGTAACTTAGATAATTCTAATCACACGAAATTACACAAACTAACTGTTCAACTGCTATAAAATAAAAATAAATTGCAAAAAATCAAATCAGACTTCAGCTACATGTACATGTAAACAGCTACGGTACACAAACTGGTACATTAATAATTATCCTGGTTTATATCCTCAGATAAGTATTTGTGATGATTCTTTCCAAGTGATTGTTTAATCTTGTGAAATAAACTCAAGACAATAATAACTGAAATAATATTTTTGGGAGGAGGGGGTGGTGCATGGTACTCCACTGGTAGACAGCTCCTGAAATCAGTTTGTCATTGTAACTCCAACTGATTTTGAATTAAATTCACACAACATTTCTAGCATGTCAGACAGTTATAATACATTATTCAGTCTTATATCATGTATATACAAACATATTCATGCTTTTCACACCATGCATGACACACTGTACATGTACATACATGTAGTTCTTACAAAATACTCTTAAAAAGCTCAATTTAAACAGGGGACTAGGTTGGAGTACCTATAACCCTATATTTGGAAGGTACCATTCAACAGGAGTTGAAACATTCACAAGAAAAACAATACGAAAGAGGAAAAAATTTCAGTGAAAATATCATCTTTTTGCCTGTCCAGTATGCTTTTCTGACCAGTATAAGATTGATTTGTATATTTGCAGTTCATTTTCTTCACTGAAATGTTCAATAGCACCTTAAAAATGAAATACTATTTATTTACAAATTATTCACAATCTGTCTAATTAAAAAAGAATTGCTGAACCAAATTAATAAATGCTTGATTTAATCCTACAGTTTGAGTGTATTTTCACTACTTAATGATAAAAATTTTAATTTCCACCTTTCCTGAATACTTAGACTCACTCTTGCTTGTCACTTGTAAAACAATTCATCAATGATGAGTATAAATACTTGGTAACTTAATGTATGTAACCACTGATAGTAATAATCTACATACACAGTCTATATGGAGCTAAGGGCTAAAGGGATTACAGTTACATGCTAGAAAAAAAAGGCTTTTCGCAATGTGGTATGAAGACAAGGATACAAAATACATATAAAAGAGAAAAATACAGGAAAATTCTACACAATTAACATTACATAGAAAGATACAAAGATTACACTGAGATATAAGATATAAAATAGAGACTGAGAGAGATAGAGGCAGAGAAACATACAGACAGACACACACACGGATATACAAAGTTGACAAACAGACAGAGCAAGAGAGAGAAAAAAAAAGACAGAGAGACTGAGTGGGAGAGAGAGAGAAGAGAGAGAAAGAGGAGACAGACCGATGGACAGACAGACAGAGTGGGAGCAAGAGAGAGAGAGAGAGAGAGAGAGGAGAGAGAGGAGACAGACAGATGGACAGAGTGGGAGCAAGAGAGAGAGAGAGAGAGAGAGAGAGAGAGGAGACAGACAGATGGACAGACAGAGTGGGAGCAAGAGAGAGAGAGAGAGAGAGAGAGAGAGAGAGAGAGAGAGAGAGAGAGAGAAAGAGAGAAGAGAGAGAGAGAGGAGACAGACAAATGGACAGACAGACTGACAGAGTGGGAGCAAGAGAGAGAGAGAGAGAGAGAGAGAGAGACAGACAGACAGAGTGGGAGCGAGAGGGAGAGAGAGAGAGAGAGGAGACAGACAGATGGACAGACAGACAGACAGAGTGGGAGCAAGAGAGAAATAAAGAGAGAAATAGAGACAGACAGACAGACAGACAGATGGATAACACAAAACCTATTTCTAAAATGGGATGAAATCAGCTACAAATGAAGAGAGGCAGGGTATTCTACTGTACCCATGCTACACATTCCAGTAATTCTCGTCCTTATTAGCAGTAACACACACATGTTAAATGTTCAATCACAGCCTCATTTTTTTTGCAGTGTTAAAGCTTCATTTTTTGGTTTGAGATACTGGAATATGAAAAGGGCCTAACATGATATCGCAAAAAATTAAAAAAAATTGCAGGTAAACACAGCAGCAGGTCCTGCTTCTTAGAACAAACTTCAGGGTTATACAATATCTGGATTTTTACCTCTTGGGACGGGTACTTCATCTGTTCAGACGTATGGAAATACACAAGAGAGACAGCATTGTAAAACAAGGTATCTAATCATGAGTGTGAACAGTGCTTCTAGGCATAACAGTATAGTAATCCAGTCTAGATCTGGTATGTATTTCACACACTCTCTTCTAAACACATACATAGAGGATTAGAGAGGTTAAAAAACAACCAGGGACACACTGACTTTGCAGGCTCATTCCATTCATGGTGATCTCAGTATTACTTTGGTCAGTTTTACTTACTTCGTACGGCTGAACACCATTTTTCTCAAAATCCTAAAAACCATGGGATTTAGATAGACAGCGTTTGTTATGTGGAGAAAGAAAGACATGCTAAAACAGCCTTGATCAGTTCACACACATCTCATTTAAACCTTCCAAATAAGGCTTCAAAAAGAGAAAGCTTAAAGAACAAACCAAAATGTAAAAGTTTTTAATATAGAAACAAAAGAGATAAATCACCCCAAATTAAACATTTCACATCAAATCAGAAGAAAGCACTGAAAGCGGTCCATCGTCATTTAGACCAATATCTCTCAGAATTATTTTTGAAAGGAAATGACAGCCACAAAATTATAACCTCAGTAAAATATAAACAAAGAAATCAAATTGAAACAACTCTTATTAAAATATTAATTGAAAAAAACTGTCAAAAGGCAGAGGAAAGGCAAAAGTAAATCTTTTAAAAAACTGAATTCACATTAAAAATCGCAAATATAAAATAACAGTAGAAAGCATGGCAATAAAAAATGAAAGACATTCTTAGAGGGAAAAAAAGCTTTAAAAAAAAGAGGAAGAAACATTACCTCTTGATTTGTGGAGGCCTGAGCACCCCGGGCATTCTGAGATAGCTTGTTGTAATGATGCTGCAGTTGATTGGCTAAGGTTCCTAACTCAGCAACATTGCTATTGGCCTTGGTCACCTGATCATGACACAGAAACAAATACATCAATTAACAGTGAGGTTCCCAACTTTCATGAAAACAAATTCCCTGATTTTACCCTGATGGAGTTTCAAAGTCCATTATTTCACACATAGTACACACTTAAAACCACCATAGACAATCATTCAGTGGATATGCTGTTAGGACACAAAATGAAAAGTAAGAGAATGAATACTCTCTTTCTGAGTCAACAAATTCCTTGTTTTTCCTCCTGATTTGAGAATTCCCTGACTCTTCTTTGAGCGGGAAAAGGGAAACTTTTTCCATGATTTCCAGGATAGCAGGGAACCCTGAAAATTCAAATAAGAGAGATGCTATGTAATCACTTTTCGTAGCTAAATGTATTCTAGCCACCTTCACTCTGCATTTATTGAAGTCATTTTACAGGAGCAAGAACGAATCAAATGATAAAGGTGTGTATCTACAGAGAAATCATATGAGTACATAAAATGTACATGAATTATGGGGAATAACAAAAACAGTACAATGAAGATTTTAAAAAACTTGAGATATGGCCAATCTCTGACCCACTTTATCTACTTATCTAAACTAGATGGAACTTCAACTGCGCGCAGTCGAAAATGATGCCTCCACCATAGAGCGATTTTACAAACCAAAACGGAAGCAATTTTTAATATTCAAGTTTGATAGTAATCCATTAACGGGTTCTCAGAATATCGTGATTACAAGCTATTTTTCATATTCATGGCTCTGCAAGATAAATTCCTGTCCTGAGTTTGATAGTAATCCATCTGTCGGTTCTAATTATAATGCGTTCATAAGCTTTTTATATGCATACATAATGAGCCCCATGACCTTTGACCTCATGACCCTAAAATTTAATCAGTTCATTGGCTCTGCAATATACATAAACATGTCTTGAGTTTGATGGTAATCCGTCCACCGGTTCTTGAGATAACACGATCACGAGCTATTTTTGCATACATAATAAGCCCTGTGACCTTTGACCTTTAACCTCGTGACCCGAAAAATCTAATCAGTTTATTGGCGGTGCAAGATACATACATGACCCAAGTTTGGCGGTAATCCATCAATCGGTTCTTGAGATAACGCGATCACGAGAACGGGACGTACGTACGGATGGGACGGATGGACGGACAACCAGAAAACATAATGTCTCCGGCTACTTTGTAGCGGAGGCATAAAAATCAGGGACTATGTTGCATAAATATTATGTGATTGAGTTGTAAAAGTATTCTAATTGGATTATTAACCCATGAAGTCCTTGAATAGACCAACCCATTTTTAAATTCTTTGATGAGTGACTTTGTGCTGTTTCAGACTTCAGATAAAAGTATTGAGGTGTACTGCACATTCCATTTACATAATCATTACGAATGGGCGTCATTGCAAAGAGAATTAAGCAGGCTTTTAAATGATACCAAATTCAAGCATGATAATATAGTAACAAGAGAGATATTAACACCCATTATAAATTTGTGATAGCATGAAAGAATAAATTTACCATATCTTGAGCTGTTCGAATGATGGCCTTGGAGGTCTTGACCATGTCTGTCTGGTAGTCCACAAAGTCACCAACTTCATTCTCTGGTACAGCTTGCTCAGTCTGATAGGAAAACATGGATATTTCAAATAAATACATGAACATGATGATATATACGTAAATCTAAACAAATTTCACAATGCTTTGGAATAATGTATGAACCAGGAAATATGTGCACATGTTACATGTACAGTGTAATTAGTAACCTTATTCAATACATATAATTTCAAATGTGGTCTTCTCAGAAAAATTAAAAAAAAGATTAACAGAGCCAAATTTACAATCTAAATTCATGAGCTTGTGAAGAAAGATATAAAACATCAAATAATACATAACAAGGTATCTCCATTTTTTACTTCAAAAAATAAAAAAGACCCAACCTAATCTAATACAGTCATGATGAAATATTAAATCATTATGTAACTGATGACTTCATTGTGTGGTGCCAAATTTATAGGTCAGCAATGCAATATCATCTCTCCCTCACATGTTTACTGATGCCATAAAGAATCACAAACTTGAACGTCCAATAATCTGTCTTTCTTTGACCATTAAAGGTATTACATAGTACAATACCTCAAAAAGGGTAAAAATAGAGGCAAAAGTAAAAATACAGACAATCATCTCTATATGTAGCCTTCTTGTTTTCATTAAAACATTCTCACTCTAAATAATTAGAGAGATACTGTCAAACTTGCTTGAGTGACCATCTGCACAGACAGACTACCCGACTATAAATTACCACATATCTGTTTCCTTTGAATAATGATTTTCATTGACACTTGTATAAAAGGAACCTATACATGAACACTAATTGCTTATGAAGCACTTTCTTGGTCTTCATTGAGCGAGCTTGTATTCTATCACACAATCTTTCTTCACACCACATCCCTACAGGTGACTTACCACGAGAATAGCCCTTGAGATGCTGTCCACCATTCCGGTAACAATACCAAATTCACTAGCAGCTTCCTCCAGTGTTGCAATTAGATCATCTACTGCTTCCTTGCTACCTTGAGCTGCTTCATCCACGGCTCCATGGGTTTGTAAAGCCTAATCGTAATAAAAATAGCAGCAATAGTAATAGTAATATTAATATTAATAGTAATATTAATATTAATAATAATAAAAATAACAACAACAACAATAATAATATTAATAGAAATAATGATAATAGTGGTGATGATGATGATGATGATGATAGAAATAATCACTTGGTTTACCCAGTCAAAAAACAATATTTAATGCTAATATGCATAGCATGAGGGCACAAGGGTGCTATGCCCCCCCCCCACCCTGTTTGTCCAATACAAAAAACAAACAAAAAGACTTATGGGTGATTGTCTTAACCTAAATGTATCCCTACCCCAGTGCAACTAAACGTATGTGACTCTGTGTGTTAGTTAAAAGTCTGGCTATGGCAATTATAATGCCCTTCTGTCTCTCAACGCACAATACGTAAGTATAAAAGATGACCTACCTTTGGATTGCCACCGCTTTCCTTGGAGACATAAAGAAGCTGGAGAGTGGACTCAGCAACAGTCTTGGTTTGATCTAAGAGAGCCATCTGTCGCTGTGAGTTGATGCTCTTAGATGCAGCGCCAATGGCATTGCGGGTTAGAGGCTCAAAGTAATTAGCCATAGCAGTAACCTACAGGCATAGGAAGAATGAAAATCATTATTGGCATTGAAGCAAGGCAGTTAACATAGTGATATATGAAAATAGACAGCAACATATCCTATCTTAAGAGCCTGAAGGGCGTTAACTCTGTGTAAAGTATACGAGTCAAAACCCTTCTGACTCTCAGCAGAAGATATATAAACTTTTCTCCTCTCAATTCTCAAACATTACTTCATTACATCTAAGAAAATGAGCCATTGAACAATTTAAATAGATAATCTGGGTTCCCAGTATTTTGTGAAAATGAAATTCCCTAATTTTTCAGCAAATGTGTCATAATTTTCCTCCTGATTTCTCCTAATGGAGTTTTAAAATTCCAGGATCACTAAAGGTGACCCTTTTACACAGTAAAAAAGCCACTATAGTTACTCATCCACCGAATACACTATTTAGAGACAAAATATGAGACGAAATATAAGAGACTGACGACTGTCTATGGGGGCCAATGAAATTCCCTGAGTCTATCTGGTATGAGTAATTTTTCTCAAATTCCCTAACTTTTCCCTGACTGGTAAAAGGTGACTAATTGTCCAGGTATTCCCTGATTTCCAGATTGCTGTGAATCCTGTTAATATAAAGGGTTAGCTCCCTGGAAAAAAAGGGTAAGTGGTAGAAAGAAATCTTACCCCATGTCCAAGTTTCTCTGCATGTCCTTTAGCTGCATTGGCGACCTGGTCAATGTTATCTTTGATCTGTGCTAAGCTGGCATTCAAGTGCTCTGTGTAGCCCTGTTAATATACAAGATAATCAATACTCAGGGGTCATATACCGGTACTCATAATAAGTGGCTAAAATATTTCTAATTACAGAAATATGTTAAAATGGTTATCAATTTAAAATAGAAATGCGACAAATGTACGATACAAGGTAATTTCCACAGCACAATATTACTTTGATAAATTATTACATTCCGTTAAGATCTTTACGCTCTAAAAACTCCAGATTTCTTGTTCTTCCTAAGCTCATTACTAAGTGGGGGGTGAACCTATGCTGATGCAGGACTTTCGCTGTGGAATGTTCTCTCCAGTGAGAGATTCGTAATAGCAGATCAGTTGAAGTGTTCAAAAATAATTTTAAAATGTATCTGTTTAATTTGGCATATATTCAATTGTTCTGTCATTTTTTTACGTTCTGTCTTACTTCTGTTCCTTTGCTAATAATGCAGATGCTTTTAAGTGATCTCTTTTTTTCTTTTTCTTTCACAAGTGCACCTTGAGCATTTGCTTTTAAGTGGATTTAGCGCCTTAAACATCTCTATATCACTATTATTATTATTACAGAGGGAAATAAAAATTAGGGGTGAGAAAAGAGCAAGAAAGGAACAAAATAATACAAAAGAGAAGGAGGGAGAGAAAGAGAAGGAGGGAGAGAAAGAGGGGAGAGAAAGAGGATGAGGATGAAATATAGGGGAAAAAGGAAAGGTGATGATACAAAACAGAAGCCATCATACATATAAACAGATTAACTCATTAAGAGATTAACATTAAACAAGTTAAAAGATAAACGTATATTATACCTTGAGATTATTGCCGTCTTGTGGAGGCAGAGTCTGACCAACAGCAGCCAAAGATGCTCCGTCTAAGTCACGGACTGATTTGTTTACTTTGTTGATTGCTTCATCGCATTCCCTCTGGCCAGGTGCGCGATCCCTGTAACAGAAAGGAGGTAAAAAGAATAAAACAATGTGCTACAGTAACAACAATATTCCTTAATATATGCAGGTACATGACTTTACAACTTTTGACTACTTCTTACATTCCCATATGGGTCAATATAGGCATCAAACATGAGGAAAGAAATAAAGGATAAAACAGTTGAAAAATTAAATACTGCACTAAGGTGTTTTCTATTTGTCATTATATACCTCACTTTAGAAATCAAGCCATCTGATTGGTCGAAATTGGAGTCGTGATTTTAAGCATGCCCCGCCTACCAGTCAATAGTCTTATAAAAGTGCCCTCATACCCTGGTAGGCCTTGCCTACCAGTCAATAGTCTTTTGAAAAGTGCCCTCATCCTGCGATCCCCATTGGTTTACGTGTTAATCAACTTAGTTTGCTGGCTACCATACATTTTTTTGTGTGATTAATTTGGTTGCTACAAACACAGCGCAGACGACCGCCGATCTCGATTGTAGCTAGGCCTAGATCTACATGTACATGTAATGACAAGATGACGCCCCTTTGGGAATATGGAGATAAACCTGCTCTTTCATATGACACCTCATTTTTTGAGTATCACCTTCAGGATCACAAGCAATAAAGGTTTGAATTTCGATTTGGAAATTATTACATTGACCAATTTTGCATGATCGCGCAATGCATGTAGACTGCATAGGGATATATGCGTGTAATCTCAATCGGAAGGATTTTAGCACACAAAATCGAGTGCGACTAAGCTACTTGCAAGTTTATCAACACAGACCTCGATAGAGTAAACAAACTTGATTACCATGATTGACCAGTAAGTCGCACATGTATACTATGCCCCTTTTTTTAGTATATAAAAGTTATAATAACTGCTTTAATATTCGAGGCATAGTTGTTTTTTTGGCTCGGGAGGTTACATCGTCCTATCACCCCTCGGCACGCCTCGGGTGATAGCACGATGTAACCCCCTTTCTCTCTCTCTCTCTCTTTCCTTCCTCCCTCCCTCCTCCTCCTCCTCCTTCTCCTCCTCCTCCTATAGAATGAAGTTGCTAAATGTGAGAAAACTAACCTGATAGATGCAATCAGCTCCTTGATGGAGTCCGATACGTTCTTGCTGTGATTGGCCAGTAGCTGCCAAGTGGGCGGATCCTTGGGGTTGATGGCCAATGGCTTAGCTGTTTGGATCAAGGCACTAGAGCTTGCGATCATACGTTTGCCTGCCGTTGTGATAGGCGTCATTGCCACACGTGCCTGCAACAAAATAATTTAAATAAATTGATGTGTCTTGACTAGTACTGTACATGGCAGCTTGGCTATGGGCAAGGTAATGATAAAGAGCATTGGACGTGGACATGTAGGTGCCCTGAGCAAACCTTGAATGTATATGCTTTATATGCTTACTCCAGACAAATATACAATACACTGTATATTTGAATAGTGACCAACCTTGCACATAGGAAGCACAAGTAGGAATATCAAACCTCACTCCAGCCTCAAAATGATCAGCTTTGATTTTGTTTTTGTACAAAAAAATAACAAATGCTACACAAGCATTTGTTTGACAGTACTGTAAAATAGGGTGGGGGGGGGGGTTGAGGAATGAACAAAATTTTCTCTGATTTATTTATGATTTTTCCAAATTTTTCCTTGATAGTGTTTCAATATTCCAGGATCTTAAAAAGATGCATCTTACACACTAGAACATGACCGCATCCAATCATCCAGTGGATATGCTATTTTGGACACAAGACACATTACTAGAGACTATTTTCTTTATGAGCCAATGAAATTCCCAGATTTTCCTTGATTTCAGTGAAATTACCCTGACCTTTCCCTGACTGGTAAAAAGGGACCCATTTTCGATGTTTGCCCCGATTTCCAGGATAGTGGGGAACCCTGGTTACTGTACTTCTGCTGCATACTAACTTTGACCTTTGAGCTTACCTGTGGTGTGATCTTGGCAGGCACGCTGGTGAACTCGGGAGAGCTAGCAAAGGTGATGAGATTCTCCACAGCATCCACAAGAGGGCCGGTTGCCTCGCCGCAGTTACGGCGATTTGCTTCTGTGAAGTTGCCATCTAGATCCTGGAAGGGGCAAAATCAAAATAATGATAGCACTTCAGATTCAAATAAAAACAAATCATGAAGGCTTATATATATAAAAGTGTACTTTGCTGAGATTGGCTTGAAGAGAACTGATGAAGGTGAAAAATTATTTGTGAGCTTTCTCATTCTTTTCATATCAGCTTGGAAGAATGTCACAGTAAAAATGTCCTCCTGGAAAAGATTACTCTTGAAAAACCCTCATATTACAAATATAACAAGAAATACATGAAGTGTTTGGACTGAACAGTCATGCCACATGTGTGTTAAACCTAACAGTATACACCAATTCCTATGTACTACATTATAAACCCTTCCAAATTGCTTCCAGACATTTTTTTTGACAACTTTATTGCATGACCAAAACTAATTTTTATCTATAACTAAATAAAACACCAACGGTCAATTTCTGTTAGTTTGTAGGAAAATGAATACAATGTATACAATAAATATGTCATGAAATGAAATTGAGGAATTGATTTCATGACGATATGATATTTGTTCATACGATGAGTGATTTCTTACACATATTTGTTCAAGTTTATGCTCTAATTATCAAAGTATGATTTTTTTTTGTTTAAAAAAATCAACAACAAAAAAGATATTGGCTTGTCAATGATATAATAAATTGAAGCATTGTGAAGACCCTAAAATCACTTGAAAGAGAGATGGAGACGATTACCTTAATACTCTTGACCAAGTTGGCGGTGCTGTTAGCCACATCTTTCGCTGACTGCACAAAGTGTTTCTTAGCTACCGGGTTGCTGGTCTTTGATGAAGCGACTCGACATATATTGCACAGGGCCGAAGTGTGCTTGGCCACCTCCGTTGCTGCCGCCAAAACCTGAAATGATTCCATTAAGAATCGGGGACCTTACTTATCTAAATTGGAAATCTTTCAAGCCATCCTATTAACATGTTGGCATTTAAAGATAATTATTTTTAATATCCTAAAAGTCTAATGAGAAACTTTTCATCTTTTAAATGGCTTCATTAAATTCAGATTTGACTTTATATCTAAAAAAATATGGCATTAAAGTTACTTGATAGATTATGCTATCAAGTAGGAATATATCCTTTAAATAGATGTTCTTGATGAGTGATGAGGTCTTTTTCCTTGTCTTGTAAATGGCTTCTTTTACATGAACTTTGAAGATATTTCATGAAATCTAATGTAATTGGTCTTCTTCGACAATAACAAAGTACAGCTTCTATTTCATTTGGTGACCACCAATATAGGAAAAAAAAATGTACAGCTTCTTTTACTTTACATCTCATCCAATGCATTAAAAAATCTTCAAAATAAAAGTGTTGTCTGAATAATGCATATTTAATTGCCATCAACATGAATTGATCATGCAGTCCTATGAGGAAAAGGCCAAAGAAATGAAAGAATCCAATAATATTTTACACACACACAGGTACAGTGTATATATAATTTCTCTTATTTTTTATATTTTTTATAAATCTTGTAATATGTGTGAATTTAACTTTTCTGGCCCATTTTGGACAAACCAGACAATAAGAAAAGAAAATATGTCTTTGGGATAGAATGGATGTTTATTTTTTCATAACAGTATCATAACTCATGCTGATAAATAAAAAAGTCATTGACTGACCTAGCAATGATTTGCGAATAAAAGAAGACAAAAAGTAATAACTCTTGGTCATCAAATATTGCATTACACATACATAATCATTTATTCTTAGTCCAGTACAAGAAACTTTTGAAGGGCATTGATTATGCTTTTATGGGCTAAAACTGGTCTTTAAAAAGTGTTGTTCTTTATACTACTTTGTGGAACAAATTGTGAAGCAAATTTGTAACTGCAAGCCAAATAATGAACTATACCAAATACCAAGTGGATGTGATTGAACTGGATTAATCAGAAATATATACACTTGTTAGTAGACATTTTGGGGATACACTTCTAACCCCCCATAAACACATACACACACAAAATAATTTGAAACTTAAACAAAGGATGATGCCCAGGATAACTCTTATTGACCGAGCTTTGTCCTTGGGAATTCTTCGGAATTGAATCCGCAAGACAAATAAATCCTCAAGTTGTCCGTTAACTGAGATATATCCTGCATCGTCCTTTGTTAAACTATCACATCATGTATTACACTCTGCAAACAAAGACAAATGGTACAAGTGAACTCGTCATGATATGATATACATGTATATCTACATACACTACATACACCGAAATCTGGAAAAGAGATGTTACACTCACCTGTTGTTGGCTGCTATCTGGATTGAGGAGGTTTTGGCAAGCAGATTCGATTGCTTGAAAGGCACGAGCAAACTGGGACTGGTCCACAAGACCTGGTCTACCTGCCGTGCTGGAGGGATCAGAGATACCCACCAAGTAAGCAGACTGAAAACAAAAATAGATATAGAGGCTAAAGTGGACTGGACAATAAGAAGACATTAGCACTATGCAAACAAAAGTTGAATGTTGACATCCATGACAGCTCTAAACTTTCATTTTTGTATGAAAACTCCTTTCTATGTGATCATGCTTCTTGATAGTCCATCACTACAAAGCAAGCACACCCATGATTTTGAGTTGTTCAAATCAAAGCTACAGTACAGAGAATTATCAGTGGTGGAATGGAATCTTTTTTTTCAATCAAAGTGATTGTCATACCATGAATTAGAAACCCTTTCCTTGAGAGGTAAAATAATGTTCATCCTACCTGCATTTACCACTCCACCAAATTTCTCCAGCTCACCATTCTAACATGTATGAACATCTGTGCTACCTTTAAACTCAGATTAGATACTTACGATATATGTAGTACCTTTAAAGTGTACCAATTACCCCAAAATATTTTGTTTCCTATGTTAGGAGCTCCATGTCACTATACTATATTCAAATATGAGCTGAAGATATTACTTCTATAAAGGAGATATTGCAAGTTTGAGTAATGCTCAATAACCATCAAAAGCGACTTGTAAGTAGACTACTTGATACAACCGTACAAGCTTGCATAGAAAAGGGCCCGCATGGAACCCCAGTCGGACCAAGTCAGACTCGGGTTCCGTGCGCATAGTTTTATGCTATTCTTTATATGCTTCTTACTCCTCATCCATTAGCTCATAGAATACTGCTGAAAGTTTGTTGAGGCTGACTTTATACATTTTTGCTGTAAATAAATTATTTTTTAGGTGATTGGTAAACTTTAAACTCTGATTATAAGTGTCAATATCTCAAAGTGTAAGTATTGCTTACCTGAGCAGCAGCCATAGTGAGTCCACACACAGCCTGACCTGCGGAATTTACCATCTGACCAAACTTCTCCAACTCACCATCCTTGGCGGTCCTGGCGATACCATTCATACTTTCACCAAGGACCTAAGAAACACAAGAAGAGTAGTGTTTGTGATGCTTAGTTTATTTCAGTTTGGTGTTTAATACATCTATTGCAATATTTGCAATACAATTTCAAGTAGCACTGCATATCTTAATGAAAATGATCATATTAATTTACTCAGCTGAAAAATGCATTGTATAAAACTTTTTATTATTCATTATAGCAAATTAGCATTTTATTGCATGTTTTTTTTCCTAAGAGATACGGACAATAATTTTGTACATAATAAAAGACTTAACAATATTGCATTGAGTACCTGGCGGGAATTAATTCCTTGAAATGCTAGAGCGCCGTAATGGCAGCCATGCTAAAGCCGGGTAATAATTTCCAAAGCTCTTCGGAAGTGCATAGAGAGGTTATAATGTGATATGCGCTATACAAGAACCAAATATTATTATTATCATTATTAAAGCAGGAAATACGTTCAGAAGATTTCTCAAAACTCATTCTGGTATTTCACTTGAAAGCGAAGAGTTTACCTTGGATTTTGCCATGATGGCATCAAGACACTCAAAGTAAGTCCAGTCGTTGATAGGTTCATTGATGTTATCCAGCATAGGCTTGATGGTCTGAATGGTACGCAATGCATTGTCACATTCCTTCTGACCAGGGGCGCTCTGCATGAATGTGTTCAGAAGCAGGTTCACGCTGTCTGTTACTTGCCTGGTGAGTCAAAAGCGAGCAAATCCAATAATCTATACTTGACCCAGGCGTACAAATGTCATATTACCGAAATGATGAGGAAACATTAAACAATTTTCATTTATAAGCCTATGTATTATATTGTATATAAGTAATTCAAGTATTATAAGTATTCAAACACTAAGTTACTGGAATTTGAGTAGGGGGCGGGTAAATATTATGATTTTTATACAAGCTTAAAGGGACTGGTAAGAGCTCTATAAATTGAAATATTCTATCATTCTATATTCTTTTCCAAAAAGTAGCCCAATAATCACAAAAAAGAACCCCACAAGGGCTCTTTTTGAATAAGAATTTGGAGAAGTAGCATCCATGGGAAAATAATTATCTTGAGGTCTGCTGCGGAGCATTCTAGTCAGGCACCTTTCAGAGGCGCTCACAATGTTCACCAAACCCCAATGATTTTCATATCCTATCTGGTATCCATTTAACACCTAGGTGGAGAGAAGCAATGAAGATAAAATGCTTTGCTCTTACCTAGCAGCAGAAGCCAGGAGGTTCATAGAATTGGGAGCATTAGGATCCACTGACATTGACTTGACAGCTAAGAGCAGTTTACTGGAAGACACTGAGATGTTCTTCAGACTACCTACCATGTTGTTCTGAGCTTCAGTCTGATCAAAGACAATAAAAGATTAAGATATATTATCCTTCTTATTTCATATGTACAAGTTATCATCTAAAACAGCTTAAGATTTACAATTTAATATTTCAGTCACTAGTATTTTTCTATTTTCCACTTTTTAAACTGCAATTCACAAGTTTTCATCATACAATTCATCGTAAAATTTGCCATTACTTCACTTTCAATTAAACAAAAAGATGCCATTGAATCTACCATGCTGCACAGCAATGGATAAAGAATGGCAGTTCTAATGAGATTTCTCCAATAGCAATTTGAAGTTAAACCTGTCCTTTAAAGATAGTGGCCCGTATTCTGAAGTCAGGTTTAACTTTAAACCTAGGTTTAAGTCTAGTCTAAGCCTCGCCTAACTCTCAGATTTAAACCTAGGTTTAAAATTGCGTTTCTGAAGTCAGGTTTAACTTAAACCTAGGTTTAAGCCTGGTCTAACTTTGTAGAAATTGTACACATATTTAAACCTGGGGTACACCTAGTTTAAGTCTGGCTTAAGTCAGAGAAGAAGACACCATTACGACGAATTATTGCAAATTATGAGACCGGAGAGGCCTCTTGTGGAAATAAAAAAAACCCTTTCACATTTTGGCGACGATGAATTTTTGCATCGCTGTCGTTTTACCAAATAAACAGCGATTTGCAGACCACCTACACCTACTTGCTAGCTAGCCGACTCCAACACTGGAGAGACACACACATCGCGTGCGGATGAAAGTGCGCCTTGCGATTTTATGCCTTCGGCAAGTTTGAACATTAATTTGGATACTTTATTTGCTTATTGAATCTTTATGCCTACAATTTTCTAAATCTTAAAATTTTATATTTTATATAAGTTTGTGTGATTTGTATAGTACGACAATCCTTGAAACTAAAAAGTTGCCAAAGTAAATCGACACGTATCACTTTGTTGCAGAGAAAACAAATATAGTAGCCCCATACCATATAGTTTGACGTTATGTTCACGTAGTTTGAAGCTGTGAATGCAATGCACATTTTCGAATTGCGTCCCAACGATGTAAACAAATGCGAGTTAAAATAAAATTGTAAGGTTGGATTTAGAGTTAGGAGTAAATTCATGTAGAACTAGATTTATATTTATAAGGCAATCATGGATTAATTAAGAGCCAACGAGCGTATTAAACCGGAAATCTAGTAGAGTTTTGGGTAATTCATTAATTGTACAATTCCTGCCCAGGCCCCAGATTAAAATATGATTGATGTCAAAACATCCAGAAGTTAAAACATCCTAAAAATGCACTAGGCTAGACCTAGACTACATCTAAATAAGATTAAAATGACTAATAAAAGAGAAACTAAAAATGATCAAAAATACCTTCTTGATGCAGAATAACTAGTCCAAGGTCAACATTGAAGCTCATTTGGTCGAATTTTAGGCGTTTTGTTAGGACAATGCATTACGTTTTCTAACCGTGTGTGTGTACGCACGAACGAATGCGCGCACGATCGAATGATATGCGCGCACGGTGGCCGAGAAGGGGATCGCGATACCCGGCCATACGTGTACACCACAGAACTGTGATGTACACACGTCGGTTCGAAAAAGGATCGCATTGTCCTAAAAAAACGCCTAAAATTCAACCAAATGAGCTTCAATGTTGACCTTGAATGGACTAGTTATTCTGCATCAAGAAGGTATTTTTGATCATTTTTAGTTTCTCCTTTAGTCATTTTAATCTTATTTAGAGCATTTTATGATGTTCTGGAAGTTTTGACTAATCTGGGCAGAAATTGTAGAATTACCGAGTTTTGTATCGATTATTTATTTAATATTTTTAAAGGCCAATTATTCCACCCTAGACATCTAGGCCTAGATTCAGAATTTTTCAGCAGTTTTACAATAAATCAAAGGGTAAAACAAACAAAAGATCACGCCGTAACATTCATCGGTTGCTTCGAAAGAGATTTTTTATGTCAGATATTTTTAATTGAAATTATTAAACGAAATCCAGCTATAGCAGCTACCCTGGAAGATGGGTGAGCTGTACTACTGAGCATGTGCAGTAGAAGCAGACGACATCTCCATGGTAGTTAAACCTTGACTTAATTAGACTAGACTTAAACCCGGGTTTAACTAAACCTGGCTTTCAGAAACTGAAATGATACTTAGACCTGAAGTCTGACTTAGTTAAACCCGGGTTTAAAGTTAAACCTGGGTTTAACTAAACCTGACTTCAGAATACGGGCCAGTGTGTTTTTATAAGCATATATTTCACATATAATACAAATTTAAAAAAATGAATTTTCCTATCAACTTTCCATGAAAATAATAACATTTAATGCCATGGTATTACAAGTTGTTTTACCAACTATTATTTGTTTACTTCAAAAGAACTTGTAATACGTATATAGCAACCAGGACCATGGTTTCATTCCGGAATCATGACAGTTCACATTTCATCCACTAGCATTTATGAACTTACCGGTGCGGTCCTGGCCATACCCATACCGAGTCCATCAATTCTTGGAACTCTCTGCTGAACTCGTTGGCTGCTACAGCCAGTTCTTCAGGCGTACCTCTGGAAGCCACCACCAGCTCTCCGCTAGCCACATTGAGTCCTTGAGCTGCACTGTTCAGTGCATTCTGGTGCTCCTGGTAGTTCCTCTGGGTGCCTGCTGGAAGCTGTAGGGATGCAATAGGGTGGCAGGCAGGTGGGTGGTAGGTAGAGGGGAGAAATATGTTGGTAGTCGGATGGTAGAGGGCAATTGGTGAAATAGGTGGAAATAGAAGAAAAAAAGTGAGTGTCAAAAACACTTCTATACACGTAATACTGGACTGTTTGCAAGTCCCTAAACAATTTACAATTCACTTCCAAAAGAGCACTATATACAGATGTATGTTTATTTGCTCCCCCCTCCCCCCTCAACAAAAAACATCCCCCAAAAAATAAAAAATGTTTAATGACAGGCTGTATGTTATGAAGCATGATGAAGTATTTCAAATGAATTATTTAATGGCATGTAAGAATGGAATCTCCTTTCAGATATATTTTCCTAAACTCAGCTTCTACAAAGAACAAACTAGTAACACTAGAATATCATCACAGACTATGGATGACAAAAGGAAAAGACTTAAATTAATTGATAAAGTTGCCTCTTGTGTACAATGAAGCTGAATGCATTGTTTATATTGTATTCATAAAGATACTCTTCAAAAGCTCACATTATCATTTTCAAACTCATGAGAAACCATAAACAGATTTTTGTTTTCTAAATCAATCTTACTTGGGGGTACAAATGTTTGACAAATAGGAATTCAAAATCACAAAAAAATTCTCATACAGAAGTAAACTTTTACCAACTATCCAAACCTATCAAAACAAGCCTTTCTTACCAATATTACATTGGGTATATATCAATAAAGATTATGTGATTATATATTATTTCATTGAATGGAAATGCTCACCACATACTTAAAAATGAAATTGAATTGCTGAGGAGCAAGAATAGTGCATGTGCGCTTAGATATAAAAGAAGATAGATTCACACTACATGGATATTTTGTGAGACGGATTGAAAAACACAACACCATATTTTACACAAATACAAATATATTTAGGTACAGCTATAACTTATATATCATGGGGGGGTGTTTTTTTTTTCTTCTTACATATCAATATCAATGTTTCATTATCCATTTCCCTTTCCCAATTAAGCTCAATCTTGTGTCACTAACCAAATAATAATAATAAAATAATGTTCCATTATAAGTAACAAGAGGTCGTCCTCAATTTAGATCACATCTTGAGACAAATTGCAACAGACCTCACAACAAGACAAGTTTTTACTTCCAAGGTTGTTATTTTATGGGGCTTACCCTTTTTACACTTTCTTAAAATCATGTGAATTAAGACTCTATAACCAATTCACCAGATTTAGAAAAGATATTCATTAATGTATTGTTAAATTTGCAAATGACTTTCATTCCCCTCCCCTTTTTAATGTGGGTGGGGGGGGGGGCATAAAAAGAGAGGATCAGCTACAAGGAAAGTGACATCAAAATACTGGTTGCTTTTAACAGACATACACTTGCGAAAAAAGCTTCCAACTCGTCATGGGTAATACTAGACGAAGGTGACATTAGATCCATAGACATGCTGTGACGATTATTTGACCGGCGAAACTACACGCACGTAGACCCCATGATATAGAGTGAGAGGTGATGGAAGACATCGAACAGATGGAGGGAAGTTTGGACGATGAGGATAAGAGAGACATGAAGAGCAGAAAGTTTAAAGGTTAAAGTTAAAGGAAGTAAGGGATAAGAAAATTGAGAGACACAGAGTGTTACAGAAAGAGAAGATAGATAAGATAACACAAAAAGATGGAAATGAAGAACGGGCATGAGAGAGAGCGAGAGAACGGGAGGAGGAGAAGCAGAGAGAGAGAGAGAGAGAGAGAGAAAGAGAGAGAGAGAGAGAGAGAGAGAGAGGAAGAGAGAAAGAGAGAGAGAGAGGGGGAGGAAGGCAACATGAAGTAAATGATATAGGAATTTATTCAGTAAGGGGAAAAGATTTGCCAAACGAAAAAGAAGCAATAAAGAGAAAGAGAAAAGAGGGAGTAGTGAGAAGATGGGGTCAAAGGGCATTGAGAGGAATGTGATGCACCCGGAAGACCAGGAATGGATGATGAGAGATGACACCATGGCACACCCAACGATTAGCAAAAACATGCAAAGGTACAGAGAGAAATAAAACAAGGTTAAAAATGAATATAAATTGTAAATACCACAGTCACATCACCAAACCGATTTCCAACCGACATCAGACCGACAGATTTTTGGCAATTATCACTTCTTCTGCTTCCTTTGCCTCTCTGCAAAGTCGCTCTGTTTCAACACATGCATTTTTGCACAAAAGAATAGGCACCAATTGATGGAAGGATTGCTTTGAGCAACACAATGGCTTTGCAAATGACCCATTTCCGGTCTTAAATTAGCTCCATGACAGCCCTTTTACCACCAGTATAGATTAATCTTGCACTAGAAACAGTTGAATAATTTTAAATTCTTAAGTATTATCTATCCTATGATAAATATAATGTGGCACAGACAAAATCTTGGCAAAGCATATAAAGAGCTAAGTGTAATGTAATTCGTTGTTCCGTCTGTGACGATTTGATGCCGGTCTAGTTTGTGTGACTGTGGTGTGATAGAGGATTATTGAAAAGTATAAAACACATCAATAAACAGAGAATAGAATATGAAGCAAACAAAAGGATGACATAAAACAAGGATAATGAGTGGGTACATATTTTGCTATTTTCAATAAATTCACTTATAATTTGAGAGAAGCCTAAAAAGAGCCTTATGTTAAATTCTTTTTAGATCTGTCTTATAGAATATGAATATTTTTAAAACATAAAAATGTGATTAATGAATCATTTCTCAAGAACATCATAATTTGAATATCATTATAAAGAACATGATCAACAGTTTCTGTTCAATGTTTTCTTTATGAGAAAAAGAGGGATATTTTTAATTAAAAATTTTCAAAGGATATTTATCCAACATGTGTTATATAGCTAATTGAACAGGCACATATGCAAGTAAAGTGTAGAAATTGCGAGAAGAGGGATTACCTTAAGAATATACACCACAAATAGACAAACAAGGACAAGTAATACAAGATAAAAGATTGGGATATAGGTAGGTAGGCAGAGTAGTATTGTGCACACGCAGTATATGGAATTTTTATGATACACTGCTAGATAAAAACCCACAAATTTATTTGGTATTTACATCGCCTGTTGACTACATACCATGGCATATTTCTCCTGTGCTTTTTTCATCATCTAATTAGTATGCATGTCGAGAAGCAAGTATTACAGGAGTATGATAAAAATAACAAACAAAATATGACAAGGGCAAGAAAAGTAGGATATGCCAATATGGTTTCCAACATAATTTTGCTGACAAATTACAGAAAAGAGAAATATGAAAGGAATGATGAATAAGATTTGGAGATGGAAAAAGCCTAGTGGAATTTAAAGTAACTACCAAAGAATGTTACAGTGGTAGAGAGAAAGCTGGAAAGCTTTTTCATGATTTTATCTGAAATTAATATATTTTGTATTGTAATTACCGTTAAGGGCTCATCCTCCTTTTAGTAGGAAGAACAATATATTTAATAGAATTTAGTATTAATAAAGATATCAACATTAAAATAATTGGTATCTGTAGGATCATAATTTGTATGCTAAGTATAAAATATTTGTAACAAAAACAAAAACAAAAATAGAAACCTTGATGAAAAGATGATAGAACATGTTTATGATTGTCAGGAATCATGCTTGTAATAATCATTCTGATAAAAACATTCACTGACTTACATAAAAGTTCGCTAATAAAATAACAGCATTCGATGAATGTAAATCTGAGATTAATAAACTGTAAAAAAATACAACTGAAATCACAAGTACATGTACATATGTAATCATGTGTTCATTGTCTAAAAGATAATATAAATAGAACACATCAATCATCAAACAAGCTCTTAATTCTTCAAAAGACAACATTGTTCAACAGTTACAATTCTTGGGCAGAATTTGCCGCCCACAGCTAAGAAAGAGATTAAGACATCCTTAAATGATCCAAAGAACATTGAAAGTATGTGAATCAAGATGCAGAAAAAAGAAAAGACATGCCATGAACACACTACTAAAATGCATTCTAATTAAGTCACTCAATGGATGCAGTGAGGACATCATGCTTGTCCCACCTACCTTGCCAGACATGAGTCCTTTACTGGAATCTACCACGGCCCTGATGGCCTTGTCTACATCACGCTGTCCTGGTAAGCAATTTACACAGCTGTTGAGGGCAAGAGACACCGCCTTGGCCACCTGCAGTAGTCAGGGATAGAATAACGGGATGTAGGAACCAAATATTACACTTGTTCAGATATGGCATGGTAAACCACCACCAAGAAGAAAAAAAAGCATGTTTTTTAAACATATAAATGAATGGAAACTGCACACAACAAAGGACCTAGGCATATTCACTTAGCTCTGTGTTATAAGATACAGAAATATGAAGCCTATTACTCTTTTACATCATCATAAAATTAAAAAAAACACTGCAGCTAACCGCTGCATATGTGAACAAGGATTTAGTCCTTCAATTAAGAGTATTCCTCTATTTTGCTTAAAGGAATAATAATTTCAGCAGAATGCACCCCCTAAATCAAAAGTGACAGTATGACTGAGAAAAATACGACACTGAATCAAGAATATTTCAAAACATGAAAACTACTTGATACACATATTTATTTTTAAAATGCATTATAAACTTAGGATAAAAAAGGGGAAACTTTGAATGTCATAAAAAGGCCATTCATTAACATCAATATTATATTCAGGGGTTGTGGATGACAAACTCGTTGAAATAAATAAATTTTGGAACAAAATTTGAAAAACACATATTTTTACTTTTTCCCCACTTCTTCATATCAAAATAGTCTTTGTAATTTGGGATATGTCCATCCTATCAGGTACCTTGAACACATGATGCAAAGCTAACTTCATATTTTACAGTATGTATTCATCTCCTTAAAGGAGCTTATAAACCTAAAATATTAATAGCTTTATTGGGAAATCAATGCAATAAATAGAGGGAAGCAGTATCTTTCTATTTTGGGAGGCCCTTCAAACATTTTAATATAAAATATCTTCTGCTATATGCACAATGTATCTTAAAAAATAAGAATCTCTATAAAAGATTTAGATGTATGTAAAGCCATTCAAGTGCTGATAACAAATTAATGTCTGACAAGATAACGTTTTAAAAGATAGCCATTCCTAAATATATTAAGAAGATCAATCTCCAATAAAAACAAGTGCAGATAACTTTGTAAGATGTCAATGACTAACCATTTTGTCTTATGAATCCATGCACAGATATTTATAGATTTAAATTTGAATTTCAGCATTTCATTTACTGATCACGATAATAATACAAGGAATACTTTCTGATTTGGATTTTAATTTGTTTACAATAACTATATACTGTAAAACCAGGAACTTTCCCAACATGGAACTTTCATAACTTGTTAGTGACAGCTCTTCTTCAACAAAAATTCACAAAAATTGTCAAAGTTTGTTAAATGTGATTCGAGTATTTTGCAGCAAGACGCTTATAGTAATCTTGACCACTCAAAAATTCACATATGTTTCATGCACAAAAAGAGCTTCTGGTTTTACAGTAGTCATTCATGAGGACAGTATGATATCTTGTCTGAAGAATACACTAAGAGCTCACCTGTGCCAGTCTCTGTTGGTTGGCTGGGTCATCCAGGTTCTGCAGAGCTTTCTTGGCTTCCTCCAGGAGATTGGCCGACTTGTCCATGACATCCTTGGCATGATCCACGATGCCCTCTTGGACCTCTTGGTCACTGCTGCTTGCTACCACCCCCCTGACAGCACCCTTCAAGTTTTTGAGGGCATTGGCCGTGTCTCTGGCGGCCATACCTGTGTAGTTCTCATTGCCCTGGGCAGCGGCTGTCAGAAGCTGGGCCATGGACGCACCAACGCCCTTGGATGTCACACTGAGTTGAGTGGCACAGTACTCGGGCTGCGAGGGGTGCGGTTATCGATGGGTATGAGGAAAGGGAAGGGAGGCAAGGATGTCATTCAAAAGGGAAGTGGAAAGATTGAAAGATTGAAAGAGCATTAGTGTGAGTTGGGTTAGTTGAAATGGTGGGTTTAATAGAGAGGTGCTACATTACAGTGTTGTGTTATGAAGAGACTTCTACAAAAGATATTGAATTCCTCTGAAAATTATATTCCTTAGACACTACCCTATTTTCTCAATTAGCTTCAATACTGTCTTTAACTAAGTAAATGTCATAAACTACTTCTACTTCAAACTAACAAAGAATGAAGGAATCATGAAGTTTTACGGACTAATGGAATTCAACCATTTCAATGTAGGTAAACAAACATTAAATTTCTATAGATCACATGGATATCTATAATTATAAAATCGTTTCATTCAATATTGAAAATTTTGAAAAATTAAAACTTCTTTCCTGTTTTTAACTCAGCCACAGGGAACAGATGAATAACTCTTAATATAACTTATACTCTAATACTTTGATGATACAAAGGAGCGATGTAAGAAAGCAATGATTAATATTTAGTCATCGAATACTGGACAGTTATCCAATTAACTTTTCAAAGATGTAAACTTGTTTATCAAGAGCATCCAATCTTCATTGTGGATCCATAGCAAAGAGAAACGAGTGAAAAAAATGAGAGAAAAAGATGAAAGGAAAAGCTTGAAATGATAATGAGAGCAAGAAAAAGAGGGGAGACAGTGTTTCTCTGGCAGAGGGCACACTAAGAAATCCATTGACCTTGGAAAGCAGTAGATGTTTACAAACATCAAATGTCAATACATCCTAGTCTTGTTCCCATAAGGTTAGTTTAGCTTTTCAACTTATACAAGATGAAAAACAAAGAAGATCAAAATGCACTTCTGCATTTCAAATTGCCTTATACAACACTGTACTAGCAAGGAATGTGCATTGTACAGCCACCTTGAGCAAAAAACGGGATTGTTAAGTCTTAGAACTTAAGTCTTTTTCATTCCTCATTATTGAGTATACTTTGCCTTCTAGTCATCTAAATTTAAAACGTATAAGACTTTGAGACCAGTCTCTATAGCATTGTGAAATGTGATTCAGAAGTGGAATATTCCAGTCACTGAATCACAACTTCTTGGAGTTTTTCTCTCATAATTGGCTGTACTACTGCTATGCTATCATTCAATCATTCGGTGAGCTAGCTATAACCATCCAAGCATATGGTAATGCACTTCTATATCTTGCTTAATGTTGTATGTAGTGACAAGAAGGTCATCCATATCATCCATTATTAAGAGCCAGAAGAGCATTAACTATATTAATGCCCTTCTGGATATCAACAAATATGAATACATACATGTAAGAGGAAAAAGGGCTCAAGTCCATCACAACCATTTTTTACAGTTTCCATAAAAATGATTAAATTCTTTCTTTTTAATTTTTTTTTAAAAATTCTTCTAGAATAATTTCTTTTTTTAAGGGCCCTTCTTCCTCTTATGTATTCAACGTCTTCTGCATTTTGTTGTAACATTCTGACAAAATGGAGTCCCATATCGAGATAAATCGTTTACAACCTTCCCAAAACACCTAGTGCTGTTCTAAATGCTAAAGTTGCTTTATTGATACACTAGTCAAGGTGACCATGATGCACAGACAATGAGATCATGCATGTGTTTGATGCTTACCGTTTCACCTGGTAGACAATGCAAGTTGCCTGCCCTGGCATTCTTCTTCACCTGATCTAGTTCATCTTCCAGGCCATGGATCATCTCAATAGCATTGTCAATCTCCATAGCACCACATAATTCATGGGCCTGAGGTCAAAGATCAAAGGTAACAGGTCCAATGAATTACACATTTAACTCAATTTAACATGTTAAAAAGCTCTCAAACCTTGGAACATTGAAGATTATCCTCTAAAGGATAGAAAATTGTTGTAGGGAGACTGTCAATGGATGTGCCCTAGTTAAAATCCTATCCCCTGGTACTACTGTACTCTGACAAAACCTGAATCTATATTGCCACTCCACACTTGTAGTATGAAATATGCAATATCAATTATTTTGAAAAATAATTTTTTGTTCCAAGAATAACAAAATCACAAGTATGACTGTAAAATGACTTGTAGTATGAAATATGCAATATCAATTATTTTGAAAAATAATTTTTTGTTCCAAGAATAACAAAATCACAAGTATGACTGTAAAATCACTTTCCAAAGTGTCATTATCCTCAGGGTAAATGGTTAATCCAGACATACATTGGCATGAATAAGGAAACTTTGTCCAATTTCAAAGTCTCACTAAGAGCAGACGTTTGTCTGAACAGCATTAGCAAAACCTCTTTCATCTCCACAGCCACAGCATTTGATGACACATTTTCACATGATTGCAAATCTCCAAAAGCTTTTAAATTCATACAGTCAACCTCAAATTGGAAATCAAAAGAACTTCATGCCTGCAATATCCTCTTTTGATTAATAATTCCGCTTTCAGATAGTTATTTTGTAATAACATCTATCCTGGTTTGTTAATACTTCAGATTCGATAAGACAGGTATGCGCAGCTACATCTTGTATGTGTGATGTTTTTGTCCAACATACGCTCTAAAAATGAAATTTGATCTTGTGATATCCAGGATGTGAGGGCTATTCAAACAGGGTGATCATGATGAGTACACTTCACGTCCTTCATCACATGCAGAATGTATAGGAAGATGCCAGTACAAGCTAGTACTGTACGTGGTGTATGTACAAAACTACTGTTCATGAGTCAGTTATGGAGGTTTAAAGGACAACAAATAATGTTACTTCTTATAATTCCCTCATGATCCTAACTGTGCCCAAACCCCTTCAAAAATGGTTATAAATACAATAAATACAATATAATAAGTACAAGTCCTTCATATTACACATCATAAAACTACCTGTATCTAAACCCTTTAAGAAAAACTTCCTGATTGACAAGCATTCATCTTATTAAAAGACATAAAAAAATAATAAATAATAAATATTGCATGATCAACATTCCAAATACAAAAATAAAAGAGCAAATCTACTGTGATACACAGTTACTATAAAGCTGATGTGCCTAACCTTATCTATAATCATTATATAAAAGATAATGCTGCATTTACCACAAATTCTTCAAAGTACATTTCTGGCTTAAGTGCCAGTCAAATTTGACAGGTGATTAAGCAATGATTTTTATAGAAACAAGTCAATATCATTATATAAGTAGGAAAGTATAGCCTGTATTTTCTTTTGAAATAACAATATACAGGTGACATAGAATAAGCTTATGAATATAGTAGATATTACCTTGAGCATGTGTGTGTGCTCATAAGGATAGACCTTTAATACAAAGTTGTTAGGGAGGAGTCTTTTGACACATGATCGGAGAAAGCCACATAGAACAATAAACTTGTCAAAATGAATTTACTTTAGACTGTACACCAGCTGTCAATTAAGACTGATGACTCAATGCTCCTACATGTATAACACTGGTATAATTTCCATAAGGCAATATAGAGTTTGAGAGTAGTCCAAAAGAGTCTCACCTTTCAATTAACTAGGTGAGTAGAATGCTTCACAGAAGCATTTTAAAAAAGATGGTATGGTATTTTAAGGTCTTCATGTATTATAAAAAGGGGTGTTTTAGCATGCAAAAGAATACTGAATAATATGTATTAAATGTGCCTCTCATGACAATGACTATATTATCCTCAATTAGATATAATATTTGTTTAAAAAACCTAAAAAGAAACAGTAATTTTCTCTCAATGTGTACTTCTTTATAGTTGCTGGATTATTATAACTTACATTTTGAAACTCCTGTACAATATGTACATGTTCAAAAATACTCCTTCTATTATTTTCATATTCTTCTTTTTTCAATTTAACACTCAGTCAAAAACAACATCTCGTTAGATTTATAGTTCCTTAAACAATACCAATCCATGCTGCTGGCAGCCAAAAATATACACAAAATTATTTAAATTTGATACAAATCTAACTGAAATTTGGCAAAGACATGTTTCAAATTTACATTAAAAACTATAGTTACAAAGACAAGTAAACTATAGTCCATAAAACTAAAATGGAAAATGCTTAACTATGCAAAAGACAGTAGCCTTACCTTGGAAGCAACGCTCTTGAGCTCAACGAGGGCAGTGTTAAGATTCTTCGAGCAGTTGCTAAGTTGCAATGCGGCTGCTGGATCACTGACGTTGGGTAGAGCCTGCTTAGAAGCAGTCACAAGCTTGGTCCCAGGCTACAATAAAGGAAACAATATATTCAATATTATCCAATTTGCATAGTTCACTACACAAATGTCACTCTAAGTTGTAGCATACATGAAAGCCACAGGGTTATTAACTTTATGCAAACAAACAAGATTTACTGCCCCTCTGACTCTCAACTGATGATATATATTATTATATCTATAAATAAATTAAAAACATGATCAAGGAATTCCTGACTGAAAGAAACATTTTCAGTACAATTTGCACAATTTGACTAATTTTTACTGCTAATACCACTAGTATTTCCACTGATGCTCCAAGATCAAGTCGATTATAACATCTTCACTACTATTCCAATAAAATAAAAGAATCTCTATCAACCATTAATACCACTGTTAATGTTACTAGCATTGTCACTACCACTAGCACTTCCACTTCCTTTCTAATTCTCCACATATGTTTACCTGGATGAAGTTTTGGCAAGCGTTGATAAGGCTGATCTGAGCCCTGGAGCTATCAGGTTGATTGACAGAATCTCTAACTCCATGGATCAATGCTGGAAGATTTTCAGCAACAACCTAAAAATGAATAAAGCAAAGAACAAAAACATTCAGTATCATTTTACAAACAATCAGAAAATCACAATAACATTTAGACTTTAAGGAATAAGGTCTTGTATATATTCATATCATGTATAAAAAGTATACCTATAGTCGGATCTATCCACATTCAAGTGTCTAATTGAATATTGATTACAAAATCTACTCTAAAATTCTTCCTTTCAAGATTTTATTACTACACATCTCTGATGCCACACTTCATATCTGTGAGAAAATTTACTATTACAGTATTTGCCGGCGTAAAGGCCGCAGTATTTTCTCTTCCGAAAATATCGAAAAGTCTGGGTGCGGCCAATCCGCAACAACAGTAAAAAATCGGCTGTTAAAACAGCACGTAATTTCTACAGGAAATTTACGATAATTTTGTTTGGTCTGTTTGGTTTTTTTTCCTTCCATTTTTTTTTTTTTTTTTTTTTTTTAGTCTATGAGATGTCAAAATCGGGGGTGCGGCCGATGCGGCGCTGCGGCCTTATTGCCAGCAAATACAGTACTTTTCACACAAGATGATAGCCTTTTAAGGTGCACTGACATATGGTTTCACTAGAAACACACTTTTCTCCTGTATCTCTCAAATCAAGAATGTTTTTCATAATTCAATATTATCAACATTTATTGATGACCTGTATTCGTGTGAAAGACTTACTTTGCATTCATCAATGAGTGCCTGTTGTGCAGCAGTATTGGTGTTTGATGGTCCCGCCCCCTGAGATGCAGAGATGGTCTGAGTTGCCATGGCAGCAGCTTGCTTGGCAGATGTCTACAAATAATTAAATGATAATATGTCAAATGAATAGATAATTTTAACCATGTTACTGAATTTGTAATATCAAAAAAATTAGATTTTTGGGGGGTAAATTTTTATAGAAAGTATACATGCAAAGCTTGTGGTGATCTGACATTTGCTCCAGGTATTTATACTCCAGGTTAGATTCAGGGTTGGTGTTAGGGTTAGGTATTGAGGTAGGTCAAGGATTGAAGATATGTATTTGGTTAGTGTAGGAAAATGATTGTGGAAGAACTGTCATCAGACCTTGCGTCTTACAATTAAGGCTATACATAAATATTTCTTCAAATAATGTTCAAGGTCGGATGAAGATGAGTAACATCAAGACGGTTTTTCTTACCTCAAGCTTGATAATAAGTTTCTTCTTGATAGCATCGTTAGCTGCAGCATTGGTGGCAGCACGAAGGTCCTCTGCTGCATCACGCAGAAGTTGCTGTTGTACAGGATCATTAGGATTACGAGCACAAAGCTACAAAGGAAAGAACATACATCAAGTTTCTAGTATTATCTTATTACAGAATGGACTTGTTAACAGATTTTGTCTCCTGCAATCAATTGTTAATTATGATTTAGATAAATGAGCATGTAAAAGCGTGTCTTTAATCTAATAAACAGGAGAGCATTCATACCACATATCATAGATGCTCATGGCTGCATTACAGTATAAAACAATGGGGCACTCATTATATTCCCAGACATGTATATTCATGCAAAAGAAGGCCCCGATACCAATTTATAATTAATTTTTAAAAATCAAATGGAAATGATAAAATATTATGGAAGTGTGGAAAACAAAAAACAAACTCATTGCAAATAAAGAGGACCTCCATCTCTCTCTCTCTCTCTCTCTCTCTCTCTCTCTCTTTCTCTTTTTACATCCATAAATCATTATTCAGTGTACAAATACTCAACCCTTTGGATGCTAAGCCCAAGATATGTCAGATTCAACCCATAGGAAATGCTGACGTGTAATTATTTGCAGTGGATCAAGTGTAAAGTGCATACCTTAGCACATTCAACCATCCTTGCTGTGGCATCAGCCAGCTGTTTGGCAGCTCCTAGAAGTCTCTTCTGAATGTCTCCTTCTCCTACACCTTCTGCTTCACCCTTGATGGCATTCACCAGCTGAGATGTTGCCTATAGGGTAAAAAAATCAAGTCATGATTAATGGCTGATAGATATTCCACAATGGATTCTATTGATTAACATCATTTTCTACCAGGGCAAGAGACTTGGTATTAATATCCCTCCCTCATATTTAGTTTCTTTCAAACTATTGGAGGGCTGGCAATTTCACACAAATATCTGATATACTCAAATCTGTGATGTGAAAAAATAAATAGGATTTTTCCAATCATTTTCTACCCAAAACTGAACAAAAATGGACAGTTTGTTCTTGTACACCTTTACAACCGATGGCAAGAGACGTCTCCCTTAAAATTCCTACGAGAAGAAAGATTGTATGAATAAATGGATAACTTGAGAGCCTGTATAAAGGTTCACATGTGATGGCATTAGCACTTCTGTCACAAAGCAACTCAGATACCATGAAATACAATGTACATGTACATCAAGCATGAATAGAAAGGTTCAGCTCTAAAATAATCAATAAAATACAACCTAAACATCTCTGATACATGTCATATAACGAAGGTAATATTTTCTCAATCTTCACATCAATACAGTACATCAATACAACAATTAATCAGAGGCAAAGTGTATTCATAATGATGAGAAGCATCCATCAAGAAAAAATCCTTGACTTACCATAGCCAGGAGTTTAGCCTGCTTGACCATCTCACCGGCATTACCCACGCTGCTGAAGAGCTTATCTGTTGCTGTGACGATACGATCACATGCCTCGTCATAGAGCGGTACCGCCCTCTGTGAGCCGGTGCCTTGCTTGACATGCTGCAGGAGGTCATTGAGGGCCTTGGTGACCAGGGTGGCAGCTGCTCCAAGATCCTGCAGGAGGCTCGTCATCGGTTGCTTGCTGTAAGATCAAAATTAAAGAAAGATTCTTTTAGACAAAGCTTACATGAAAAGACAGCCAAATATGTTTTACAAAGACTACTCCATAGAAACAAATAATCCAGTCTTCAAAGATATGAAGTTTATAGATGAATGCTAACTTGCAAAAGCTTCTACAGTTACACGAGAGATGTTAGTCTTTACACTCGGATGGTCGTAATTACAGATGGTCCTTACAGGAACTGTGTTTTGCAACTTTTTAGCAGAAATTGATTACATGTACATGTATATAAATGCATGTTAATACTAAGACATACCAAGTGTTAGTGACTTAAAGTTCAAGAGAAAATTCTCCTCCATTTAGAAACATGATTTTAGTCAAAACTTCATCTGGCTTCAAAAGTTACTAAAATGTGGTTGATTCTGAAAAATGCAACTTTATCAATCTTGCCCTAATCTACATACCATAATGCCCGCACATCTCGTAATAAAATGGAGCAATTAAGCCAAGTGCTTGCATAGTCATCAACAAAAATTCTTTCATTGAAAAAAGAGAAAGACATGTCATACAAGGGAAAAAGAAGCTGAATGAAAGCAGTACTGTATAACTATTTCTGAAAGCGAAAAAATACAAGGGAGTGGTGAGAAATTGAGCTCTTGCCAGCTCTGAAAGAGCTCTGGCAAACACAATAACATACTTGAATATCACTGTGAGAAAAAATCACACTGTTACTACAATGAATTCTAAAAGAGCTCTTCTTTATACTGTTTTCTGCCACTGATACTGAAGGGAGATTCCCCTCCTTGCCCTTGAAGAACACTCATGATATAGAAGGATGGTGAATGAGTAAGATGTTGACTCAGTCTTACCCTGGATGCATCCACCACATTCTCCACAGACTTGGCAACCAATTTAGCTGCTTCCACTAGCTGCTCCTGACAAGCTGGACTGCTGATGGTAGGTGCAATCACCTAAAACAGAAAGAATACAGACTTTGATTTCAATCAATGTTGATTACTGATTACACTGCGTACATTTAAATTTACTAACTGCCCCTGCTGACTGTACGTGCAATCAGCTAAAACACAATCAAACATAGAAAGACAGATTTTAATCACTATTTGAATCAATCGCACACATAGAAATTGAGGAGTTGAGCTGCCTGCACTAGCTGCTCCTGATATCCTGGACTGCTAATGGTAGATAAAATCACCTAATTCAAACATGAAATATAGACATCTTTATCATGTATTCATCCTATGATATAATTTCAAATGTACTGCCCTTGAACTCTAATCAAATTATAAGTTATGTAACCCATCAATGACACCTGATCTTAATTAATTTCTATGGTTGAACTATGGTTGGTATGAAGAGATTAATTTAATCAAAGCAAATCAAATTGAGCTTATTTTCCTGAGTGCGAAGTAATTAAAAAAACAATCCTCTTTCTAGTGTCATGAAGCATTCCCAATTTGGCTAACAAAGCAATAATATCATATCAATCATAAGCTGTACAGTGTATGGTAAAACTAAAACTTTGGTATAAAACATTCATTTTCACTTCATACCTCTCTTGACTGCAGGATCAATCACATCTTTCATAAAGTGTATATTCAAAATATCACTATAAACATGCTGTATTCATTTGTAGTTAACATTGAGCTGAATATGATATAAACTTAACATTTAAAATGATACAACCTTAAGGATTTATACCTGTAATTTATTCTTCAGTCAATACTTCATGCTAAAATACAAACAAAATAGAAACTTTATAATTACCTTGGTACAAGCGACCAGCTGTGAGGTATTGAGAGCACACTGAGTAGCAGAACCAATGACTCTGTTCTGCAGTTCCTGGTCTTCTGTCTTACTGGCGACAGTCTTAGCCTTGAGTACCATAGCAGCTGTTGCATTGGCTACAGCCTTGGCAAGGGCTAGCAAGGCATCCTAGTGGAGGAAGGATAAGAGATAATCATTTCAATCTCATTCAGTTTTCCCTGTACTATATTAAAAACAAACATTATGCTACATTCCCGCACTTTCCAAATACTATAATAATGAAATATAAGTACAAATATATAAATATATTTGACAATACAGTATATACACATACATTGCATGAAGCTTCAAAATAAAAGTAATTTATCTCTTCACACAAAGGATATATTCTCATCAGCAGCTGCATTGTTACACTCACTTGCATCATTTCTGAAACAACATTATGTAGATCCCAGAAACATTTCCTCAATCATTTCAAAGTTGTTTTTATCACTGAATACACAATATTTATTTTATTGAAATAAACAACTATAACCCAACCCATTCTATATTATTTTCTTTGTACCTGGAATCTTGGATCCACATCACCAGTGCTTCCCATGCAGCGCAGCAATGCATTTTGGGTCTCTCCAACACGATTGGCTGCTCCAAGTAGGTTCTGACGAGGCTGCAGAATTTAAAATTAATACCAGATAGTCAACAGAAAGTGTTATGTAAATCTAAACGACAGTAATATAAACTCTCAATTTGTTATAGCAACTAGTGGGAAACGGATGGTCACTGTGTGAAATTGCGAGACTAATTTTTTTTCAAATACATGTACATTTATTCAGAAGATTGCTACTACGTGAGTGACTGCATCTTACAATTATGCAAAGAATAAAAAATTGGACTTCTGCAAATTTATATCCATTAATAAATGGTAAACACAATGGCAGAGAATCTAGGATCCATTTTGCTTACCTCTTGGCTGTCAGGCTGGGCAAATTTGAGGAGATCAGAAAAGGCATCCATGAGATCTCTAGCAGCACCAAGCAACTTCTCACTATCTCCTTCATTTCCCAACAGAGCAGCAAGCATCTTCACTCCTTTAGTCATTTCCGTCAAGTTGGATGAGCTGAAGAAGAAAATATTAAATATTTGATGTCAAAGTGATGCTGGAGATTGAGGAAACGGCCATTAACGATGAAGAATGATGGATCAAATAACTCAATGCTACCATACACGAGTACCACATAGAATACATACATTGCTTTATAAGAGCCTGAACACTTGAACACCTGAACACTAACTGATCTTTAATACCTAGAAACCTTCTTCTACGACATTGTGCATGTATTTGGGTGTGACATAGAACCATACAGCAGAGATATCTGAATCTTTTGCAGTCCCAGAATTCTCCAACCACTTCACACTGATGACTGCCATAGGCATGTTATACTATTGCTAGTAGCTGTTATACTACTGCTACATGCACCTTTAAACTTTCCCACTTAAAGAACATCTTACATGGTGGTAACATGAGATCCCACTGCAGTGTAGTCTGTATCCTCTGCAGCTCCAGATGTTTCACTGATGATGCCAGCCGTTGCAGCAGCCATGGCACTCAGCTGAGACTGGATGTTCTGCTTGTTGACATCCATTGCATTATCTCTCCATTGCCTTGAAGCCTACAGAAGATGGAAAAGAAAATGATACATGTTAATGATTTCTGGATTAATTGATGCCAACTAGTGCAATAAGCCATCTCCATCTGGTAGATATAGAAGAGTTTGATGGAAACACTTTTTACACACTATCGTAAATACTGATCATCTTTCATCTACCCTAATTACATCGATATGATTAAAAAAATAAACAGAAATAAGCTTTCACAGATAAAGACTACAAGTTGTGGTCTTGCCATATCTAGCTATTATTTTCAACCTATTTCTTTCACCAAAAATGCCTTTTAATCAGTTACGGTAGTCTTTACTTGTATTTTCTTTGTTCATAACTTCGGTAAAACATTACACTGGTAACTACTTTAAAAACAACCACACACAATTAAGGAGTTAAAATAACTGAATTTCTGTTTTTGATAACAATGATAAGGTACCAGGCTTGTGAAAGGATGTACATGTACATGTAGTCTCACCTGATCAGATCCAAGTGGTGGTAGCTCAGCCCGGGTACCTAGGTCATTCCTTGCTTCTTCCATAGCTGTAAATCCTTGTTTGATGTTGGTCATCAAGTTCAGCTGGGCTGAGGTCATACCAGGCCTCTTAGCATGATCCTACAAGAAAAAAAGAAAAGAGTTATGTAGTTAGTTTATAGCAAAGAATAAAGTGGGAGCTCAGTTCAAGTAACTAGGTCATATCTTGCTTCTTCCATAGCTGTAAATCCTTGTTTCATGTTGGCCATCAAGATCTGCTGGGCTGAGGTCATACCAGACCTCTTAGCCTGATTCTACAAGAAAACAGGAGGGGAAAATCCAGCCATAAGTTTACACAAGAAATTCATTTGCAATAAAAGTACTTGCATGATTTAAATTTTATACTAATTTTAACCAATTTTTTAATCCAAATAATATAATATGACTTGTTTCATAATTAATCAACATTTACAAAAGGAGAAGGTTGTTTAAAGGAATAAATCAACTTGGTCTCTTTTAAGATTAAAAGGTTAATCCCCAACAAAGTGTTAATCTCCAACAAAGTGTCAATCCCCAACAAAGTGTCAATCTCCGCTGAAATCTACCTAAGATTGTTAATTCCTCAATAAACATGTGATGTGATTAAATAAGTACACACCTGCACTCCGGTCATTACATTACACACACTGTAATACTCTACAATGAGATCATCATTACCTCGACACAATATTTATTCAAAAATACCTATTTTTATGAGAGTTAAGTTGATTGATTTGAAGAAAAAAACTGAGCTGAACTGAAACTAAATTGAATATTAAACATTCTAATGGTTAATGTATCATCCTTGCCTACTTGTTACTAATCTAAATACACTGATGTAACACACACATGGAAATTAGTGCTTTTTAGGTTTTTTTTTTCTTCAGTTGGTTTGTTACAATTTAGGTCACATTCATTAACAGGGTATGGAGGATGGTATTATAATTCATTGTGTATTATCTACTGGAGCTCATGTCATTATAAGTCACTGACTAATGCCTATAGGTTCAAGCATCAGCATGTGTCTTTGAATAAGCAGATCTGTTTCTACATGTTACAATTCCAAAACAAACCCTACGTAACCACGTATAGTCCATCTACACTGTATAGACCATCTATAGGTTAAATATATGTATTTTTAAAATTTGACACAGTATATGCTTGTACACTGTAGGCTATTGAATGAGATCAATTGTTTCTGTTATTATTAATTCCTAAACCAATCCAAGATATCACAACTAAACCACTACATAAAAACCCTTAATGACTTTATACAACATGTTTATTGTTCAAAATCTGTTTCTCATTGTTACAATTCCTAAACTAATCTATGAGCTCATAACTGAACCAATTTTGTGCAAATGTATCATTTGTTAAATGTATCCTATGAATGCATTTTAATATTTCATTTCATTTTCATTTTTATTTTTTCATTTCCAACAAAATACAATACATAATAACAAATGCAATGTAAAATACATACAAAACATAGTGACAATTGTAATAAACAAATCTTTACAGTAATTTATACATTTTGAAGAAGACAAAAATGTAAATTTAACTGCATTTATATTTTGAGGAAATGGAGAGGTCCACTGAAAAGCAGAGCTTGTAAATTGTGGACCCTCGGATAATAAAGAGTGTGAAAAAGTATGATGAAATACATAATCAATCGAAGAAGAATAGCGGCCAACAGAGACAACATTTATTAAAACACGTAATGACTGTAAACAAGAAGACGTAAACAATTACAGTACATGACGGCGAAAAACAGAAAAAAGAAAAGGAAAAAAATGTGGGCTGCGTTTGGAGAGAAGGAGAGGATAGAAAAGGAAAATTGTAGAGATCGAAATATAGGGAGCGCACAAAATCCTTGAGATAGCTGAAACAAAAAGAGCAAGAACATGATGGCAAGTAGTTTTGTTTTTTAGAGATGGGCAGAAGAAAAGAGGGGGAAAAAATTGGGAACATGTCCTCTTGACATTATCACATACTGAAACTGAAACAAGGTTATTATTATCGAAAATAATATCACTAGTGCGTTGTGCGTTATTGTTCCAATAATCGATCGAATTATTGATCGTCGCGCCGGTCCTCCCGTAGAGTATAAAACACCCTTGCTTACATTAGTTTTTATCACCTGACGAAGTGTTGCAGCGGCGCACGAAACGTCGAGATCTTTTAGATTCCTTATTGACCACATTGCGAGACAAACGAATATCACTAGCGATATTATTTTCGATACTACATCCGCAATGAGTAATATATTTAGCATTAAGGTTATTATTAATTGAATTGTTACATATGATGCACTAGATAGATTAATATGTGGTAATCACTGTTACAGGAGCAAGGTATAATTTTTATCCTTTAAGACCACCTATGCTTGTTAACATATTTTATTCTGCTAATACAGTATTCATATATTAAAGGTAAAGACCAGTTTTGGAAACGCCCCTCTCTCAAAAAAATGAAATGGAAGCTCTCATTACCAATCATGTGAAAGAATATGTTTTGACTAATACGTGATGATACAAATTTTGCTGGGAAAGTCGGAAACCACCTACTAATTGATATATTTGGTAAATTATTATATCTATTGGGACCAAATAGATATCGCGCACGTGGTCGCGTAGTCCCATATACATCTTTCTGTGTACAGTGCTTGTAACTTTACCAAGACTGGGCCAAATTTCTTATCATTTTTATGATTCCAGAACCTTGCAGTACATACCAATACTTATATGCTAGATGATCAACCTTTTCTGATGGATTCCACAACGTTTCTTTCACAATGCAATCGCATGACCAGAACTGGTCTTTCTCTTTAACTGATAGTACATATATAACGATGAACATTCAAGGAATGAATGAAAGAAAAAACAAATATTGAATTCCAATACACATCCATATGTCTTTGCCTGATCTTTATCTACATGAAAATGTAACGAGCCTATGATCATCTACATATACAACTGGATGTTTAAAAAGAGAAATAAATATTATATATGTAGTTATGTACATCTACAGTGTATCAAAGCATAATATGTATTACACATATAAGCACAATATAAAAAAGGAGTTTGCTTTACAAAAATTACATAGCACAAACATGAAAACAAATCATGTATCAGTACTTACACATGAATATTTGAAAATTAGGAAACATATTCCTCTAAATATCCTTGAATGACCCAAGACACAAGTACACAGACAAGTTCAACAGATATTGGCAGCTGAAACAATATGTATGGCAGCATTTCATTCCTTAGATCCCGCCATCCTTGTATAAGCCATGCTATCCACTATACACCTGCGTTTGAATGTCATACCATCCCTATAGCCAAACTTGTAGCTGATTGCTTGATGTGAGGTAGGGATGACGTACATGGTTTACCTCAACGAGTTCATGCCAGGACTCTTAGCCCCTTGTCTGGGATTCAAAACGGAGCATAGTGATATCACTTCCTTAACAAACACAGGTTGGGATGAAAAAAGTCTGGCGGGAATCCAAACTTTTAACCGAAACAGAAGTCGGTGGTACTACAATGTATGTACTGCTAATGTGCTATTTCAGAATGATTTAATAGATACCAAGAGCATGGGAGGTACATGAATTAATCAATATTTCCTGTCATATAAACTTGATGTTAATAGATTGAATTATGCTCAAGTTGATAAATACAAGTACATGTATTTATAACCAAGGCAGTTATCACATAGAAAAAGAAAAAAGAGAAATAAAAGTCAGTGTAACATGTACATATATGTACTGCCAACATGCAATTTCAGAATAATTTCATTGATGGTAAAAGAAATTGGAGGTACATTAAAAAAAAAAAATCTATCAATATACATGTAAACTTAGCATATCAAAGTACTGTATTATAATAAATTGATGATAGTAATACAAATCCAAGTGCTTCTAAATTACATTGTGGTATCCCTGAAATACGACCATGTTGGTCATCACCATATTCTTACTTGAGGGCCTATCATGTAAATCACATGGGATTGATCCATCAATCAATATCAACTTCTACTTTGCATGCAGCATCAAAAACAGAAGAAAAAAATAGAATTGCACCATGAATTGTGCCAAAATAAATAGCCATATGCACTAAACATAAAGAATTCAAAATTTTGGCCAGAAGAAAAAAGAAAGACACCTGAAGGAAAAGCAGCTCACAAATGGGTTTGAGTAAAAAATTAACAACTCCAGAAAACGTACAAAATACAAAGTTTTAGTTGATACTCTTTACATTAATACAAATGACACATAAAATACATATTATAATCTCTCAGATCTGAATTCCTTTCAGATCATTTATCATGAGAAGAATAAAAACATTCTTTGATGTCCAAAGGTTAATAAATCAATTAAGAGTCTATTTATATCCAGCATGTTAAGTCTAAAATGAGATTAGAAGTGTACTTACCAGTGGCGGCTGATGCTGCTGGCGTGATGAGCCTGTAGTCATGGCTTGCTGGGCAGCCTGCATCTCACCTGTCGTAAACGTCCCAGCTGAAGTTCACCAAGTAGAGGAAGTACAGCCCCCAGCCAATGTACAGGGGAAGTAAAGGGGGATGGGGTAGATAGCAGTGGAGAGAGAGAGAGAGAGAGAGAGAAGGGGAGGGGATGAAGACAGAAAGAAAATGAAGATATTAAGTGAAAGAAAGGGAGAGGGGACAAGATCAAAAGAGATGGTGATACATTGAATAGAAATGGAAAAAGAAGGGATGGAAGCAACAGTGGAAGAAATCAGTGAATATCTTTTTAGAGCATATAGCCTTCATGATTTCATGTACAGACAGTGTACATATAATATGCGCAAAAAATGCAGATAAAATACATGTAAAAGGATTTATGATAATAACTGCACTCCAATCCTCTTCCTGTACTACACAATGCATTTTATCCACAGAGGATTCCTGGACATTAATGATAAAAAATAACAATGTGACATCATTCTAATTTAAGTATGATAAATATAAACATCATACATAAGCAGCCTTTATATTGGTTCAAAGCTGCCCATGTATGCGTATGTCACACCTTAAAGGAAACATTGTGAGTCACAGATGAGATGGATGTGACAACAGACTGGAACATTGAAGTAATATAGGATATAATGAAAGTTAGATGAAAAGAGAAAGAGAGAGAGAGAGAGAGAGAGAGAGAGAGAGAGAAGAGATACAGAGATACAGAGCGAGAGAGGGATAAAGATATTGTGAGAGAGGAAAGAGAGAGAGAGAAAGGCAGAGATCAGGATCAAAAAGAGTATTGTAGCAAGAGAGAGAGACAGAGACAGAGAGAGACAGGGAGACTGGGACAGACAAACAACTGGACAGCGACAGACAAACAGATACAGACAGACAGGCAGATAGAGACAGACAAATAGATAAAGAACCAGAGAGACCCACAAAGAGAGGCAGAGAGAAGGGAAATGATAGGGAAGGTGTATTGAAGGAGGCCAGTGAACACTTCAAGGAAAGATTAATTCATGAAAGAAAAAGGTCAGAATGAAGGAAACAAACTATATTATATGTTTGGAGCATGAAAATAACCAGACAATAAACTTGAAGAAAGATGTAGATAGCTAAGAAGTACAGAAAACAGAAAGTTGCATGGGGTTAAGCACACTTATCGTCCACCATCATCTGAAGGTCAAAGGTTACTTGAGGAAACAAACACTTCCACATTAAATGAAAAGCAGTATGAGGGGAAGGAAGAGACATGGAAGAGGGTTGGCTAGAGTTCCCAGGTTTGCATGCCTTGACCGAGAAACCAATATAAACAAGTACATGTACGCATATAGCCTGGAGGGAATGAAGGTGTGTGAGCTACATCCTGTACAAAACGATCCGTCTGTTTTTAATTTTAAATACAGTTACTGAACAAAACAAGACTTGCACCAGACAAGGCAAACTATTGATATTGCCAAATATATGAGCATATCCATGCTATCAACAGTGAAAAAATGTGTGCTTATATTTCAAGTTAGGATGCAGCTCTTTCCTTTCATGCTATCATTTTATTCTTATTGTTTATTCATGCTATCATCTTATTTTGAAGTCACATTTTGGCAGGTCACTCTTATTCAAAGCTCAAGCACAGTTCTCAGTGATGTGTTCTGTGTGCTATTAGGCATTTATATTAAAAGTGTTTAATTGATTTTAATAAATGGTAAGATTTAATCTGAATTGTCAAAAAGAAATTGATATTATAAATATTCT
The DNA here is from genome assembly GCA_037976565.1 of Mesocentrotus franciscanus. Classification (NCBI taxonomy): domain Eukaryota; kingdom Metazoa; phylum Echinodermata; class Echinoidea; order Camarodonta; family Strongylocentrotidae; genus Mesocentrotus; species Mesocentrotus franciscanus. The sequence goes on along the minus strand of CP137666.1, from coordinate 4,305,991 downwards.
TTTTCAAGCAAGAAGTTAACATATATATCTCTTTAAAGGCAATATCATAAAGAAATCTATCTGGCTACACATACACAAGCTTTTTCTTGTACATTTTTCATATTTTTTGTCGCTTGAAATCTCCCTACAGATTAATTGAGCATGAAAGAGCAAACCTCCTAAATCAACCACAAAAACATAGGTGTATCTGTCATTAAAACAACAATAGACACATGCAGAGCAAAGGTATAGAAATATTCTTCATCATGCACAATAATAAATGATCAATCCCTATCTAAGACCTGTTGTCTTTGCAAGTAGTTGATAATCGTGTCATTCTGATCCTCATTCAGTCTTTAAAATTCACAAATCGTTCACTTCACTTAACAAAACATTCATACCCTATCTTTCAAAAGACATTTGTGGTTTACACAAAAATAAATATATGAAAAAATGTAGGTGAGAGTGACATACTTATGTATCTAGTAATTCACGTAGCCACACAATAATAGCCCCCCCCCAAAAAAAAAAAATGAAACAAATTGTACCCTTGTCATCTACACATAAATGTATATGGACACAACCTACATGCATGCTCATAGCCAACTTTTCAGACTAAATCATTTGATTACTTTTGCACGATTACTGCCAGCCAACATTCAGGATGCGATTAAGCATAACTATTTATCAATTTGTCTGACAAGTAAAGTAAACCATTCTCCTTAAATCAACAAAATCTTGGAGAGAACAAATGTAATCACCAAGTATTTACCAATATTAAACTAAGGAAACAAAGGTAGCTCCAAGAAGAGTGAACATCAGTCTTTGCAATGTCTTCAAATATCACATCTACCACTAACTAAATTGGAGCTACAGATATATTTTAAGGTACTTTAACCACTGATTAAGGTGAACATTTTGATGGCTCAAAGGTGAGTAGATAAAAGTTGATTTACCATTTCCTCCTGGTCTCATCAGTCCCGGCATAGCTACAGATCCCTCTGTCATGTGACCTTTGTTGCTGGATTGAAGCTGGATGATACGGGCCCTAGTAGCACTCACATTCTCTTCAAATAGCAGAGATTCGTCGTCTCCGTCAAGACCCATCCGATCCTTGCCTTTTTGCTGATGAAAAGAGATTAAACCTTATTATTTACAGGTGTTAACAAAATAACTGATTAGTAAATGACTATAAATAACAGACAACTAAATATATAACTGCGTATGTACCCACACATTTGCAGATTCTAATGATCTGACATTTGCTCTAAACTTAATTCGATAGATGGTTAGGGTTTGGGTTGACATTAGGGTTTGTGTTGAATGTGGGTACGGTTTAGAGTTAGGAATAATGTTGGGTCCAGGAGCAAAGGCAGGATTTTATCTTGTATTAGAAATCAACAGCAGAGCAATTGTCACCAGAGCATAATCCACACATGCTAGAGGAATAAACACTTGTATATTTAATATTTTCACAGGGTATTCAAAGTCTATTTCTTAATTTAAGCAATGTTCTTTTACTATGATGGCTTTATCTCATTACAGAGCATGTCACAACAGGGTGAATTGAGCATTTTCTATTTGTATGATGAAACATAAATTCATTTTAGCTTAGAGATTCTGGGTAGATTGTGCTAAGTAAGATTTAAGACAAGTGAAGAGTAGTACCTTCTTGAGGATAATATCGATGTAGCCAGCGATGAGAGCTCCGATAGCCTCACCCTCAGTGGTTTGTACAGAGTAATAAGAGTCAGAGTAATCTCCAAAGTCAAGGGTGAAACTTTTAGGTGATGCAGCCCAACGACGGACAGTAGTCAAAGGCCAGGTCTTCAAAATCTACAGGCATAGGTAGGGCAAGAGATATGAAAGTGCATATTAGTAATCTTCAAAGTCAAGAGTGAAAGTCTTAGGTGATGCAGCCCAACAATGGACAGTAGTCAAACGCCAGGTCTTTAAATCTATAGACAGAGTTATAACAAGATGCATCAGAGTATAAGAAAGAAGTAGGCAACGAAGAACATGTATGCAAGGAAGAAAGTAGAAAAGAAAAAAAGGAGTAGGGAAGAAAAATAAAAGCAAAATTGTCTTGTAGTGAATAGAAATGCATAGAAGATTCCACCTGCTTCAAAGGAAACCTATCCTGATTAGCAAATATCTTACAAGACCACACATACTGTCTACCTACAACTAGAGATAAACATATTACTGAAACACATAAATGAATTAGGGTCAAGAGGCTACAATGTATCAGTAATATTTCATATATGATAAGGAAAATTGTAGAAAATGGTCTTACCAGAACCTTACTATGTAATTCTTTATGAGTCATGAGGCTGGACTATATCAGTATTTTTTTCTTTTGATAAATTATGTCAAACAGAGACATGTTCATACAAGTGTACAGAATATAAATAACCTAACATTAACTTTTCTCTTGTTAAAATATACACAAGAACCAAGAGGTTCACTAGATGTATATGAATACAACTACTACTACTACTTTGGTGAAAACACATTAGTGTGAGTGGCAAGTGGGTGTGTTTCTCAGACTGCAGACATAATAAGATAACAAAAGGTTACTGACCTCCTTGGTCTTTTCATCGACACGAACCACACTCTCTCTGTTGATACCCAGAAGACGGGGCACCAGCTTATTCTTGCCTTTCATCTTTTCCTGTAAAAGAAATATATTTAAAATTCTCACAAATGATTCTATTTACATGTATCACAATTAGGTTTGCTAAATTGATCATGGAAGCCTCTAGACCGTTAACAGGGTCCGGGGTTCGAATCCCTGCTGCTGCACTAACGTCCTCTAGCAAGACATGAATCTACTACAATCTATCGATGTATTCAAAAGGCATCTTAAAACCACTTATTTTGTTATTAATAAGAACTTTTGAACATGCATATGTAAAATGTTCTATATATATTATATATATATTATTAATATTATTATTATTATCATAATTATTATATTTGCCATATTCGACCCAGGTGTAGTAAGTGAGTGCCTGGTAGGATTTATTCCCTTAATACATGTATTGAGCTGAAGCCGGGACAATAATAACAACGTCCTTTGGGAGCGCACACAGATGTTATATCATAATGTGATATGCTCTATACATGAATGGCATATTATTGTTATATCTCTTTTGCAATCAATGCCGCAGACATTCTGTAATTTACTATCCTTAACTAAAAAGAAGGTCACACCATATCTCTTTAGTGATAACACCAAAAGGAACTAAAAACATGCCCCCCCCCCTAAAGTGTTCTTTTTAATGTGCAAATGAATGGCAACTGCGTGCAACAAAGGTACTGCGCATATTCACTTAGCTCTGTGTAATAAGATACAGAAATGTGATGCCTACTGCACTTTACATCATCATAAAAACCAATGTGGTTTTGCCGCCTCATATCTGAACGAGGCTGAATGTGACACCACATCTCTTTGCCTCATTGCTCATTGCCTGCCACAAGGAGTCTGGAATTTACTAACCTTAACTAAGAAGAAGGTGATACCATATGTCTTCAGCGATCGACAGTGCTGGGTGTATTTGACTTTAGCATCCAGCTCAGTCATTCCAATCATTTCCTTGTGTTCCTGTAATATCAAAGAAAATTGGAAAAGAAATTAAAATTTACCTTACTGAAATGAATGATAGTATTGCCAAATAATGCAACTTTCCAAAGAATATATTTATGTGTTTACAGCACATATCGAGAATGCAATAACTATTATTTAGTTTAAATCTCAACTCATGATGAGCACTAAATACAAAAGTATCAACATGTTGACAAATTAAGTTTGTAAACATAACCAATATAAAGAATGTTAAAGCATGCTTAACAGCTTCAGAGGAATTTACTAAACGTCTCTCGATTATCAATTTTTTCTTTCTGTTTTTTCATTGGGTGAAATCAACTTGCATTTATTTCTTCTACCAACCACCAGTATTTCATTCTTTAAAAAAATGTAGTATCATGAGACATTGCCTTGAGATGTTTTTGTTCCAGTTACAACAGTGTCTTTACTGCTTGATTAATGGCCAATCAAGGTCTTCATTAACAACCAAATGAAAAATAACAATGGTAAGTACTCTTTGTAAAGATATATTGCAGCATGCATCACTTGAGTTGAATTCTAGTTCCAAAATTTTGCAGAAAAGGGAAATGTTGTTGTAGTTTTTTTTTATTTTTTGTTTTAAGGTCAATCCCTGTCTAAACAAGTGGTTTGAAGACATATGTTTCACTGACATCTCAAACATCCGCAGCATTGAATGACAACAGCTGCATACTTTCAACAGCTTTTGGGCACATCATCCTATCATTGGGCAAAGATTTCTGCCACAACCTTCATTAAGCTTACAGTCTACACCACATACTCAGAAAAGACTTGTCAGTTGAAGGACAATAATGAAAGCATAGCAATCAAGGCTTGCCAAGTCTACTCAGAGACAGGATTGTATTGCACTACATATTGTACAAGTTTGTTCTCAACAGCATGATAGAAAGAGTTGATACATTATCAAAAACAGCAATTGACAACCTAACTTCCCTTAGTTTGAAAAAGGATTTCCTGATAGAAACATGGATTATCACTAAACCTGTTTAATATTTTTCACAGTAACTCTATATCAAGATCAAATTACAGGATAGACAAGAAATCATAATGGGTGATTGAAACAAACGATAAATTGAAAGTGCTACATGTTCAAATGACTATCTTGTTATGATTCTCAATCTTGATAAGCAGTCAAACAGTTGTTACGTATTCATGGACAGCTCTCCTCTTTGCTATGCAATAAAATATAATTAATTTCTGATTTTCTCCTCAGTGCTTTTTCAATTAGAGCAGTATTGTTGTAGGTTCTCTGAAAAAAAAAGAGTTCCTACATGTATGATTGAAAAAGTGATATTTTATTAATTTTGTATGTTGGAACAGATGAGAGAGTTGTCTCCCACTACATCACAAATTCAGCTTATTTGACATCCCCATACATACATAGATGTATTGTGATTTTCACTTTTAAAATTTCCTAATGTTCCTAATGGTTCTTGGATTTTGTTCAAATTTCCACCAAGCTGCTTTTCTTCAGTTAGCTTTCTTCCAGAGCAAACTGCTAAGGTTGAGTCATCCTTGGAATTTGCGAATAAACCTAACCTCTTCAGTAATAAGGAAAATGTTGATGTGTGATCATCCAAGCAGTACTTACCATATATATTCTCTTCTCCACTGCTTTGAGCTTCACATATTCCTTTGGTAGCATGTCCTTTAGTCTATGGAAACAATAATCATACAGAACATAAATCAACCAAATGTCAAGATACCAATTTATGGAATGTTCAATGTACATGTCCTTGCCCGGGGGTACACATGTAACTGTTCTAATCTGAGTTGATCTACCCTTGACAATGGGTATAATTTGGGAGGAAATGGGTATAATTTGGGAGGAAATGTTCAAGATTAGAACGAATACCATAGCCAATAATTCTAGAATGCCACATATTCATTGCATTTTAACGTTGACATGTTTCCCTTTAATGGAGAAATTCCATTATGCATTCATCTGTTGAGGCTTAGAAGGACATTAATTCATAACTGTGTATCTTTTATTGTAGACTTTAAAGGTACTATGTCCCATTTGCAGGCCAAAAAAATGAAAAGGTTAAATTCCAACGGCATTTGAAAGACAATACTAATTTAGAACTTCCCTAAAAAAAGGGGGGCTTGAAAATGTCTTTAAGTGGGAAAATAACGACTATTAGTTGTCGAATCGACTTAGGAGCTATAGAGCCAGTAAGTAATAGTCTGATTTTTCAGACCATTGTACCGAATGGTCGTACGTTTTATGCTGCGCAAAGATTCAATCAGTTTAATTTTGGCCATTACAAGAAGTGGGTTATTGATGTAGACAAATGCTCATGTACCCTTTACAGCTCATTTTATGTATGTTATTACCAAAGATGAAAAGCCAGTCAGTCACTCAATAGTGTCTGACAGTGAAGTCTAGCAAGTAAACGGGTTTCCTTGCATAATTTGAATATTAGGACACTGCTAACGTTTAAATTTCACAGATGGGACATACATGACATATTCATAATTCCTGCAAAGTTCTACAGAATTTGATGTTGGCTGCAAAAGGGACATAGTATCTTTAATGCCCTTCTAGCTCATAATAGACAATTTACAATGGTTGAAGTTGAATCCATTTTGCTTACTCGCAACCATCCACAAGTGCTCACATACATGTATACATGTATGTTTAGTATGTGACAAAACTAGAAGCAACCACTGATTCTTATCCTATAACCCCAGTAAAAAGACAAAAGAAAACATTTGCCAAATTTCACAATCGGCAGCTTCCTTTCTTTCCGCCCAAACTTCCTGGATGCAACATGAAACTCCAATGGGTCTATATCTGAATTGAGCAACTCTATCGTTGTCCCTAATTGCCCCTAATAGCTTATTTCTTTGAATACATATGATTGGATTTGGATGACGATGGCTACTTACTCCAAGAAACCTGGTTTGTGCTTGGCTTCGTTGTGATCATTATATTGGATCTGACACTGAGTACCTGCTAAGAGACACGCCTCTTCCAATGAGCAGGGGTGGGTCCCATTCAGGATAGCATCACGTGACTGAATGGAAAATAGGGGTGAAGGAGTGGATCAATGGATGAATGAATAAAGGATGGATATGGATGTATGAGACAAATAAATCACAAAGTCAATAACTACATTTTTCATTGTTTTCTACATCATAGGAGCAGCAAAACATGTAATAATAAAATTAAAATTGAATAAAAAATGGAAAAAGAAATAAGTGAAACCCTTTCTCAATATTCAGGACAGTATCATGTGACTGAACAAAAGATAGAGAGGAAGGATTTGATCCAAGATGGAAGAATGGAGGATGAACTAAGAGTAAATATGGATAAATGAATGATAAAGCCATAATGTACATTCATAATTATCATTTTCTTTCTGGGAAATGACTCACAGCTATAGAAAGAATTCAAAAACTTCTCACAAGATTATACACACTTTTAAAAGAATTTAATTGTGGTAAAAAATTACATTATACGTTTCTTGCAACCACAAAGCTAAGGCTATCATTGAATCAAATCCTATTGCACAAAGTAAAATGTCTTAAGCACATCTTAAACATTCATTCCTCTAAAATATAGGTAAGGATAAACATGTCATAGAGAGGATAAACATGTCATAGAGAGAATAAATAAAATTGATGTAAATATTTCTTTTGATTGTTTGTATGTTCTCTGTATTTTTTTTTATTTTTTAGTTGGGGTGTTTTTGTTTACCTGGACATAGAGCAAGTTGAGTTGTACCGGATCACGTTTGTCTACATTCTGATCAGAATAGAAATACTTGCGTCGGAAAATGAGGCACTCGTTCTCGTCCACACCTTGTTCTCTCAATGTCCTTGTGTGATCAAGCCAATTCACTGTCAAGAAAATAACAGCATGTTAGGATTCATGTTTCATTACGAGTCATTTTATAAATTTCACACATAAGCAACCACTTAGTTACATGAGGGAGTGTCGTGGTCGAGTGGTTTAAGGTGCTTGACTGGAGATGCAAAGGTAGAGGGTTTGAATCCCGACACGGCACGAATATCCTTTGGCAAGATATTAACCTGCACTTGCTACTCTCCACCCAGGTGTTAAATGGGTACCCGGTAGGATGCAACCGTCATTGTTGGTCAAACAGTTTTTGAGCGCCAAGTAATGCCTGGCAGGAATACTCCCCAGGGAGTGGAGATTGTGCACACAGTGTGTGCGGGCAAGCATTGAATCCAATGACCAAGGTAATAGTATATCTGTAAAGTGCTTAGAGACATCGTAGATGTATTAAGCACTATATAAAAGCGGAATATTATTATTATTATTATTATTATTATTATTATGAACAACTCTTTGAAGGGCAAGTCCACTCCAAAAATTACTTACTTTCAATAAAAGCAGAAAAATCAGACAAACCAATCAAAAAAAGTTTGAGCAAAATCGGATAACTAATAAGAAAGTTATGAATTTTGAAAAAGTATGTAAAACTATGGAACAATGAGAATCACAACACAAATTGCCAAGATGGTTATCAGTTTGTGACGTCATGTCCTCACAACTTATCAATTGCTTTATATAGTTTAATCCCATTAATTTCCTTTTTTATCCCCCAAAACTTGATTTCCCCATGCCTTTGCCCAGGTTATATGATTTGTATCATATTGAGTGCATGACATTTCCCAAAAACCTTTATGAATTTTGAAGAATTGATACTATTTTTTGAATATTGTCTTTCATAATTATTGATTTTTATATAAATAGTTTTTTTTTATCAAAATTCAATTTTTTCATGATTTAACGGGACAAAATTACTCATTTGTGCATCCACACAAAAACATATTACTAACAATCTAACTTGGATGCTGGTGTGAAGAAATAAGATTCTTAGAGTGAAAATAGGAAATTTATATTATCAATATACAGAAAATAATTAGTGGATAGTGAGGACCATACGTCACAGACTCATGAGTGAGTTGCCAATTTGTGTAGTGATTTTCAAAGTTTTTCATGTCATTAAAAATTCATAACTTTCTTATTAGTTATCCGATTTTGCTCAAACTTTTTTGATTGGTTTGTCTGATTTTTCTGGTTCTATTGAAAGTAAGTTATTTTTGGAGTGGACTTGGGCTTTAAAAGCTTGATTGGTCTATAATCCCTTCATTCCCTTTTTACCCTTGAGTTTGCAAATGTTATATATGATAGTTTTATACACATTGAGAAAAATTGTATTTTATTTTTTCATGTCCTTTAATTTGTTATTGTTATGTACAATTATTTTCAAACTTTTTATCACATTCATGCAATTAAACATGTATGTATCAGCTATGACAAAACAACTTTAATACCCTTGGAAGGCATTCACTGATTTTCTCTTTTTTGTGAATGTGATTTGTGCGGTATTTACATGTATTTGTACATATTCAATAGAGTTTTATTTTTCCTGAACACTGATCTTTACTTTCCTTTGTTTTAAATAATCATATATCCATTCTAGATGGCATTTGATATCATATTTTACCAGAAATCCCATTAATACAGCTTGTATAACCTTCTACGACTCAGGCAAGTTTAAGTAGTCAGAAACAGGAAATCCTTACAGTACATTGGGTGTAAATAATTCAGAATGAGGGGCAAAGTAATTGTTTCTACTGCGTGATGATGTAAGCAATCATTTTCCTGTTAAGTCAATCTACGCCAATCCTTTGATCTCAGCTTAAAAGGATGTGGGCGAGAGCATCAGTGATCTACTTAATAGAACATAAATAAAAAGAGGCCATTTCCTAATAGAAAACAATATTTATCCTTGGGTTTAGGTGGTGGTGAATGAACTTAACCACAGTATTATAAAGAGGAGGAAATCAATGAAGGCTTCCAATGCTGTTTAAAGTTGTTCCATCTTAATTGCAGTTACCAAAATAATAACATTCCATAGCTTGTAAATGGGATCATATTCAAATTCCATGTTAACATACCCTTTATTCTGCCACTGATATATACATGTACATGTAGCTCAATATGGTTGCAATTTGCTATTTCCTTACTGAATTTTCATTAATTATAAAACACATTAAATGAAAAGTAAAATGTATAACTACAGTGCATTTGGAACATAGAAAACACTCATTTTCCTTTAATTTCTACAAATATTAATCAACCAAATAGCTCTGAATGTTCTCTTCATCAATCTGATTAAATATCAAACGGCATAGTTTCCATGAGCTTTCCCATAGCAACTAATAACCAATCTGACCACTTTTTTTTATTGAATTCAGTTGCAAATCAATGGTGTGTAACCTTAAGCTACCGTCTAATTAATTTCACTGAAGATTTAAGTAATGTGGTTCTCATCATGTGGAATTTCTCTTTTAATTGCGATCTGGTACAAGCCTCCAAGCACTTTTTTGTTTGCTTTCTCAATCAATCCATAATTAGCTGTCTGGTTTAAATGAGAGATGAATTTTAAGGTATTGCTCACGCTCATCATCTGTATGCAGCTTCCTCTTCAGCGTTTCCATTTTCTTCTCATCTCTCAAGATCGATGCTCCTGGATCTTTCTTCTTCTCCTGCAAGGGTAGAGAAGATTAAACATACCAGTAGATAACAAACAATGGCCTTGGAATTGCACATGTATGACACCCTGTTCTCAAACTACACTGTATGTTGTAATAATGCCATTATGATGTAAATGTGTTATACATGTACATCATACCTGCCAAAATGTCACAGCCAACAAAAAGAATCTCTCAAGGCAATACAGTCAATTTTATATCCTTTTTACACAGAAGTTTTCAAAAAAGTAGAGCACTCTAGGGTTCATAATATCAGTTTGAAGGCCAAGAAATAGGAGTCTTTCCTCCAACTAAAAGAATGGTTGCCAGCTATGGTACATGTATATGCCAACATGAGTAATCAAGATGGCCTGATCTCAGCATAAATGGGTATTTTCCATGGCAAAGGCTCTGCTAGGTAATGACTCAATTAATCTACTGGGGGTACTTTAAATCTAACATTGATTTCACTGTCCAATTTATTTTTTCACTCACTCATTATAGCCTTGACGTAAGAGCTAGTGTGAGAACAAAACTTAACTTTCAAATAATTCTTCAACACTTCACCAGCATCTCCACAATGAGTATAAATCTCTAAATGATATTACATACCTCCACACTCTCACCCCAGGAGAGGAATTTTATCTCTAAAATGTACCATAACAATGAAACAAATCTGTATCCCCTTCTGAAATCCTTTATATTCTCCTTGCAAGACAGAAAAAATAACATATACATGCTTGTACCAGCAATGATTATGGAGCATAAATACAAACTCATGTAACCATTAAAAGGAAACATATGAGGATTGTCACCTTCTTGAGTGTACTTCTGCCGAGGGTTCCTCCATCCTTCTTGAAGTCCTCTTCCAAATCACGACACAAAGAATACTCATCTAAGTTTGTTACACCTATAATACAACAATAAAATACAAGATTAATAAACCTTTCTTATCCATTGACACAACATAAATATTACTTCTAAGACTGAGCTCCTGGAGTTTCAACAATGAAATGAAATTGAATTGTCATAACTACAAAATAATAGACCTACAGTACAAGAGCTACATTATTGTGATAGGCCCTTTGACAAATGATATTCTTTAGTGCATGTGATTGTCAGGGATATTAATGATGTATTTCTCTGGAAGCAACAAATAAAGAGTATATTGAATTGTATAAATACTGAACATCACTCTTCATGAAAATTGACTGGTGGGTTTTGAGATTGATAATAGATAAAAAGTGCATAAGTTCAATAAAGATTCAACCTTTATATGAAATGATAGTATGTTATATGAATAGAGTACAAATGAATTATCTTCACTCACCAACTTTTGTGCAGATGGTGATTAACATCTGGCTCACGGTGTTGCTATCATCGATCTGAATAAAAATGAAGAAAAAATATATATTTATAAGAAAACATGTTTCAATGGAAAGGAGCAAAACTCTATACCAAATTATCCATGAAAGCTTTGTAAAAAGAATAATAAATCCTAAGTAAAACTTCTCATAAATTAGATAAAAGTTTTTTAATAACATTATTTTGGAGAAAAAAATTCACGTCCACATCTCTCCACCCCCTTTTAATCTCTCTCTCTCTCTCTCGCTATCTTTCTCTCTCTCTACATCCATCTTCTTTATATTTTTCTTTCTTCTTTTAATATATACAGACAATTTGTAAAGATCTCTCTTCTTCAAGTTCTTCAAATCACAACTTGTTTTACCAATCCTTCCCCTGATGGCCCTCCCCCTGTCATTACATCATTGCTTGCTTCCATTCTTCCATGCACACAGTTGTGTGCTAGTTAAAATGTTTGCCTACTGGGTGAGAGCAATTTACTGTGTTTCAACGAAATGGACTCCTGCTGGGTAGTTTCCATTTAAATCTGGCATCACAGGATATAACAGATGCTTGGTGATTTCCTTCCCTTACATAGTTTACTACACCAAGGGCTCATTTTTCTTAGGGTGCACTCTAACTTTTGCTGTAAAATGATTTCCTCCCTCTCTCTCTTTCTCTCTCTCTCTCTCTCTCTCTCTCTCTCTCTCTCCTCTACTGCTGGGGAGCTGGGAAGGGGTAATGTAGGGGAACAAGCTGAGTGGAAAATTATTGTGAATTGGAGCAAGTAAATGTGTTTGAATACTGAGGAAAATTCACTTGTCAAAGAAACTATGCATAATTTATGGTACCAATCGATACATGTGTAAAAGCCATGAAAGTGTGCACACACATCAATATACATATGTTCTACAGGACTGGACATATTTAGAGCATTAATTTCAAACAAATTGAAGATTACCTAAAAATACATGTTTGCTCCCATTTTCATCATGTTTGACAAAGGAATGTAAGCATGAAAGCAACATAATTCAAATTCTTTATTCCTTTTTATTGATGGGCATGTAATACTTCTGTCAGTAGAATGAATACACCAATAGCAGATGTAGTATACTCTCACACAACATACATGTGTACTATCAGTATGGAATTCTAATATGGGACAGAGTACAGTTAAAAGACCCTTAATGGAATTCCAAAGTGGTGCTCTGGAAACTCTATTAGCAACCCATTACCGGTAACTCCTGTGCTATTGATTTAGGCTCCTCCTCCTTTTTAATTAAACTGAACCAATTAAGTATAATGAATAACAACACTGTCTGTGCACTTTTGGCAAAAAATAATTATTGACTTGCGCGACCTCCAGTATGCAGAAATAGACATTGCAGACAGAATAAGCACTACAGTATATGATCCACAGACTACATTGATTTTATTTGATTTATTTTCATAACTGTAGAATAAAAATAATTTTCCATTGTAAGCACCGCTTTGGATGTTGCCAGGATAGGGTCAATAAAGTATACTGTATATTTTTCAACACATTTTCAATGTCTTTTACACCCTAACTAAATATTATTGTATGACACATGCTCCAGGGTTGATTGCTCCCTGCTTATTTCATTCAAACTGGCAAAAGTCCTAACTCCAGAACTATATATATGTAGTATACTTAACCCTAACAATGTATCTTGTGGTGAAATAAAAAGTTCAGAGCAATTGTCGCGGATAATATCATCTGAGAGCCAGAAGGGCATTAACTGACTTAACTCTATGTAAAAGCATGTGAGTTAATGCCCTTCTGGCTCCGAAATAATGATTTGAGATTTCCCTGCATGGAGTTATGAACTTTATTGGACATCGCAAATAAGATTACCACCCCTGCTTCAAGAGACATATCCTGTCATTTTCAAGCAGAGCAAAAATGATCACCAGTACTTATAATATAGATTCTATCCTTGACAGATTAATCAAAGAGACTATGTTAGGCCTTCTTAAACTTTCTGTGGAGACTGAGCACACATTAGTTGATGTATCATTCAAATACATCATACTTACCAAAGAGTTTTTGCAGATCCATCCAACATTTTAATCCTGAGGGGGCGGATCTTCTTCCTGTATTCCAAGACATCCTGAAATAAATATATAAAAGTGAGAATATAAATGATACTTGTAAATACTTACAGTACATGTTTAATAGATGAATAATTTTACTTGGGGACAAGACACTAACAATTTAAATTAACAAACCCTGAATTATCAATAAATATTCATGAAGTACCCCCATATCTGCTCCCTCCTTCCCTCCCTTCTTTTCTCTATCTCATTTCATTATCTCACTGTAAGTTGTAAATCATTTCTTCTTGCACATTTGATTAATAAGAAAGATAGGAGACCAAATGGTGTTATTCAACCAACCAGTTGAACATTATAGTCAATGACTCATTGACAAAAGTACAAAGCTACATTAGAACAATATAGATCTTAAGGAAAGAATAATAAACTACAGTGAAAAAAATACACGGGGGCTCAGGGCGAATTTGCCCCCGAAATGCCCAAAAGAGCCCCCGAAAATCAGAAAAGAGCCCCTGTAAATTTGCATAGAGTTCAATGCAAAACAAATTTTAGAAGGTTATTTTTATGCAGGCAAGCTTGAAAAGTAGCCCCCGAAAAATAAATATTAATTTTTTCCCTGATATTAAACTATGCTATCATACTACTCCATCATAGAAACCTACAATGTATATGAAAAGGGGCAGCTACTACTGTATTATCTCAACAATAAAATTTAATACAAGTAAACAAATAGTCTGCAAATATTGAATTATTTGAAAGGTGTGTTTTATACCATACTTACGGTAATATGGGACCATCTAACAGTTATGTACACATACAGTTTACAGTTACTTCCAACCATGACCTCCTAAAAGCGCTCATTATTTGTTTGGTATTCCACTCAAATGATGAATAATTTATTGGAAGCAATAATGCAGTGTATCTTCAGGAACAAAGTCAACAACTTCACCTTGGAATAAGTGACTAGAAAATTAGATATACATTTTGATATCAAATTGCAAAGGTTTTTTCTTCCATGTTTAATGTTTTTATATCCTTTTTTCACAACAATTCTCAGCATATATGCACCAGTAAAATGTAGATTTCATAGAAGCAATATTGTAACATCAGACAAAACTGCAGGCATGTCGAAACGGAACTTTAGGGTGACAATCCTGTTTCCTGCTGCCAACACACCACAGAATCCATGGGTGAGGTAGCCCCCCCCCCCCTCCCCTCCCTCCAGCACATACACCTCTACAGCCCTCCCAGAGCCAACCGGGAACACTTCAGCACCCCCACCCACCCAATTCAACCCCTCAAAACCTTTGTTTCCACATATTTCAGTATGTGACTGGATTATAACTGGTCAAACACAAACTGAATAAAAAAGAATACAACTACAGGTATGTATAGTTTTCTAAATATATGTAAAGTCAACCCCATTGATAGTAAATGAAATGTATACAGTAATGCCATATCAAATACAAGGACGTGTAGGCTAACCTTGTATTTCACAGAAATAGGATTGAAATAAACCACAGAAGCAGGAAGTTTCTTTCTATGATATAAGGCTATGGTAAAATATACAGCCATTGAGGATAAAGTTTCATCTTCAACTTTCATAGATTAAAAAAATGTATTAATAAGTGTAATGGATACACATACAACAAACATACACCATGTATAGGCTTACGTGTAGGTTATATGAAAGGAAGTTGTGGTGTTTGTAGACTACATGTATACTCACAAAAACAAATTTGTCGAGTTACTTTGTAAACCACATTGTTTTGTTACAGAACGAGCTACATGTACAGTTTAGAAGGTAAATCAAATGAACCCTACTTTCCAGATGGAAATGGGATTGTACTTGGCAGATTTCATCATGTAAGGTATGGCAGTATTTCCATCTTTATATCTTCACTTACATGTAGAAGGGTCTTCTAGACTCAAGGCCCCCTTAAATTTCTTGAAGCCCCCCAAAAAAAAAGACAAAATCATCTTGTTTGACCAAAATTGGTTCAGAGACGGCTGAAATATCCATAAATATAACCATTTCTAATATTTGTGGGGCCCCCACAAATATTCAATAATTTTGAACCAGCCGTTGAAAAAACGACAAGATAGTGCCATACACATTTTATTCCAGCCAATGCCAATGTTGGCTTTTTGTTGGCTTTTTTGTGTTGGTTATAATACGCACAACCAGCTAGCCTGTGTATTGTTATTATTATTATATTATTAAATCAACAGTCACCATCTTTTTTTTATAAAGTGGAGCTGAATTGGTATGATCTGATTTAATCTAAATTTCACACATTTTGGGGTCTAAAATTTCACACATTTTGCGGTCTAAAATTAGCTTCATATCAATTTTAGGTCCTAAAAGGGCACTAGAAATGTCATACATGTAAATAAGAATAAGAGCAATAACCATACACTTTGAAGGCATTTGCAGTCTTAAACAAGAACTCAACTGTCCCTTTACTGTGAAATTGCAAAGTTTAAGTTAAGAAAAGGGTGTTGTTTTAAAAAGAGGGGGGAAAAGGGGAAGCATATATGTGCAGAAACAAGATCTAAACAAATGAATGGAAAAAGAAGATGAAAATAGAAGTACAGATATACAATTGTGCAAGTCTTCTTACTGTCACTTACTTGTTCACTGTAAATATCTTCATCCGGTCAATGACACATGACCATGGTATCAATCTACATGACCTATCATGCTACTATTATTATCATATGGCCGGTAGTCTAACATCCAGGTGCATCCAGCATCGTTTAGTGACAGGCTTGTGCAATATCAGAATTGTCAACATGCATGGAAATACATCAAATCATTGCAACTCTGTTGGCATGTTGTTGTTGGTGTTGTTGTTGGTGGAAGTGTTTAATTTCATCTGCTTACAAAATATCAAATTATGATAAAGTTTTATTATTCCTCAAATTTGTTTTCTGTTTGCTTTTACAAGATGGGGGAATTTCTAAAAGGCCATGTTCAAAAATATAAAAAAATGAAAAAAATGAAAATAATTTCTGGATTTTGACCATCAATTTGTATAAAACTCAGTCATTTCTATGTTTTTTTTTCTTTTGTGTTACAGCGCGTTATTTTAAAGATGATGATAATAAGATAAGAATATGCAAGGATAAGCTATTTTTTTTTTTTATATATACCTTTACATATTTTTTTTTTCTTGGTTATGTTTATATTTGTTTTTTATTTGTAGTTAATAATACACTTGATCTACAACAGCATCCCCCCATAATGACAAACATATCCTAACCTTTTTTCTGCATCCATTCCTGGAAGTTAGACAAATTTTGGGATAGCATCATCTTCCTCCTACCTACTCTCCTCTGCCTCTGGACCAAGGTCTCACCTTACCCCTGTAGCAACGATTGACATACCAGGCGTACCAGGCGCAAGCATGGTATGTCACTGACTCACTTGGCCTGTATGCACAACCTATGATGTAGGCCGACACAGTACAACCCAATATAATTGAATTGTGAAGTGAAAGCCTAATGTGGGGTCAGCAGCTACAGTATAGGGCTACAAGGTTACTAAGAATCAATATCTTTGAATTATACAAAATACAATATCCACTGTTTAAAATGCAAGTAAAAATTTAAGGACTTGGATGGACAGATGTAACTGTCAGACTGGATAAAGAGTATACCATAGGCCTACATCTACATGTAGATGTAGGCTAAAATATGACACTTTTGTATTTTTTATAGGCCCGCCTCGGGCAATAGCACAATTGTAACCTTCCCTTGAGTGTATAAAAACAACCATTTCTCTCAAAGCAGTCATTAATACTATATTATAACTCATTTATAGATATCTTTTTTTAATAAAACAGAATAACCACTCCACTAATAGGGACTGGGATTGGGCTTTTACTACTGCTTAGGCCTACATCTGTACATGTAGGCTCCTAAATGTGCAGGCCTACATATACAAGTTCCTTGAATGTGTTTACTTGTAGTCTGTTCATGCAGAGAGACTTGGAGCCTATTGCTTTCAAGAGAAGATCTGAATGATCTTGAAAAGGACAATATTACATTGCACAATTCCCATGAAATCACTCTGAAAGATCCCATCTCACACTATCCAATTGTTAAAGGTACATTATCGTACACTATACGGTAGTACAAGGTCGAGCATACTCGCATCCACTTGACAAGTTTTCCTGAGTCAGTTCTACATATATAGTATCCGTGATCTTTGGTGAATGTACACCATAGTACCATCAAACAGAGTGAATAGAAACTAGGATAAAAACACAAATTAGAAATGGAAAGGCATCTTTGACCTGATTTCATCCCCAACAAATGATGCAGAATTGCAGAAGTTTTTTAGTTCTTTTCATCACCACAAACAACGAATGAATCTAGGGTTTGCATCATTCCTGGGAATGAAAATTAGGTCCAAAATTTTTCCCAATTTCTAATTTCTAATTTCCTAACTTCCAATGCCACCCAATATTCCTATTAAGGTATTACATGTAAGCCTGCTTGAAGGGATCATTGAAATCATACAAAATGGAGGGTCATAGAGACAAGTACATGTACGTGTAGGCCTACTTGTACGTGTAGCATGCCTCTAGAATCATGTAGAATTAATCTTCATATATTCGTGGTTTGAAATTACAATCAGTTACTGACAATTACTATCTCAAATTACTGGATTTGATTGTTTTATTCCAATTATGTAATGTGATAATGACAAATGTATAGGCGCTTAACTTTGGTATTGTCAACTTCCACTCAGGTTAAACATAATAGACATAAATATACTCCATGATGCAAGCACAAATTCTATGGGCAATATTGGTACACCTGGGCAGAGAATATCCCAACGGCCTTCCCTTTAAAGTTCAAAGTGAAGAGTGCATCACAACAGTCAATTTGATATCACAATCTGGTTGGAAGATTGATTTGAATGGAGTCAAAATGTGATCCCTAAATGCCATCATGAAAACAACAGACACAGGGAGGGACAAAATATTTCACTATTGGAATTCCCCCATAAAAATTCCCATTAAATTTCACAATTCTTCCTTTTCTATTTCTCCCCTGATTCTTTATGGCTCGCAGGAATTGTCATGCTCTGAATCATATAAAATATTGTCTTTGTGTTATTCCCATTTTCATTGTCATTCTAAAATAACTTGTCACGAATAAGCTGATTTCATAAACAGGTGGATAATTACGTCTTTCTTGATCAAACTCCCCCTTGTAGTGTTGCAAATAAAATATCAATTGACAAAGAAACATTGTTCAGATGATTCTATTTCTAAAATTAAGTATTTACATGTACATATTTGTACATATAAATGCTTTCTGTTCAGATAATGATATACTAATGATGCATGCGAAGGAGTTCGTGTATCATAGACAAAAGCGGATAGATCTTGTAATGAATGAATGAAAACATGCATCATTTGTTTTATACCATAAGACTCCTACATCTTTGTTATTTGATGTAAACAAAAACAATTCATTTCACGATAGTTTTGTGTCATTAAGGCTGACAAATAAATCCACTGCTGCGCATGGCGTACTTAAAATTCATTGGATAGAACTGGAAACTAGTGCAAACTTTTTCATGAAAAATGTGGTATAGTCTCAGTAAATGAATCACATGTGACCGCATTTGACCAATCCTTGTATTAGGATCTAGGAGTGGGTTGTATAAAATGTTTAGGAGTTGGTTCTCAGATGGTCAACCTCAACTAGATAATATGAAAAGATTATGTATCACTCCTCATTCAAAAGATAAAATATGTTATATTAAACTGTAGGGAAAAAATCTGACAAAAATAATCATGTAAACAATTGTACATAACATGTACATGTCAAGTTCCGTCATGAAGCAATACAAGAAGGAGTTCCTACATTAGGGACAAGCAGAACAGCTAACCTCCCTGAGAATCTGACCTAACTTGACCTCACTCCTGTTCACAGACAATGTCAGCCACTGCCAAATATTTTGTTCTTCCAAGTTTACAGCCCTGGGGGTTGGGTTTTCTTGTCAAAAACAATCTAGTGGGTTTTTTCCGCAGAAAGTCAGCTCTGTGATATTTCCCACCTTACAAGATGCATGTGGAAACAGTTTTGGTTACTATATGGTAACCTATAATATTTTCACCTATGATGACATTTATTTGTACAGTCATGAACACGTAAGGGGTATTTGGCTCCCAGAGTTTATTTGGTTTGAGGACAACATTAACAACACTGCCACTGAGAAAAACAAAGTAGGCAAACATATGAAAGGAAATTAAAACACTTATTTAAATCCTCATGTGATCTCTTTTACAGGCCTACTCAGCATTAAGACAATTTTAAATCAGGTCGAGGAGGGGGGGGGAGGAAAATGGGTCAAGATGAGTAAAGCAATACATCTTTTCATCATGATGAATACTGCTTTGATCATCTCCACAATTATAAAGCTAACTGTGGGGTGTTGACTGCTTTTAAAATAAAAAATCAAGATAAGAAAGTAAATTAAAAACACTTAATCAAATCTACATGTCATCTCTTTTATATGCATGTACCTACTCAGCATTTAACATACCGGTAGTTAAATATCAATTGCTGTAAAATTTGAAACTTCTAGAACACTTAATATGTTATTTGTAAAAGTACAAATGTGCATACCCGGTACATACATTAGCATCACAGAAGGTATCAGAAGCAATGCCTACAATGTAAAAACTCTTTTCCAAGCCAAAGGCTTTTAACCAGAAGGTACATGTACTAATTGGCATATATTCCCATTTCCTGCTTTTTGTTTTACTGTTCTTCTTGTTATATTGCACTACTGTTTGGCAAATCACCACCTAAAGACAAGTAATTCTCTGTTCTTGAACATTTGCCAGCCCTACATGTACATGTATACAAAGGGGTTTTGACTTTTGACATAGTTGTGTCTGTTCTACCTCAAAAGGTTTGAGCAAACAAGTTTTGGATTTCAAAAACAAAATGTGATACAATCACAAACATGAGTACAGTGTACATGTAGGAAAACCCCAAACATGTTTACAACATACAGTATTGGGAACCCTTAATAAACCCGAGTCTCTACGAGCAAACATTATGTTACAAGCATGTACATTGTACAATGAGGAGTGAAAGTAAGGGGCTACATACATGTATGTAAATATGTACATGGTATGATAGCAATCATGTTATTTGTAGGCGGTGGGGGGTAATGTCTACATAGTCTGCATGTGGCATTGGCAACAGGGAGAATTGTGTAATCACATTTTGCACAACTTATTTTGGTTTGTGTTACATAGTTTCTTTATAACATCTGTAAATCTAGATATTTTTGTCACAGTAAATTATGTAATATTATCAAAAAACTAGATGGTATTTATATACTCTAGTCTAGTACTGATATAAAAGAAACATTTAGAGAAAGTTTTATAAAAAGGACAACCTAGGTTGGTAGTCTAAAAATATATTTTCTTTTAATTGCCATAACAAGTCTAAATTAGGATAGTCATTGGTTAATACCTGTGCACAGCTGATGTAAAGATGAGAGAGACATCTGTGCAAACACCAAGTATCACTACCCATGAATTAAAACTTATGACATTCAACATACTGCTCATCAATATTAAAGATAACATACTTATCAGTTTTCAGAAAACCATCCCTGAGTTATGAGTCTGTAAATGCAAAATATTCAGATTTTTCTTCTTTTTTTGTGATCAAGCTAAAAAAGAATGTTTATTTACCCCATTTCTCAGCATATAGTGCTCTAGTGTCTTGTTTGGTTCAAGCCATACTCCTTTCTTTGGATCTTCATCCGCTAAGAACAGACCAAATTCATTTGCTGTGGGAGAATAGAAAATCAAATGTTGAGAAAACTAAACCATGAGATATACTAACAGTAACATTAATCCACACAAAAAACAACAACTAGCATTTCTCCTTTTGTACAAAACCCACCACTTCCACGGCAGTGAAATTGAAGGATTTATTGGTCAAATACATTTAAGTGAAAGTCTGAAAATGGAAACTGGATTTAAAAATGCTTGAGTCATAGTACAGTCTATTCAGAGTTGGAGTTGATGTACAAGATCAAAACTAAAGGGAGTTCCAATTTTTAACAAAATCGCTACTTTACCATTTATTACAGAAACTCAAAAATGACTATATATCATTTCTAACCCATTTTAAACAATTTATAAATACTTTTTAAAATAAATTTATTTTTCATTTCTAATTTTTATTCCTAATCCTTAGGATCGAAACTGAGCTCAAAACTGAACGATTTGTCAAAAGATCACAACTCACGATTGCCCGACTGGTCTTTAGCTTCGGTGCTCTTTTCCCTGATGGTACGGCAAACATCGTAGACACTATCGGTGGGGTTGAATTGAATAGTCTTGGTGCTGTTTGCCTGGACGATGTGCACCTTCAACGAGAGCAGCGCCATTACTAGGCGACTACAATGGCAGCACTAGATGAAAGGGGAGCTAGTTACAAACCTGCAAGGGAAAAGATTAAAAAGAGACAAAAATTCTTTTAATTCAAAGCAAGGATACTGCATTATTATCTTTGCATGACATGTTTCATACTACATTGTACATGTACCAGGGTACACCTCTCTGTCCTGAAATCATAAAATCCATGAAAAGAATATTACAGTATTTGAACAATTTATGCCATATTCATTACCTGATCCCACCCGCCTGATTTCAATATTAAATAGACAAAACCTTTTATTTTGAGTTTGTTTATTCATTCTGCTGAGCAGGCACCCATCCTGTCATGCTTTACACCCTCCAGGTGCATGGAATACAGTGCACATTTTTGTAAGGTACAGTAAACATCAAAATAACATCATTTACACACCAAAAAAAAGTATTATATGTACATAAAGACATATAAACCTTTATATTTAAGTAGATTTTCTCCTTGCACAATTTGTTGTTGTTGTTGTTTTAGTCGATCAGATGCATTAAAGTGAAGGTTCATTGAAATTTGGAAAAAGGCAAATCACACCTCTACAGATTGCTGAGAACATTAACAAAATGACTAAAGTACTTTTTAAGCCCTCAATATTGTGAGGAATAAATTAAATGCAATTTTGATACCCTTTCCAAAACCCACTCACAAAGTGAAATGACGGCGTTATTTACATGCGATAAAATGACGTCACACTATGAACAACCTACACTCACACATTCGAGACAATGTTGCATACCCATTGCAATTTTTAGATATGGGTCAACGTTGTTTGTATATTTACCGCCAGTGGTGATATATAATAAATAATACTTTCTACAAATGTGTATTCGATTTTTATGTTATTTACCGTCACATTTGAGCATAAAAATCGGGAAAATAATCACATATTCTGAGGGCAGCTCAGCATGTATGTGTCGGATCTGTGAGTGCCTAGGACATTTTGCATGCTGACCTAACGATCGACTCTTCTGGAGCAAAATAGGCGACAAATTTACATATACTTGTCCAGATATTCATTACGAAAATGTCTGATTAGGCCGATTAGTTTAGATTTTTGATAGATAAATGGGGAAAGTGGAATTCGAGAAGACTTAGATCAGTCCGGTTCGCAATTCACAGCTAGCTCAAGCGCCGGGCGGCTGGCTGTGATAAGCTGGCAAGCAAGCTGCGCTGGATGCAGGCAGGTTGTACGTACGTGCGTCTGTAGATACTGCACAGACGGACCTACGCTATATACGGTATACCTGAACGTGAACGCTACATCGACGTATTTGGGAGTTACAAAATTGATTAGACTTAGAGCTAAGATTAAGAACCAAAGGTACTTCCTTTTCTATCTCCTCAAAACTCAAATCAAGTACCGGTATGTTTTCGTCCATATCGATTTCCAGGGTGACTTTGATTAAGGTAAACAACGTTGGGTATGAATGGGTACGGTAGGCCTACTCAATAGTCAATGCAATACAAATGTGAATTGCACGCAAACTGCATCGCGCACCGTCGCCAATCATTTCAGCTGAGCGGCCCATTGTATTCATTGTTCATTTTGCTACGTCACTCAAAAATCAGCTGACTTACGATGTTTTCGGGGTCTCGAGTGGGGTGATATTTCGTCAAGTTTAATCAACTTTTATCATTTTCCCACGAATTTACAAGTTACACAAATGTGATAGTTTTACTCAGTGTAATATTACGATTGCAATGATACCAAATTCAGTCAATTTCAAAATCAATGAACCTTCTCTTTAAACTGAATGGTAACTAGTTTTCATCACAAAACTAGAAAAGTCACCGCAAAGCGTAGCATCCCCTTGCAGGGTACAAATGGCCTATATATGTCAGAACAAGTTACCTCCATTAGACTATACTATTCTATTACTAGGCAAGGAAGTTAACCACATTTTCACATCTATAATTAGGTGCTTATGCATATTTAATGAGCTATGACCTTTCACCTTTGACCTACATACTCCGAAATCGAACTTAGGCTGTGTTTTGATACCATGTACCTTCATATCAAATTTCATTAAAATCTGTCAAACATTACTAAAGTTATCGATAGGAAACCAGATTCGCATATTTAATGAGCTATGACCTTTGACCTTTAACCTACATACTCAAATCGAACTTAGGCTGTGTTTTGATACCATGTACCTTCATATCAAATTTGATTAAAATCCGTCAAACATTACTGAAGTTATCGATCGGAAACCAGATGTGTATTTTTTCACATATTTAATGAGCTATGACCTTTGACCTTTGACCTTCATACTCCGAAATCGAACTTAGCCTGTATTTTGATACCATGTACCTTCATATCAAATTTGATTAAAATCCGTCAAACATTATTAAAGTTATCGAACGGAAACCAGATTGACATATTTAATGAGCTATGACCTTTGACCTTCGACCTACATACTCAAATCGAACTTAGCCTGTATTTTGATATCGTGTACCTTCAAATCAAACTTCATTAAAATCTGTCAAACATTACTAAAGTTATCGATCGGAAACCAAATTTGTTACGAACGGAAGAACGGAAGGAAGGACGGAAGGAAGGAAGGACGGACAGCGGCGTTTCTATATCCCCTCCGACTTCGTCGGCAAGGGGATAATAAGTAGTGCCATTGGCGGATCCAGGGGGCACAGAGTGCGTGCCCCCTGCCAAAAAAAAAAAATTAGTGCTCACTAATTATTCTGGAATGTTACGATTTTTCTAATTTTCCCTATTAAAAATAAACATTTATAAGAACAGTAATCGAACGAGCCTGGGCTACTATCTCTGTAACATATACATCAGTAAATTTAATATAGCAGCTTTCATGAATCGTAACATTAGACAGCAACACTCACCAAATCTCGGCAAATAATCATTTATTGTCGAATTGAAAACAGGATTCTTGTACAATTGCTAATATAACATGATTAAAGACGGAAATATGAATGTAAGTACGACTTTTCTTCACAAATAGTTACGTTTAAAGCAGTTTTTTATTTGAAATGCGTGCCGGTCGGAAGCAGTGTTTTTCATCAGAAGTGGTGGGCGGAAGTCCTCCATGTTGGTCGGGCCAGCCCAGCCCGCCCAGTGCCGTAGCTATAATGCTGCTTGCTATTATATTACCGAACTCCGAACCGAACCAAGTTCGGGTAAAAAATTGCCGAACTCTGCCGAACCAAACCGAACCCGAACATGGCGCCTGAATTACAGCACTAGTAATAAGTCATATATTCGTAGTGTACAGATATTTGTTTTGAGATATTTAATCTTGAAATACAATACATGTATCTTCATAAGTCCACCATTATATGTTTACATACAGGAGGAGGGGAAGGGAGTGAATGAGTTTGTGGAGATCAGACATCAATGTGAATCTACCACACTGATTAAGATACTCCCATATTGTCAACATATCTCTATCACAGACTGATAAAGTCATTTGATATTATCTCAGTCAAGGATTCAGGTTTTAATCAAAAATGTTGATATTGAAAATACATACAGTGTATAAACACTGATTTCCAGTCTGTTCCATAAGGTTTATCAACCAAAGGGGGAAAAAAGAAGAAAATTGTCAAGTTTGTGGAGCTCAGTCAGCATCTCCCATGTTCCACCAGTGTTAACGGATCTTCACCACAAGTTAAGATGAATAATTCATTTGATTTATGACTCATTGAAGTATACTATCACTTTATCACAATCTCACAAGACCTTCCAATCACTATAGTCGCATCTGACATTATATGCACTCCCAAAATCCTGTGGCATTAAGCAATCAACATCAACCCATCTTATAGGGGATGCAAAGATGCGAAGAGGAAAGATTTTGCTGTCAAAATGAGACACAAAATTGATTAAGTTACATGTTTTGTATTAAGTAGCTGATTTTTTCAGGTAATCAACATTTTATTCAAAAAGATTTACTTTCATCCATACAGTACCTTTTTAATGACACTGTAACCTCGATAAAGACATGCAAAAAGTATGAACCTGATCACTTTTGAGATCCTATGACCTTTACTTTTGAGACTTTCTGAAAGAAAGCTTTATTGGTAGGCCCATTACATTGCAGAAAACCAATCAATGTGAAAACCATCTTTTTCTTTTTTTAAACTTCTATTTACCCTTTTGGAAAAACCACAATCCAGAGGTGGGTTCTTTTATTCAGGCTTTGCGTTGTGTTTATGGGTAGTTGCCTAGCAACTTCCTACACAACTTCGGAATGTGATAAAAATTATGGTTCTACTTGCAGTTTTAATGCCCCTACTGTCGTATTTCCAAGAGATCAGGAAGTAGCAAGTCTTAAAGGGCAAGTCCACTCCAAAAATAACTTAGTTTCAATAGAAGCAGAAAAATCAGACAAACCAATCAAAACAAGTTTGAGCAAAATCGGATAACTAATAAGAAAGTTATGAATTTGTAATGACATGAAAAATTTTGAAAATCACTACACAAATTGGCAAATTTGAGTCTGTGACGTCATGTCCTCACTATCCACTAATTATTTTCTTTATATTGATAATATAAATTTCCTATTTCCCCCCTAAGAATCTTATTTCTTCACACCAGCATCCAAGTTAGATTGATGTTTTTGTGTGGATGCACTAATTTTTTTTTTCCAGTTTTTTTTTCCAGTTAAATCATGGAAAATGTGAATTTTGATAAACTATTTATATAAAAATCAATAATTATGAAAATAATATCAATTCTTCAAAGTTCATAAAGGTTTTTGGGAAATGTCATGCAAGCATTATGATACAAATCATATAACCTGGGCAAAGGCATGGTGAAATCAAGTTTTGGGGGGATAAAAGGGAAATTAATGGGATTAAACTATATAAAGCAATTGACAAATAATGAGGACATGACGTCACAAACTGATAACCAAATTGGCAATTTGTGTAGTGATTTCCATTGTTCCATAGTTATACATACTTTTTCAAAAATTCATAACTTTCTTATTAGTTATCTGATTTTGCTCAAACCTTTTTTGATTGGTTTGTCTAATTTTCATGCTTCTATTAAAAGTAAGTTATTTTGGGAGTGGACTTGTACTTTAAGAGTAGACCACAGACCTTTAAATAGGTCTATAAGTAGACTACATTGAAAATTAGAGGGCATTAGATGGGAATTCCCCTAAGTCAGATCAAACTATCAAGGCATCAAATGTCAAGAAATTTGATAAGCTTGCTTTTTAGAGTTGAGCTTTTAAAATTCTGAAGAAGCATTGCAATAAAATTTATGCCATAAATCTCAAAGTACCACTTCAAAAGCAGAAGAAAAATTCTTTTATCTCCCTATTACTATACCGGTACTCACTGTCATGTACAATGTACATGTACATACATGTACTTCCCTATGATAGACGAAAAAGCATGCCAGCAATAATTTCCTGGTTATGATAGTATGATTCAAATCCGTACAAGTGTCTATTCATATCAGTTTTACTTTCTGTTCTTGGAATATTGCAGTGCTAAGGGAATGCCCTTCATAGCCTTTTCCTCATGTTTTTTTTCCTCTTCACACAAAAAAGGTATACAATATCCCCCCCAAATTCCCTAAAATAATGGGGCTTTTGTTTATCTACTAGACTACTACTACATCCATCTTCCAGAATAAACACATGTATACATTACATACATGTATATTAGTTTTGTTTTGCAAAAATTATTTTCGTAATTTAATATTCATGTAACTGAACATGTAGTGGTATGTAAAAAGATGGAACATTAAGAATTGTAAAACACAGAAAATAATAAATTAATATACACATTTAGGTCTACTACAAAAGTTATCGCCTATAAAAACTGCCACCCCTCCCTTCTAAACAATATCAAAATAAGTTTGAAAGACAACATAGCATTCCTGCATCACTTACAAACTATGTTGACATTTAACGTTTCAGGGGATCATTCACTGAATATCCTCAATCAGGAAACAAGCATTCCTTAGTCTGGAAGATTGTAAAATGATCTATGATATCCAATGAAATAAAAAACTAGATCCAAAACATTTCAGTGTTTATAATACCTACGTCACTTTTCTTGATCTATCCTGATCAGCAAATTAAAGCAAGATCATCGTGTTCTGATCCACTAAGCAGTGCAAAAGACAACAGTGAGTTGACACACTGTAATATACATGTAAGTTCTAAGCTGGCCTATCTAAACAGAAACAAAGATGTATGATGTACAGAGCTTTAAGTAACACTAGCCTCCAAGCAGGTTTCCTACAAGGATATATTCTAGCCTTCATGCTCTGCAGGTATGGTATCCTTTCATTGTTTAAGGCTTCTTTAGTCGTCCCAGGATTCTACAAAAAAGTACACCAGTCCCATCTGAATTATAACAATAATATATTCACTTTCATCTGTAGATTTCCTCTCCATTATCCAATGACATCCACTCTTCTATACTTATTTCGTTATGTAAGGTACAAGTCTGAGCATACAACACAAGCAGAGTAAGACTCGACGGAAGACTAATTCAGATTGGATCACATGAAGCGAAAGTATACATGACACATAAGTGTGCTGTCAGGCATGAGTCACAAGACACTGCATACAGTAATTCCTATAGCACAGGCAGTCAACTTACAAGTGATTCAAGGAAAGCTCGCCAAGCCAATATTTGAAATTTCTGGCATGTTAGCGGTGTATATTTACATCCAGATTTGTTCAGTCAATGAATGTATTCATATTTCAACCTTGTGAATATAAATAAACTGTCAGGTAGTGACCCTCAAATCATTTTGACACATACCTTGATGTCTAAGACATACACGTAAGCCTATAACCACTAAGGATGTACATCATGTGATGTATCAAGAGCATTTTACAAAAGCTGTCAACCTTCCAAAACAAAACATATTATCATAATATCAGAGACACTACATGTACATGTACATAACTTTAATGGATGATTACTTCTTAATCAAGAGTAAGACTCAACTTAAATACACTACTGTATATAGGCCTTAACAAATTACACCATGTGACATGCGTAGTCATCTGTTGAGCCAGAATGATATTAATTCTGTATAAAATGATATGCCCTTCTGGCTCCAAGGAGACATAATATCCTACAAAACATCCTACAAAATACAATATAAATTAACTTTAATTAAGTATTCTTCCACAGTGCTTCACAGACACTACCTAAGCATTGCAGAGCATTCCCACATTGTATTAACCCTATAAACTTGGTGACTCAATGACACGATAAACATCATTTCTGGTCATAAATAAATAAAACTTTTTTCCAATGAAGTGTGCTCAGTGTACCACCTGGCTCATTCCCTTCAATAAAGTGTTTTTGCCTCAGTTCTCAACTTCTTGTTTACTTTGATTAAGTAAAATAGTCAAACAACTTTGTTAACAATTTCTACAATAGAATCATAGACACACAAAAATATGTATTGAAATACAAACTGTTCAATAGGAAGCCTCAATTATTTACATTGTGGGTTGACATTCATTTACTGTACATTCAATATTAAATGTTTGTTAAACTTTGTATTGACTTGCAGAAATACTACACCAACCTGGATGTACATGTAGAATAGGAAAAAATAAAATACTTTCTTTATCTTTCACATTCACCCACCTGCCCACTCTTGCACCCTTCTTCTGTTTATATAAACTTCAGAGTCCAAAGTAGCCATTATCAGATTATTCTGCAATATTTACAAATTTGAAGATAGCATGACCCATCACAAATGGTTTAATAACTCAACTTCATGGGAGGAAGAGGAGGAGATGGGTTCACCTTGCATCAATGATCCAGCTATCTCGTCTTATAAATTACATTTTATGGATGATGGCTCGTGTTTGTGCTCAGATGAGCAAACAGTAATCAATTGCAGGGATGCCAGGAGGGGGATGAAGGCATGCTAGAAGAGGGTACTCCGTACATGTACATGTAGGTGGTAGCCTGTTCAGACTACGGGACATTTACACAAAACTTCAGAGGAACATCATTAAAAGAATCAGAAAATAACAAATTGGGCATATGCACTTGAAAAAGTATCATATAAAGAAAAATTACATAAAGAAATTTGGGTAGGTCAGCTACCACAATACATTACAGCTTATGCTTGGTATTGCTCGAGAATGCAAGATTACATTTTAGCATGCTTCCAAATTACTAGTCAGTTACATGTACATGTATACTAGGTATTCGTTTATATATATATATATATATATATATATATATGTTTTGTACAACATGACGTCATATTTTACATTTTTTGTTCAGAACAACACTAAAATCTCTTTGCTTTGCTTTAGGGGTCTATATAATGTTTTGTTATATGACATACAGACTAGAAAAAAACAATACTGATCACAGGGTCATATGATAGATTTAGCTAGTCTGAATGGAGAGTATAGAAGAGAGTACATGTAAGATGATGAAGTTGTGGCAGTAATTGGTATCAGAGAGAGGCTGGATGGGAATTTAGAAGGTGGAATTAAGAAACTGTGCATAGCAACAGAGAATGTCAAATATGGATAGGAAGCATGGCTGGGTACGCTCCAGGACGGTAATAAAAAAAGAAAGGTAAACTTAACGAGTCGAGAATGAAGCATCCTCAGAACATTGCTGGATGACAACTTGAGAAAGAGCGGTAAGGGAGTGAATTGGAAGAAATGATGCCGATCTTGGTTGACTGATCATGAGGGACCTGGGACGTAATGCAATCAAACTTCTGCCCAAGGTCATACACAGATTATGGGATTAAATCTTCCACCTTATGATCCACTACAGGTGATGGTGTCAGGCCAAGGAGCCCTGTGATAAGTCCTTGGTCAGACACGCATGCATAATTCTCACACCTAATCATCTACAGACCAAGGATAAGATCAACTAGCCATCTTTACAGGCCATAAAAGTATGCCTGGAAGATATGATAATTTTTCTTGAAGGAACTCTGCTCTAAATTCAATTATGATGCTCCCTTAAAATGTAAACAATAGTTCATTAACATTATATACACTGTACACACTTTTGTTCAAATACCGCAGTTTAATTATTGGTTTACATCTACTTTTCAGAATGTAAATGTTTTCATTTTGAAATAAAACCGTTTTGTGACATTAGGCTTTCATTTATAAAATAAAGCCAAAGAAATATTTTCTATTACATTTGACCATACCAAGTATAACCCCCAGGGCACGAATATAATAGAATTGGAGAGTTTCAAGGTACAATATTACATTCACAAATCCTGTGTCCACAATGCTAGGCTGAATACTATAGAAAACTAAAATCCATTCAGAAGTATAGGCTACTACTGCCTTGCTAACCCTGCGTTCATACTACCACAATTTGTTGTATACACAAGAACCGTATGGCTATAGCCATACGATAAGTAGTTAATTCTTTCCTAGTTTGTACATCATGTAACAAAACGCCCATTTGCGCAATATTTTGAACAAAAACTCAATATAAGAATGAGAATCCAGTTCTAGTCTGATCGTCATACATGACTACATGTAGTTTCTTTATCTAGTTTGTACCCTACTTTTGTTATATGATGATTCTCTGTATGACATTTCTTTATAGGAAAGAGCATGTACCGGTATATAATTTTTCTTGGTCTGAACAGGCTACCAGGTATAAGTTTTGTACAGCCACTAGGCCCGTCTTCATCAGCTCGAGATTGCCAAATAACCCGCTTTTTTAACTATCCCGATTGCAAATTATCCAGCTAATTTGCTAGTTTGCTAAATTAGAGGGATATTTGGTCGAGATAGTCATCCCAAGATATCTTGGACTCGTTTGCAAACTATCCCGCTATTTGGTAAACTATCCCGCTATTTGGAAAAATATCCCGCGAATTGTCAGGTGCGTCTTCACCAGCCCGAAGACTCGCACTATGCGCGAACGCTTAGCAAAATATCTCGAGCTAATTTCTCAAGCTCGAGATTCGTGAATCTTGAGCTGATGAAGACGCAATTTGTAACTTCAGGCTTATTTCCCAAATCAGAAATAGTGGGCTATTTGGCAATCTCGAGCCGATGAAGACACACCTACTGAGGATGATGCCAGTTCCTTGAAATTCAACCTCCTAAAGTAAACCAACCCCCTCAAGCAAACCTGCTGCACTCCACCTCTTTTTGACATTTGAATAGTACTGGAACTATATTCCATTCGGCAATATTTATTGTTATTGATCATTCTAGGCATTCCTGTACACATACAGGTCATCAGTAGGGGTCAAACTCGACAGCTTTATTGACCTCTTCAGGAATAGCAAATTTCATGGAGGAAATTAAAAAGATTGGGTGAGATATGTCCATGGTGAAATCTACACCACCTACACACACAGACCGAGATGGAGTTTGATTTTTGACAAGTTTATCAGGAAATGACAGATAGTACTGTGCTCCCAAATCAGAAAGCAGGATATGCACTTGGAACAGTACATGTACATTTCACTTCCAAACAAGAATGGACCAAATATAGACCTACATGTAATGCTCTAAAATCGATTATTGTGATAGACCTGAGTTTTTAATTATATTCTTCTACCATTGCACTACTCCTCTTCGTGTGAATTCCCAACCAAATAAAAAAAGATCCTGAGGTGAAACCAAAAAAACATAAGGTTATTTGGCTTTTGAAAAAAATTATTGTATATGAAAATGAACACAATAATTTATAATGTAGAACATAAGAAATAGTTATTCAGCTTTTGCAAATAATGATTGTATGGAAATTAAGTTAATGAACACAAGAATTATCTTAAACATGTTCACTGTTCTTGTACAGAGTACATGTACCTTTTGTTTATGCACTAAAAATTGTGTACATTGTATACAGAATGTACACTGTCCACACTGTACATGGACCTGGTTACACACTGCAGAAATGGTACACTCCGTTTATTTGCCTGAAGGCATTTTGACTTCACCTGCAATTTCATCAGTGATTTTAATTGCTGATGAAAATTTGAGGATTTAGGGCAGAGCCATCACAGGATCTAAGCCTATAGGCTCTATGTACAAATGTATGTGTATGAAGCCCAGAACTTCATCAGATAGGGCCCTGGAGGAGACATTAATCAACATGTGTTTATGTCGTTAGCAGTAATTGCAGAGATTAAATATCTGTGTACAGTCATTGGCTTCATATTATTCAACCGAAATAGAGTCGGTTGCTTGCTGAATATCAAGTTATTGCATAGCCATACATCAGATTTGAATTCAACAGATGACCATATTGTATGATACATGTATAATACACACCATCATTTCTGGGTTGATGCAAAAAGCAAACACTACAATTTGATTTCTTTTTTCCTGCATTGCTACAACTATCATTTAATTTCTTTATCATTGATGTGAAATGTATATGAAGTTAAATATTGAGTACATTCTGCATACCGGTAATTACACTTACAGGTTTTAATATAGTAATTACAATTAAAAAACAAACTTGCGAGATTGTAGCCTGTAGGCACACTTTCCAAGGTAAAATTCTTCTCAATCTGTCATCTGTATAACACAAGTACCTTGATCACACATACATGTAGCTTTAAATAATGGACTAATTGTAAACAACTAGATCTGTATTGTAAACAGTATTTACATACGAATGAGCAAATTAAGGAGAATAAATAATGAGTGTTCTGTTTACTAAACCAGTTACAATGGCCTGTCAAACATCAAGGCAATTGCGGATTACATGCATAGGCTTTTCACAATGAAAGTACACTGTACAACTACTACCAATAGTGCAGGGATGTAGGATGAATCTATCATTACAATATAAATTACTTATGAGTAGGCTTATATCGCACTTGAACTGGATGTACATTGTACATTGACATGCACTGTGATTTTCCTGATGAAATACACTGTACGTGAAAGCCTACATGTTATCATATATCAAACCATGGACATACTGATCAAACCAAATACACTGCTTTCACTTCTCACTTTTTACTTTCTGCAGGTACTGTACATACATGTACATGTAGTGCATGTGTACACAGGCCTTTAAATACGGAAAATGGATTTTTTTTTTTTTAATGAATAAGTGACAGTTTTTTTCCCCTGCCTGTCCATAAAGCTCCATAAAGCTCCATTATACACTGTACAGTGTAGCTGTATGTGAAAATCTATCAAATAAAAGCGGTAGTACGTTGTACATGTAGGCTGCACAAGTTGAAAAGCATGTACATGTACGTCCATGTATTTGAATGATATTACACCAACAAAATGATTACTGAAGTAGAAAGAAACTATTCACATGTAGATGTCAGCCCACATGTACGCCCACCTTTCATTACTATGTGAATATCAATGTACAATAAATATGACAGTACCGGTAATAGACTGGAGCCCTCCCCCTCAAAGAAAATGTATACAAAATCACAGATTAAAGTGCTACTAGTGTTGATGTAAGGTATTTTGGAGTGCTCTGAGTGAAAATTTTGATATAAATCTAAATTCTAAACTTCTATGTTTCATTATGTTTTCAGAACAGATTCACTGTGTAAATGTGTACAATTTTGAAAATGTACTGTTCAGCATACATGTAGAGCAGAATAAACCTACATGTACAGAAGTTCTTGTCTGCTCTTTTTGGAAATTTGGAGGGTATTCCATCAAGTTCAAAACAAACTACTTACAGCGTATGCAATTTTCTCCATTTGACGAGGGCTATATATGTATACAATTTATATGTAAAGTACTATAAACATGCTACATGTATCGTATGTTCTTAATCTGAGAGTTGGAAATATTGAATTACTGATGCATGAAATAACAATTTCATTTAGAGATACACTGGTTGAAAGTATTATATTGCCTGCCACACATTCAGATAAAAACCAACCTGCACCTTTCCAAACTAAACAGCCCTGGAATATCAAATGTCTAGAGCACTGAACTCCATGTCTAAGCTTCATGATGGAAAAAAAGTGAAGGGTGGAGTTTGTGGTACAATTTTTTTTTAATAATGTGACATTTCACAAATGTTCACAAAAAGTTTGTTCAGTAAGTCAACAACTAGTCTTACACATGCAAATTTGTATTAAAAAAGTGTACATAACATTGAAAATAAGTAACACACCATAATAAAGATCTACATGTACAGTACATGTGTATTTCAAGCTTGCTTTTATACTGTACATGTACATGTATTGTGTAAGCACAGAGCTTTATAATACCTTGCCTTGAATACTTAGTTAATAAAATAATATATCGCTGCCATTTGTGAAAAGAATACACAGAACCATACACATCATGTACATGTAGGCCTAAAATGCTTTGACATTTTAGTGTCATTATTACATGTATCTACATGTAACCAGCATAATAGATTTGGATTCATTTTCAAGGAATACATGGTTATTTGACAAAATGTATTCATAAATTCTGTATATTGTAGCCAACATGTATGAATGTGGATACACTTTCAATGAAATACTGTATACATGAATACTTTTCAAAATTTATTCATAAATTCTATATACCCCTTTACAGTGTATGATTCATCAATTTGTACTCTTGGCTTTGAATGGTGATATGGATTTGGCAGAGGCAGCATGTGGGTCATTTTCTCTTTCTTGATTGGCAGCATTTAATGAATGGGTAGCAGATGCTATCCCTGCATGAAGCAACTCATCTCTAGTGAATGTTGATGACCATAGTCACCATACTAACCTGGTTAGCTTCCCTTCTTTCATATCATGAAGGCTAGCTGTCTAAGCCAAGGAGGAGGGGTGGGGCAACATGAAAGTTGTATTCTCACATGACTCTGCCTGCAGTGATAACCTGGTTTGCTCCCCTCTTTAACATGATAGAGACTGCCTAGGGGGTAAAGGCTGTAAGGGTTCAAATGAAACTTGCCTTCTCACTTTACAATACCCAATAGTCCCTTCTCTGCAACTAAGTTTATGAATATTTTATCAAAAATGAATAATCAACTTTGTAAATTTTTTTGTTGTGTTTCTCAATGTTTTGAAATTAAATATAGACAATACTTGACTCTACAATATTAGCCTTACAAGGTTTCTTTTGAACACTCACACAGTGTTTCTAAAAACACACTTGTTATGAATATTGTATAGGTAATAACATGCACATGTATGATGCAGGCCGACACTGTCATCATTGGGGAAATCTGTAGTGAGCTACTGAATAGTCATGTCCATCATGCATAACATAATGTAAACAAAATCCTATTTGTGATTAATTTGTGGAATGTTACATGCATAAATAAACATTACAATGCCAGTCTCTCACAGTGACGAAATGGTACACTACTCTAGCAGTGTGTGCCATATTCATATTTGATATTGCATGCATACTTGGGTACAATGTACATGCTTGACTGCCACATCACATCAATAAATCTATATCACAAACTATGAAGCTTCTAACAATGGAAGCATCTGGTGACTAATGGCAGGGCATGTATGCATGCTCTCCTGGTGTTATGAGGTGTTATGAGGTGCTAAAAGCAGGCTAATGACTTTGGGTATTGGCAAGGATTAAATTCTACTTCATTATTGGCCTGCCATAGTCTTCACGCAAGGCATTCAAGAATTTTGCCAGATTTATTGCATTGTGATTAGATATAAACCAGTGTAGGCTATACACATACTAGGAAAGAAATTGAATAATGAGTTGATTTTGTTTGGCAGTAAATTAGGAGCTAGTCATATTTTATCAAGCGAATAAAATTGGAAGACTGCAAACAAGGCTACACTTGTGTCTTTCATTACAATACAGATTTACAATGTCCTTAAAGGGATCCGGTAACTTTGTCTCAGATTCTGAAACAAAATTCTGGATTTAGCTCATGATGCAATGATAATCATAAACCTTTAGGTCAGTCAGGAACCCCATGACTTTTACAAGCTGATCGCCTGTCTGATTATCAAGATATTTATGATTGGAATTACAAATTTTGAAAACCGTTCGCCTGATGGTTTTCATAACACTATAGTCTATTAGGAAAACGAGTATGGTAAAACCGGTCAATCAAAGATTTTACTTTTTGAGGCACTTCTTGATCATTTTGAAGCGCAATTTTTTTAGGGCTTCATTATTACACCATATCACAGACACTAATAACATGTAGGGCCGTGTATCTCAGATTTAACAATGTTAAACGATCCCTTTAAGAATACAAGATGACAAATAAATGTAATTCCCCTACAATTTTCACAGGAAATGGTACTTGTCTAACTTACACTGTAACCAGATACCTTGAATACATGCACATCTGGTTTAGGCTTTAGCAATAGCAATTTAGCAATACAGTTCTGGTCAACATTTCCTTAACTTTGCACAGAATAGGCCTACACAGTACACATACATAGACATACATGTACACCATCACGTATCTTGTACACGTGCGTACGATATACAGTGTATATGAATACATGTATATGTACACAAGTATTGTACATGTAAATCGAGGTATTTACAACTGCGAAACGATATACACTGTAGCTGCTAGTGCTACTGACATGTACATAATATTATGTACAAAGCAACTTGTTCATATTGCTAGATTTAATATACTTTCTTTGTACATACAGTACATACATGTATACATATTGTATTTCTCTTTTCTACTGCTTTTCTCAATAAATCGTTTCAAATAAACTGCACTGAATACCCTTTGTGCATATAAACAAGAGACATACATTTAGTGCTGTAGCCGAACCGCCGAACCGAACGGAAGTTCGCCGAACATGGCACTTCCGAACCGAGCCGAACCGAACCGAACGCAAAGGCCTGGTTCGGATGTTCGGCAGAAAAATTTTAAACGTTTTGCAGGCTAATTAACTTGTCATTTTATACCTAATTTTCATGTCATGATTGCTCATTCTATATTTACTTTTTTTCCCATTTTCCTCCTTTGTGATTCATGCCTCTCCAGTCGTGGGCGCGACTTCACTGACGCCATTTAAATCCCAAATCCTGACCTCTGCAACGTCGCGATCGCAAGCTATAAATAAGCTAGAATACACGTGCCTATTAGGCACTGATCAAAACAAGTTTGGCTCAAACCCAAACAATAAAAAAAATTAAAAAATTAATTGTAATCATATAGAACAAATTTTACCATCTAAATAACGAAATAAATACATATTATAGTATTCCAATTTATTTATTCAGGAAATTAGTAATTTTATTATTTACCCCATTAAAAATAAACATTTATAATAACGGCAATTGAACGAGCCTGGGCTGCTATCTCTGTGTATTATAACGTATACATCGGTAAATTCAAGATGGCACCTTTCATGACTCGTAACATTAGACAACAACCGTCTCGGCAAATCTTTAAAAAATATCATTTATTTTCAAATTGAAAACATGATTCTTGTAAAACTGCAAATAAAACACGATTGAAAACGGAAATATGAATGTAAGTACTAAAATAGTTACGTTTAAAGCAGTTTTTAATGTGAAATACGTGCGGTCGGAAGCAGTGTTTTTCATCAGGAGTGGGGCAGAAGTCCTCCGTGCTGGTCGGGCCCACCCGGCCCGCCCACCCAGCGCCGACCACCGTAGCTATTAGGCTGCTTGCTATTATATTACCGAACCCCGAACCGAACCAAGTTCGGGTAAAACATTGCCGAACTCTGCCGAACCTAGCC
This sequence comes from Mesocentrotus franciscanus, assembly GCA_037976565.1. NCBI lineage: Eukaryota > Metazoa > Echinodermata > Echinoidea > Camarodonta > Strongylocentrotidae > Mesocentrotus > Mesocentrotus franciscanus. The sequence continues at coordinate 4,267,352 of CP137666.1, read as the reverse complement.
TATAATCTAGGCGGAGTGCCAAGCTTTTTTCTTTGCTGCTAGACTAACCTTAAGCAGAACGTCTGATACGGCGAGACTACGAACCGTGAGCCGCGAGCGGCTCACCCGCCTATAATCACTGGTCTAGCTTTAGTCGTTGTTTTTTTATTATCGACTATGAATCCGTGGCAGTTTTTCGTACAAAAAACCTCATGAATACGAAATGAACTCAACCAATCAGAAACACGTATGGAGAAGAGTCTATGCATATGCATATTATAAATCACGTGACATTACGTCATTTTCTTCATCCAAGATGGCGGGTAGTTCATGCGACGACGATCTTCTGCGAGAAAGTTTATCATATGCGGCCAACAAACTAGGCATTCCTAATGGAAAATTCAGAGAACTGCAGGAATCCGCTATTCGTAGCGTTATTGAAGCCGGCAGGGATATTTTTGTTGCATTACCTACTGGTTTTGGAAAGAGTGCAATATACCAAGCAATCCCCTTGTGCTGTGATTTTCTACGAACGTAACATAGGTGTACCTTATTTGGTAGGGCTGTTGAATGATTCATAGATCCGCCATTTTGAATATATATGAATATTGATTAGCTAGACCAGTGATTATAGGCGGTGAGCCGCTTCGCGACTCACGGTTCGTAGTCTCGCCGTATCAGACGTTCTGCTTAGGGTTAGTCTAGCAGCAAAGAAAAAAGCTCGGCACTCCGCCTAGATTATAGGCTATGCCGAACCGAACCGAACCCGAACATGGCGCCTGACTTACAGCACTACATACATTGGTACAGTACATGTTCTTCAGTACACAAAAAGTCAAGTCAACAAAAAATTTGACACACAATTTAAAGACAATAATGACTAACTTCAGCTTACAGTGCAAGTAGGCCTCTTTTTACATGTACGTAGGCCTACTTGCTTGCATCGCATTCATTTCTACAACTTTAGCACTTCAGTTGGATGCCAAAATATTGAATTTTAAATTTTAAAAGTACTTATTATATTGTGGGTAGTGGGTAGTTAAATCAATACAATGTACAATGAGCAAATTATATGTGTATGTACCGGTACATGTATATCATTTTTGTGCATGTCTCTTTATGAGGAATGTCTGAACTTTGAAGACTGAAATCCAGACTGTTTGGGTCTGGATCAAATCTGATGATGGGAAGAGGATTATTACGGTTATCACTGGCTGTATCTATAAATATGACATGACTGTAGAAGGCAAATCATAAGCTTGGGATTACTGTAATGGGGAGATTAGCTTAGAGTACAGATCTATTTGATGAACCATACTGGTCTGTGTAAATGGACTATGATGTTTTTCCCCCAAATTTTTCTTTCCAAATACATGGGGTAAAATGGGGTTTAACCAGTAATCTTAATTTCATTTTAATTTATTCTGAAAGTAATATGTCATAAAGATTTGATGAAGTTTTAAATTCAGACAGAAACACCTTGTCAAAGTTTATTAAAAATGCCCCCCCCCCCAAAAAAAAAAACAAACAAAAAGGGACCTTGACTGTTGCATTCTTGACATTGGGTTTCATAAAATTACTAAGGGTGCGCTTATGCTCACTTTTGAAGGCAGAATGAGCGATTTGAAACGCTCATTGTAAACGCTCATCAGAGGTGTACTGTTTATGCTCCCCTTCTCCGGCTCCTCCAGGCAAATTCAGGCTCTGCAGCTGGATTCGCAAACCTGCACTGCGCATGCTACGATGACCCCGGGGAACGTCATTTAAACGCGTTTACAAATGATTGTGCGTTTATGCTTCCCCAGAAACCGTCTTTTTGGAGAATCGCCAATCGTAAACGCACCTTTTTGTGAGTTTACGATCGGCGAATACGATCGCCGTTTATCGGTGATTCTACGAAAAGGAGAAAGGACGCAACCGTGTTTTGAACTAACCACGTAACAAAAGCCTCATTCTGGCCAGAAAAAGTTAAGCATAAACGCACCCTAAGACTGTAGTACAAAGACTATAATTTGAAAGCTATCAATATATCACTCTCAGGATTTAATTTTTTTGTTTTAATATCCTAAACTCAACTACACAATACACTGTATACCTTGCTACTTACATGTACCGGTAAGTGTAACTTATTCAAAATGGTCAATGTACACATAATGAAAATAATGACTCAACAGCTGCAGTTTAATAGGCCTACTTTGCTCACAGAGCAGGGAATATGTACATGTATATATATTTTTTTTGTCAGGTTACAAAATAATTTTTCCCAAGGTACTTAGAAGTGAGCATCTATACAAATAATAGACAATAACAGCTGCTGAGCTACCCATATTATGATAGCTGGTTACCATCTCATACTTTTTTAAAAACAACAACAATCTCAACTATATGTTATTAGCAGAGTACAACAGACTGTACATCATTGTACTGCACAAAGAATGGATGTCTAGCCCCGTTTTTGTGCTACCTCCCATACCAGTTTCTGACCTCTGCCTCCCAGCATCCCTTGCATTCCTCAAGCATACCATCTAAGCAAGCAGCATTAAAGGGAATGATAACCATGAAACTCAGATCAAAACAAGTCGTTGTTAATCTCTGGCACAAAGTACTTACATATAAATGATGCAATGAGATCCGAGTTTAATTATGTAGTGTTATATTTTGGGCTGTACATATTTTTTCAGTCAGTCAGTTTGTACTAAGTATTGTAGACCTACATGTAGCTGTACATGTAATTGTCTTAGGTTGCGTTTATCGACCAAATTTTTGCCTAGAATCAGCATTTTTCAAACGTCTTTCAGGCAAATTGTTAAGGTGATAAACGCATAGCCTTTTTCAAACGTCTTTAGATATGGGCATATTATAACGCCAAAAAAAGTGCGTTTTGAATGTGACATACAGCCAGAATCACGTTTCTGAAACACGATAAACGCAAAGCTGTTTTGAACCCCACATACAAATCGGACCTTCCCATATAGCTCTATGGACCTTCCCAGACTAATCTGCTTCCCGGGTCAAACTGCGCAAAGCAGCTGCGCAGAGACAAGGCCTTTATTATGAATCGTGAAGAGACGATAAACGTGACATCCCGAAAATCACATTCGTATATTGCAGCCAAAAAAATACACGGGGGCGGCGGGCGATTTCGCCCCGGAAACACCATAAACAGCCCCCGAAATAGGCCAGAAATCCGATTACGGGGGCGACTTCAAAAAATGAAATGATCTAAAATCGCCCCGTAACTATTGCCGCACGACTACGACGGCCGCTCTCTGTGCTAGCTATTCATTGCGTGCATCTTGTTCAGCGCGCGCGGCGCGCACGTGTGCGCTGAATCTCTGTGTAAAATTGTTTACACACAAATTCGGTCGTAAAAAACTCGATCCATAGAGTTCATACCTTACAATGTCGCACCGTTCTCGCACGTACGCAAAAACATGTAAATTTTCGCAGTTGCGAGACGGAGCGTAGGGACCGAGTTTTGGCGGTCGATTTTGTTTTGATGGCTCATTAGCTGAACCTAGACCATTCACTAAACCGTAGCGAAACATCGAGAAACTGCAATCTATTTCCATCTTGATTGCCGTGATTTTTATATAGTTTTCGTGAATAGAGGTATGAAATCAAAGCTTATTTTATGATTATTCTGGCCATCCTTACTGAATTTTGATAATCATATTTTAAAGTAAAGTATTCACAAGAAAATCAGAGAAAATCATCGTCACTGACAGTTCAGTTTCAGTCCACACATGTACAGTACAGTGCAGTGTAGTGCCACTGCACTGCAGCTGCTGTCAGAACTGTGACTGTGTGAGCTAGAGTCGAAGAGACTCAACAACACTCTGAAATTGCTATCTGTTCGTATCATTATTGCCGCGATTTCAATATAGTTTCGTGAATAGAGATAGAGGTATGAAACCTAAGCTTAGATTGTGATTAATCTGGCCATAGTTGTATACTGAATTTCGATAATCATTTTTCAAAGTAAAGTTTTCACAAGAAAATCAGACAGTCGTTTAAAAACAGAGACATATTTTTAAAATTATAGTAATACTTTTACTATGATACAGTTCTTGCATCAAATCAATGCATTGAAACAGCTTTCTTTTTGAATTGGTAATTAATGGGTAAATATGAAGCAGGAAGCCTTAAGCCTTAAACTTAAAGATATATAAGCCAGTAAGCCTACTAAAAATAAACTCGACAAACTGTATTACTGTAGGGTCTATACTTTTATGAATTAATGAAAAAGTAGCCCCCGAAAAAAGTAGCCCCGAAAAAAGAGCCCCCGAAATGGAAAAAAGAGCCCCCGAAAGTTGAAAAAGTAGCCCCCGAAAATTTCCCAAAAATTGGATATGGAGCCCCCGAAATGAAAAAATTAATTTTTTCCCTGGTATATTGGGGTTCGATAGTGGGGTTCGATAGTGGGGTTCGATAGTGGGGTTCGATATGTACATATCTGTGGCAAGAAACGATAAACGCACCCTATAAAGGGCTAACTGTACAACACCTATAATAGAGCTCTACATAAAGTTTGGAAGGGGGTCTGGACTGAACTTTTTACAATCTGTATGCGTGAGCCCTATGTAAAAACTTCAAAAATCTTGAGGGTCCGGACTTTAATAGATTTTGAGCACCCATGAGTCCTGGGGCGCTTGTTAGTGTCGAGCCCTGCCTGTAACTTGTACATGTACATGTATATGAAAGATCAATAATTTTCAAAGCATTTAGGTCTAAGATTGTTTATATACTCTCACAAGTATACTTTCAAGGTGAAAAAATAATCCATCAATGCAAGAACCCTTAAAATAAATATTTTATTAGCATCACTATTAATAGTTTTCCTCATTTTTTACATTTCATGATTTTTCTAATGAATACCAGCCAGAAGTACATGTAAATTTACATTGTATGTGAAATGTACATGTACAGTACCTTTAACAATCTTTCTCAGAGGGCATGGCAGTTTGTCACCTCCTTCCCAGTGCTAGCTTGAATCATTGATGGCCAGTATAGCTCCAAGTCTATGTAATTATGTAACAAAGTTAATTGGAGAGTGTGCAGTGAGGATGGCTGTCCAATCATATAATCAATAACAATCAGCCCCATGGGAGTAAATTATCAAATAGCAACCACGCACCAAGAGTGAAGTGAGAGAAACAGAAAGCCCATTTACACTGCAAAAAAAAAAAAAAAAAACTTTTACACAAAATTCAAAAGTTAATCATATCTCTCTCTGTATCAGATAAAATCAGAGAAATATCTGGTCTTGTAATTTAATGTTATCTGATTAACTAGATATTTTGTCTCTGTGTCCTTTGCTAAATTGTATTAAAGTGCTACAGTAATTTTTGTTTAGTGCCCCTAATAAATCAGACATCAATAATAGCTGCATTTACATTTGACACTGTAACCAAAAATCATCAATTTTTCTCACATTCCAGTGTTTCGCCGGTAGTTGCATAGTATATGTAACTACCGGCAAACAAGTTTAAAAAATCAAAATCATGTTGTTCTTTTCAACGCCTGTCAAATTTTCACCAATTTTTGCAGTGTAAATGCAATTTTTTGGTAAGATACTGATATTTGCTCACATGACTCCTCCCTTCCATGCATGCAGGGCACCGACGAGTGGTGAATGCAAACTACTGTACTCACCAAAAAAATTGTTTTGTAGGAGCAAGCTTTGATGTTTATTTATGGGTTTTTCCAGTGGTGTAAATGGTAGTCCCAAAAATGATGACTTTTCAAAATGGTGTTTGGGCTGTGTAAATGGGCCTTAATATAATATAAAGCTAGCAAGAGCATGAACACAGAAATGAATACTTGAATACAAAAATTAATTTGAAGAAAAAAAAAGCTACATGAACTTGGTGCAAATTCAAATTATCATTAATTTTGTTCATAATTAATATATCAATTATAGACCTATACAGATCCTTGCCATGTTTTGCATTGTATATCCCTGTATGCTGCTGTATTCTTTACCCTTGTTATTAAGTCTTGCAGTCGATTTGCCTTTTTATTAGTTTTTAAGATCTGCCTTTTTACAAAATAAAAATGAGTCAAGTTGTGCAACATACACACAGAACTGTCATATTCGCGCCTAAAATCTTACTTTGGTTTGTATTGAGTATTGTACACCACGAACATGTAGATACTAGATAGGGCCTACATACGGTAGGTAGTAGGCATATACATGTATGTACATGTACTGGCTTATGTGTATGTACACGTACTTAGACTTAGAAGAACAAAGTTCAATGACAAATCAAACACAATACATTTGGTTTATTGTTCATTTATAATATCATACTCACCAATAAGTGCATATGGGTATCAAAAGTGAAAACAAAAGAAGTAACAGTATGCCCTGACCTCCTGAGTAATGTTTTCAGTGAACATGCACCTGAGTGCATGATTGTATTCCAAAAGAACAGTTCTCAATGTACATGTGCTTTCCTTTACAATATTGACATGTAAATACAACATTATCAAAATGTGTGTAAAGTTTGTGTACTCTGCCTAGCCATTCTGCCTATTTTTTCAGTGTGCTTCATCTGTGGTGTTAAATATAAACCAAACAAGTTACCTCTAGCCTAGGCTCTACCTCTAAAAATAGACCAGCATTCTAGTCACAGATGAAGCATGCTGAGGAACTTCATTATCTTGCATTTGGGCTGTGAATAATATAATAGTCGCCTGCTACCAAAGCAGAGCCGAGTGAGCTGAAAACATCATGTTTTTAATGAGGACCTATTGAGAGAATGTAGAAGGAGAATCAGGAATAATACAGGCTGGACTTATAAGGGCACCGCAATGGGGCGGACAGCCTAACTCATCTCACAGGGATGTATTCACAGGTCAGGTAGTCTAGCTATATAGACTCAAAACATCTTTCCTGTAGCCTAGATGTGTGATATTATAAGTGGGCCTACACTGTGAAGATATGTTGTTGATCAGCTGAACATGAGACACTGAACTGAGCAGTTCTTCCATTAAAATAAATACTTGCATTAGCCATACATATTCTTTTCAAGACCATAAAACCATAAAATTATACACAGGGAAACTTTCCCATATCATGAACAACAGCTATTTCCATGGCAACAAACTTTCACAAATTCAGTATTTTATCAGCACATGATTTTGAGGCAACTCGCAAAACTCACCATCGTTTCAGGCAAATATATGCACATGAAAGTTTCTGGTTTTATCGCATGTGATAATATCAAATACCCGGTACATGGAAATCTCAAAGCATACACATGATAAAAATGTGGACAGATACACTGTAGATAAAACTGGAAGTAATCAAAGTATGGAAATTTAATTCATATTTTGTGTTTAATAGGAAAATAATCTACAGAGTCTTTAGAATGAAGTGAATTCAATTGCTATGAATGTTGACTCGATTGAGATATATCTTGGAGCAGACCCTGGAGGGATCACAAAGCTCCCTAATCCAGGATGTAGGGATTAAAGTGTAGACTCCAGTTAAAGCTTTATATGAAGATGATCCTACAATCTGAGACTTCATACAACTAATTTTCATTGCTACAGCTATCTAAATGATAAGATATATCTTTTAAAATAATCTGATTTGGGGGTTATGTGACCATGTATTCTAAAACTCTGTTATCTTTTAAGTCAGTATAATTGTCATGACTAAAAATTGAAAATGGGACAAGGCACCAGTTATTGATTACCGGTACTTCTTCCACAAAGCTGGCTTCATATAGTGTACGCGAATAAGATCCATCTCCATGAGCACATACAATGTACATGCAATTTCAATTTGTTATGATAATTAATATAAAGATACATTAACATGTTTTGAGAATATTGACCTTGATTAATAACTCTGAACAGGGCCAGTCTTCATTTGGACATTCCTGCTTCCACAAGAGCATGTGTTTATACACAAGTCCAGTCTGTGTACACTATGTGTGATACAATTGACTTCTAATCAATAATTCAACAAAGACCAACAACCTTGAAGTGCTTACTGTTGCAACAAATCCCTATTTAGTAATCAATTAATACATGGCCAAGAAAAAGACAAGTGAAAACGACAAGTATGGCTTCTTACAGTAATCTGTACACATGAAGAATTATACAATTGATGGTAAAGAAAATGTAGTACATGTTCTATAGTTGAAAAGAGGTCATTCTACATAAGTACAGATATCATTCAAGTAGGCCCTATATGTACCTCTTAGTCTTTGCTAGAGCTAAAAATATGAAAACGTTTCACAACCAATATCACTGTCATCACATCTGCTTATTTGGAGAGGTTATGGCTAGGCTAAACACAGTTCACAACATAATTTTTTTTTAATAAAAAAAAAACAGCATTTTAAATCTCCTTTGTATATAAACAAGCCTAAAATATATAATGGCAAAGCTAAAAAGAAATTTAGAAAGTATGTATTGAGGTCTCAAGGTCTTAAAGCCCAAGTCCACTCCAAAAATAACTTACTTTCAGTAGAACCAGAAAAATCAGACAAACCAATCAAAAAAAGTTTAAGCAAAATCGGATAACTAATAAGAAAGTTATGAATATTTAATGACATGAAAAACTTTGAAAATCACTACACAAATTGGCAACTCACTCATGAGTCTGTGACGTATGGTCCTCACTATCCACTAATTATTTTCTTTATATTGATAATATAAATTTCCTATTTTCACCATAAGAATCTTATTTCTTCACACCAGCATCCAAGTTAGATTGTTAGTAATATGTTTTTGTGTGGATGCACAAATAAAGAGTAATTTTTGTCCAGTTAAATCATGAAAAAATTGAATTTTGATAAACTATTTATATAAAAATCAATAATTATGAAATACAATATTCAGAAAATAGTATCAATTCTTCAAAATTCATAAAAGTTTTTGGGAAATGTCATGCACGCAATATGATACAAATCATATAACCTGGGCAAAGGCATGGGAAATCAAGTTTTGGGGATAAAAATGGAAATTAATGGGATTAAACTATATAAAGCAATTGATAAGTTGTGAGGACATGACGTCACAAACTGATAACCATCTATGCAATTTGTGTCGTGATTCTCATTGTTCCATAGTTTTACATACTTTTTCAAAAATTCATAACTTTCTTATTAGTTATCCGATTTTGCTCAAACTTTTTTTGATTGGTTTGTCTGATTTTTCTACTTTTATTGAAAGTAAAATATTTTTGGAGTGGACTTGGGCTTTAAGGATAAATGTGTCACCAGACTGGAGAACGAATAGTCTGACTTCTAATCTCGGCACTAGGTGTGTCTTCATCAGCTCGAGATTGCCAAATAGCCCCCAATCCTGATTTGGGAAATAAGCCTGAAGTTACAAATCGCGTCTTCATCACCTCAAGATTCATGAATCTCGAGCTTGAGAAATTAGCTCGAGATATTTTGCTAAATGTTAGCACATAGTGCGAGTCTTCAGGCTGGTGAAGATGCACCGGACAATTAGCGGGATATTTTGCCAAATAGCGGGATAGTTTGCAAACTAGCCCAAGATATCTTGGGATGACTATCTCGACCACATATCCCGCTAATTGCAACTGCGGGCTGATGAAGATGCAAATTAGCTGGATAATTTGCGATCGGGATAGTTAAAATAGCAGGTTATTTGGCAATGTCGAGCTGATGACGACAGGCCTACTGAGTCCTGAATGTACAAGTACACAAAATTATCTACATGTTAGCACTCTTTACTCTACATGTATGTAGTAAATTTGTACCTCCTTGATACTCTCATTGTGTGTGTTTTTAATTTACATATTCAAATCATCCATTTTGAAAATATGGTATTTCATTAACTATTTAAAATTGATTATTGTTTTCTTATTTACATATACTAACACTTTTCCTCTTGTGTAAATGATAAAGCATTAATATAAAGTTCCTTTGTCAAGTTTACACATGCATGCTTCACTATACAGGTCTAATCTTGTGGATCCAAAAATATCTTAGTGATCGACTGTTATCAATATTCATAACTAATATATAATATACATAATATTCATAGACACAAACACACACAGAAAAAAAACAGTCAAACTTCAGTTTCTGTCTCAGCCCTGGTTAACAAAAGTAGTTTTACCTTGCAAAACAGCACCTCATGTATCATGTAGTCCTATAGGTTTTCTTTTTCCTGCAAAATGATACTCTATATCCGGACAAATGCTACAAAGATAGTATCAGCAACAGGAAAGTGAAATAGAAACCGAAATCATGTCCCATTCTTAAGTATCCAGAGGAAAATCACAGTGAGACGCTAGTATGGATTCTCCATATTTGGACCATCAAAACAGAAATCTAAAGTTACATTTATAATCTAGTGTAACTAGAAACACATGAACATGTTGCATGGTTTTATCTCCGTTCCACTTGTGCATAGTTTTTTTAATCTACTTACATGTATACCAGTAGTCATCACCCTCTTGTATGTAAAGCTACAATTGCACTTGGATCTAAAATCCTAGCCTACATGTACATCTATAATTTAAGGTGTAATTCCTCCTCATATCATAATTTGCTTACCGGTACCTTTTCAGGATTATAATTGGGACCCTTCTCGTGATTTATCAGTTAAAATTACATGTAAATACTAAATAGTACTTGCTCCACTTTCATTGAACTTTCACTGAACAAAGTAGTAATTCTTCTGAATTTGTATTTTTTCAATCAGTCCAAGAAAATTACACCCCAGGGTTATTTTGAAATTGGATTAGTGCGTCTTTGACCAAGTGTCAAGCTTACAAAACCTACAGGAAGTTGCATATTTGATAGAAATACATGCCATGAATTTCTGACATGCCTGGGATACTAAATATCCCTAGAATTGGATTAAATTAAAAAATTAATTTAATAAACTTTTGTATTTCTTACTTTGGGAGAAGGGGCAGGGCCATCAAAATGGTCTATTGAGACATACATTGTATATATTTACATGTATCGATACTCAACAGCCAAAAAAAGAGAAGATATTTGGATCATTGTGTTAAATTGCACATAAAGAACATACATGTAGTACCGGTACTTGTGCAAAGCATAGTCAAAAATATTTCAAAAAGTGAGAGTAAATGTGAAATTTAAAAGGAAACTTGTGAGCATATTGCACCTTACAGACACAATATGAAAATTATATTCTATTGTGGAAAGTGGAATAGGCATTTTTGTAATTGAAATATATAAATAAGATAGAGATATCTGTGCCTGATGGTTGTAAACATAATTTATAAAAATTCAATTTGCAATTTGCAAACCCGTATATCAGGGCTCCACACAAACTTTTTTTGGGAGAGGGTCAGAATTGTACTTTTTACAGTCTGTATTTCAAAATTTGGGGGGTCAAGACTTAAATTTTGAGCGCCTATGTATCCCAAGCGCTTGTTAAAGTGGAGCCCTGCGTATATTAAGACTCACCAAGGGAAATGGAAATAATGACAGCCGAAGGGTAGCCCTTCCAGACAGGGTCTATCAATAGGAGTCGGGCTAACTCGAACCAGGGGACAACTCGCCCCAGCTGGTTTAGGGTTAGGGTTAGGTTTAGGGTTAGAGTTAGGGTCAAATGACCAAAAAATTACAGTTTTTGCAGCTGGGCCAAGTTGTCCCCTGGTCCAAGTTAGCCCAGATCCTATCAATAATATGTATTTCTTTCAAAAGGGAGACAAACATACATTTTGGGGGCGACCAATTTAGACAAGAGGCATTATATGACAAGAGTGGCCACGAATACAGGTTTTGATTGTAGGCTTTAATAATGTCAGTCAAGCTTCAGTGCAAACTAGGAAATAACATGTACAGATATTGCCTGCCTAGAGGTTGAATATAACATTTCACTTCCCCGACAGAGTTATATTTTTCCAAAGGGATTATATTTTCCCGAAGCGCACAGCGCTGAGGGAAAATATTGTCCCGAGGGAAAAATATTACTCTGGAGGGAAAATGAAATGTTATTTATTAAAGCGATACAACAGGCAATATCTGTTATATTATATAGTCTATATAGATACGACATTTGTGTCATGTACATGTAGATCTAGATCTAGACCTACACTAATTCAAATACTGAAATCAATTTGGCGGCGTAGCTGTGTAGTATGTTGTCTGCGCTGCATGAATGCATCGCACTGCGCGCGGCAGCCAGGCAGTATGACGGAGTGATGACGCTCCTCGGTCCAATATAACGGACCGAGGTGACGTCAATCGGGCAATATAATGTTGGAGATCCTTGCAGCTCTAGTCACGTGATGGCGCTTTGACCAATCACTAGTCAGTATCTATATAGACTATTTAATATCAATTTTTATTTTTACCATTATTATAATTTTTTTTTTTGTTGTCATTGTTAAATTACGGTGTATGAGAATAAGCCATGGAATAAAGAATTAGATCGCTAGCTGGTAGTAGTAGCTGCACATTGTTAAATTACGGTGTTGGAGAATAAGTTTATCTAGAGCTACTCAGCCATGGAATAAAGATCGCTAGCTACCTGTAGTAGCTGCACATTAGCATAACTCGACAATTTCATGAAACTGCCTAGTGTAAGCAGAAGGTTGACAAATGTTAGTTGACAAATGTCAGGAGAAATGTCAGGAGAATTCCCCATACCAGACAGTTATTTCCGTTTCCTTTTATTTCTTAATATTGACTTGTTATCATTATGAACTGATTTAGACCGAAAATTTCTGTCTCTTTCGTTCGTTAGCCTCCGATTTGGGTAGGGTCAGCTCCTCTCTTTAGAGACAGAAGCCGACCATAGGCGCTCCTGTGCAAACTCGGTGTTCCAGATCTGGACACCAAATTGCGGCCAAACTTTTGGACTAAAATGTCACTTTAGCGGATTCATATCCGATGCATTTATTTTTGAAAATTAGGTCTAGGCTAATATACATCGGTTCCACTTACCAGATTGACTGTATGATGCGTTTACTGCACATGCGCAGTAACAATTTCAACACGGAGCGGAGCTCAATTTCGACGAACAAAACCCCCGGAGAAAACCAGGAAAAAAACCCTTAAATGCATCATACAGTCAATCTGGTAAGTGGAACCGATGTACTGTATATTTGCCTACATGTAGACCTAATTTTCAAAAATAAATGCATCGGATATGAATCCGCTAAAGTGACATTTTAGTCCAAAAGTTTGGCCGGAATTTGGTGTCCAGATCTGAAACACCGAGTTTGCACAGGAGCGCCTATGGTCGGCTTCTGTCTCTAAAGAGAGGAGCGAAGGTTTTAAAATGCTTTTATCCTAAATAATATTGGTATCATTGCAAAGGTAATGTTACAATCTTTCAAATTATTCATATTTACTTTTCAAAAATTGTTACAGAATTGACTAATCTGCTATCAAAAATGATGAATTTGCTACCCGTTTTTCCGCCTCGATCAGCCCGCTGTTCGCTGGTACGATGTGTGACGTAATAGGTTGGGCACATGAGCGAGAGTGCTTCCAAGCCTCACACAGCTCTGTCCGCTGCATGCATTATACGCGTATACAAAAGCCAGTCGAACGCGAAATATCCTATCACAATGTCCGAGCTTGAGACAGAAGTTTTACTAAATTTAGATATCGAAGTTGATGAGCACAGCTCCACAACTAGTGACAGTGATATATTTGATTTTTTGTATGTTTTAGTAGGCTCCACGCCGGAGTTGCGGGTCATAAATGGATATGAAAGTACACTAGCGCCATGAAATTCCCAAGTTCGAGCTGGCTGTGCCGAGCTGCCACGCCGCACCGGCCCCGCTGACCTGGCGATCGATCCGTCATGCACTGGGGTGACCGACTGGGTGAGACATTTTCTAATTTTAGAAAATGTAGGGCTATTTTGGCAAATTTCACGGATAAAAACAAAGAAGAATAGATGTGAGATTATATCTTGCGAATACCAATTACATCATGATATGCACAATAAATGGAACTGCACGACATCATAAAAATGCAATTGAGCCAAAGGGACTCTCGCGATTTATCAACACTCAACAGCAATCACCAATCATCTTGCACATGCCAAGCCATGACCGAAAACTTCACAGCAAATTACACAAAACGGAAGAATATTTGGACAAATCGATCTGCACAATTCACCCCCTCGTATTACATTACATAATTGCTTAATATGCAATAATAAAATGTAATTTCCTGATTTCGAGAGATTATTATTCCACTTTCATCAAAGCTGGCTTAGGTATGAATCATTCGAAGTCTGGGTAATGTATACTGAATGCAAAATACCGCACGCGAGCTGAGCGAGAGGCCTAGGAATTTCGATGGTGCCCAACCTCTGACGTCATAAGTCTGTACTCCGTAAATTTATTTTTCAACCCAGGAAAAGAAGCTCTGAGAAGGGTCTTGGAAAAAGCATCTTATCGCGTTTCATTTATATTTATAATACTTTAGAGCAGATGATTTGTGTTCATATTGGTGTAAGCTTTCAGTACATGTATTATTTGTCCATTTTGTGACATTTTGTGACATTTCTTCGCTCAGGTACTTTAAATGCATCATACAGTCAATCTGGTAAGTGGAACCGATGTACTGTATATTTGCCTACATGTAGACCTAATTTTCAAAAATAAATGCATCGGATATGAATCCGCTAAAGTGACATTTTAGTCCAAAAGTTTGGCCGGAATTTGGTGTCCAGATCTGAAACACCGAGTTTGCACAGGAGCGCCTATGGTCGGCTTCTGTCTCTAAAGAGAGGAGCCGACCCTACCCAAATCAGAGGCTAACGAACGAAAGAGACAGAAATTTTCAGTCTAGAACTGATTGAACCAAGTTTGAAGTCATTTGACAAATTCTCAGACAAAGAAAAACGTTGGTCTTTAGCCTAGTCGTAATCTAGACTGTACATATCATGACGAACAGTAGTTCTAGACCTAGACAGAAATAACCGTCTGGTATGGGTCATTCTTTAATAAAACTGACATTTGTTGACATTCCCCATACACAGACGGTAATTAGTAAGCCTTGCACTATAGGGAGAGATAGAGCCAATGCTGCAGCACTTTGCTGCAGCAAGTTTCTACCCCGATTTTCTTTATTTAGATCTAATTTTCTGATTTATAAATCAGATAGAAATAAACTTTGTATTTTTGTTCTCCTATGTACAGTTGTATAAGTTTTATTACCTATTTCTAAATGCGAAATTTACGGACTTACGTATATGAATTATCCAATTGTTTATCTCAGAACCATGAAACGGCATTCGAACTGGTAATCTATGACATGACCCGGCCGATATATTTCCGGGTCAACCGACCAAAACAAGCCCAATGGCCAATCAGAGCACTTGTTTGATATTGGGCTTATGAATATTCAAACATCACCAGCTCAAGCCGGGCTGACTCATACGTAGCTATTGGGCGTTCGAAAAGAAAAAATGAATATTCATCAACTCAAACCAAGATGGCTGATAACAAATCATGTTGACTACAAGACTTTCTCGGAATAGTCATTAATTTAGGATCTAAATGAGCAAGCTATCGTAAGTCAAAGTATATATTTCCGGGTTATTTCTTATTTCTAACAAAATTCAGTGTAATATTAGGGTGTCTGGACGATTTTTCAATTTTCCCTTTTGGATTGTTTTTCACCATTATGGTTGGATAATTGAAAAAATTATTCACTCAGAATAATACATTTCAAATTTCAAGACTCACCGATGTTTCTATCAAAAGTT
Organism: Mesocentrotus franciscanus; assembly: GCA_037976565.1. Taxonomy (NCBI): domain Eukaryota; kingdom Metazoa; phylum Echinodermata; class Echinoidea; order Camarodonta; family Strongylocentrotidae; genus Mesocentrotus; species Mesocentrotus franciscanus. Next base: position 4,251,668 of record CP137666.1, on the reverse strand, counting down.
ACAGCCCCTTCAATTCCCTACAATATTCATCCTCTTTTTTGTCAGAATCAACAAAAAAGACGTACACACAGAGTTATGTTGTTTTGCTAAATATAGCAAAACAACTGAATTGCGCAATATGCAAGCGTACACATACGTGTGCAAGCGTATGCGTGTTGTAAACTGGATGCGCAACTCAAGGCGATCGGCAATCCATTGTCTTCAATGGGCACCTACTTCCGGGTTCGTAAACATGCGGTCCGATGCATATTCATGTGAAGATTTTTTTACGCGCTATCACAATGGGTTCGGCCGGCGCGGAGCTCATGCCTTCCTACTTAGCTGATCCGAAAAATGTGGGAAAGGGTATTTTCAAACTGTAATCGCTTGTGATCCCTTGGGGCTAGCGAAAAAATAAGTGCTGGGATATTTTCCTTACGTCTAGCCCTACCTGGGGGGCTCGATTCAGGAAAGTGGCAAAGATCGGAGCTATGATGGAAACGATGTTTAAATCGCTGTTTTGATCAAGATATTTTTAGAATTCCGAAGTGAGCCCCTTTGGGGAATATGGAGAAAAACTTGCTCTTTCATATGACACCTCATTTATTGAGTTTCACCTTCAGGATCACGAGCGATTTAGGTTTGAATTTCGATTTGGTGATAAATACATTTTTTGCATGATCGCGCAATGTACAGAGACTGCATAGGGCTGCGTGCAATCTCTATGGGAAGGATTTTAGCACACAACATCGGGTGCGCGATCAGACACCCTAGTAATATTGCAGCCAAAGTGAATATGTGAAGACGTAAAGAGTGAAAAATCTTGTTGCATATCGCATTCATCTCGGTCCGGCTAAACCAAACCATTTGTTCCGCACACTACTGCATAGCCGTACTTCAGTCTATGTATAGAGGCGGTCAGAGGAGCCAGATGCAATCTCAGCGGAACAACCGTCGATATCAGAGACTGAAGCTTTCGGTCTATTCTAGACCTAATACCAAATATGGCTCACAGGATTCACTGCAAACTGTGCTGCACAATACGATTGCATACTGTACCGACGGTGAGATGCGCGTGCAACCCACCGTCAGTAGGGTATGCAATCATATTGTGCAGCAGTTTGCCGTGAGAAAGTGTACATTACAAGTCTTCATTTTTAGGGAATATACTCCCAAAAAGATAAGAAAATTGTCACGATCCAGGTAAGAAACATAATGACAATGACTTTTAAATTAAATCATGGCCATTATTTGAACTTGAAGAAAGGATGAGTATTTTTAGGTCTGTTTTAGAAGAGTATCTCCACGCCGGAGTTACGGGTCAAAGTCTGGATATGATTCTGAGCTAGCGCCTAAAATATAGACAGATATCACTCTCAACTGCATTACAAACAAAACCATTTGGAACCGGAGGCGGAAGTGCATAGCAGTACGGTTCCACTTTTTCTACACGCCCTCGGATTTACTTAGCCCCACCGCGCCGCCAGCGCGGCGCAGGGCCAGGGGCTGTGCTGTCGCTGAGCTTTAGAGTTTCACAACCGGGAACCGGAACTGCGGTCGACAAATCATACTACGGCTACGCCAAACGAAGATTGTTACTGTCTAATTAAACTATTCCTCACTCAGTGCTAAAGTATATCACACCTTCAAAATCAATAACATTTATACATCGATGCCACTTACCTTTCTCTACTTTCTGATGAACGATGGGTGTAGTTGTATTCCTTTTTCCCGTCCTCAGAGCGAATGTGTGGGACTAGACTCGACTAGGAAGAACCTTGCGTATGAGTCGAGTGTGATGTATGGGGTTTGGTTTTTGATCGCATAACATACACGTACGTACGTACACTGGAGCTGTACATGGCCTAGCCTATCGACTGCACTGCCAATCACACACACACGCATGCGCAGTGGGTAACTCCCTTATGAATAAATAATGATGCGTCAACCTAATCCCCGTGTTGTGTAGTGTAACATGACATGTCCATTTCATTGTCGCCACAAGTCACAACGACCTCCACCAAGCCATAGGACATAGATAGATAGTTTGATAGATATATCGTTGCACTTTTTATTAAAAAAGAGTTAAATGTATATGTGTTGTATTGTATTGTACTGTATTTATTTTTCCGTCAATTAAAACAAAAAATATACATTTACAATCATAAAGAGTTTAAAGACAAACTATAAGGAAGACGGAGGGATGGCCCTACTCAGCGTTGTTAGTATATAACAACGCTGTTTTACAGATAGAGGGGTCCTATAGACATAAAAGACATGTAAATATATAGTACAGGAATAAGGAAAACTTACCCCAAAAAAGAACTTACAACAATGACAAGAGCAAATTGGAGTAATACAAGAAAAGGGAAATAAATATTTACAATATATACAAGAGAAAAAGCTAAACAAGTAAATATAAGAAATAATACAAAATATTTAAAAAATAGCTTACATAATAACAGGATACCTAAACAGCTACAAGAAGTCTGGAATAACTTTTGTTTAAATACTTTCTGAATGTGTTAACAGTTTGTAGATATATTGTGGTATGAGGAAGAGCATTATATTGAATTGAGCTTCTATATATTGAGTAGTTTGTCGACAATATTCAGTTCTAGGCTTAGGAAGAACAAAGTTACCGGAATTGCGGAGGGAATAAAATAATATGAGAGGGGGGTTGAAACATTTCATTCATACTAGAAGATAACATATCATGGACTGATTTATAGACACATACATTTAAATTCTTCTTACGCCTGGATTCGAGAGACGACCATTTTAAAAGTAATTGAATTTGTGCATTATTCTGCCCGCGCGATTTTGGAGAGTTTGCAATTTCTTAATATATTTTTTATCACATGAATCGATTAAAATATCCGCATAGTCAAAAAGGGGTAATATGATCGCTTTATAGATCAAGTTCAATTCGTCTCATTAACAATAACGAAGTCTAGCCAAATATTTCACTAGGTTCCCAATCCTCTTCTTACAAAAGTTATCAATATGGGCATCCCACTTTTAATAAATCCGAGATATTTAACACTGTCAGACTGTTGTATTGCAATATCATTAATATATTTAATTTATTACATTTACTTAACATATGTCTCGAGCCTATGAGTCAAGATACCGTCTTATCAAAATTCAGTGTCAACTTATTATTTCACATTCATTTATAAATATATATATGACAAGTCATGATTTGAACACTTTGATATTTTGAACACTTTCCACATCAAAATCAGAAAAATAAAGAACAGTATCGTCGGCGCAAAGTTGAAATGAACAATAATGTGTATACTATAAGTCAAATCATTGACGAAAATAATGAAAAGCAAAGGCCCCAAAATGGAACCCTGCGCTACACCAAAAGAAATAGGCAAAGGAGTTGAAAGAGTTGAACCAAAATAAGCGGAAATATACCTGTTATGTAAATAATCATTAAACCATGGCAAACATTCTTCAGATGTACCAATATTGCGTAACCTTTCTAGGAGCAAGTTAGGATCAACGCAATCGAACGCTTTTTTTTAGATCAATAAACACTGCTCCTGTATATTTTCCCTGATCAACAGCGTTCATCCATTTATCTGTAATTCTAACCAAAAAGTGTTTACTCCTAAACCCAAATTGTTCTGCTGATAAAAGTTTATTTTCTTCTAAAAACGATACTAACTGCCGCTGAACACTGAAATCTTTTCCAGCAATTCTAATACCGTAGGAAATATTGAAATAGGACGAAAGTTATTTGGGGAATTTTCGTTACCAGATTTATGAATAGGAATAACTTTTGACCTTTTCCATTGGTTTGGAAATTTATACTCGAGGAATGATCTATTAATTATATGGGTAAGATATGAAACAATAACAGGAGCACACATTTTCAAAACGGTTGGAAGAAATCCCATCTAAACCCACAAAAGTATTATCTTTCAATTTCATCAGTTCTTTTCGAACATCATTTTTAGTGACTCGGGGACGGCCGAGCGACTTCCAAAGTGGGGGGCACCAACAAAAAAGGGCACTTTCTGGAGAAAAAAAGAGGGCACCTACAAAGGGAAATCTCAAAGCGAGAATATACAATTTTTGTATAATGTAATCACAATGTAGGGGTATATACTCCTACATTGTGATTACATTATCAGGGATGATTTCAATAGTTGTTTCCCTTTAGACATCATACAAGATATTGCTTAAGCATCATACTTTGTAGTTGGGTGTGACGGTCTGAATATTCATTTGCGTGCGAGCGAAGCGAGCGAGGAAGATTTTGAAGATTTGTGAGGTCGCATTGCGAAAAATTACATCTTATAAAGAGGAAAAAACCCAATCCTGATGGGGTTATATAAGCACATTATCATAACAGAAGACTGAAAAGACCTTTGATAAGTAACATAATTATATCATCTATAAATGCGAGCGAGCGTAGCGAGCGAGCTTTGGGGAAATTGCTCTTGGTCGCTTTAAATTAGGGGCACGTTTATTGATGCGAGGAAAAGGGGACACTTATCCAAAGGGATAAGATACTTATTAGAAAAGAAAATGAGCACGTGTCAAAGTACAATGTGTTATTATCAGAAGTGAGAATGCACTTATCATAAGGAAAAGGGGTCCTTTTTAGGAAGGAAAAGAGGCACATGTGAAAATAAAAGGTGCGCTTATCTGAGTTAAAAAGGGGTAGTTATTAAAAGGGGAAGGGGCACTTCTTACAAAGGAAAAGGGGCCACTTGTCAAAGTAAAAGGGGCACCTCTCAGATTTGAAGGGCAATTATCAGAGGTGAAGGGGGCACTATTAAAAAGTGAAAAGGGCACTTCACGTACCTGAAACGGGGCGCTTACTAGAGATTAAAAAAGGCACTTATGAGAACGGAAAATGGACACTTATTGCAAAGGAAAATGGGGACTTGTCGAAGGAAAAGGGGCACGTGTCAAAAAATAGGGCACTTATCAGAGGTGAAAAGGGGAAGGGGCACTTTTACAAAGTAATAGAGGCACTTGTCAAAGTAAAATGGGCACTTTGGGGGAACAAAGTAGGGGCGCTGTGCCCCCTGCCCCCCGGCTCTGCATTGACTAAATGAAACGTAAACTTAGCATTATTGATAACACGAACTTCATCATCATTTATTGAATGTGGAGGATCATGAAAATTAGAGGCTAACTCTGCACCGATAGAACAAAAAAATAGATTAACCTCATTAGCTCTCATATCAGATTCATTTACATGGGCTTTAGTACTATTAGTACGAGATGTTGGCATGACAGTTTTCAAAACCTTCCAAACCTCAGTAGATCTTCCCATTGCAGAGGACAGTTTATTAACATAATACTTTATTTCTTAATTTACGATAACAGTTCATAGCATCATTATTTTTACTTTTCCATACTTTTCTTTTGGCTTTATCACGTTCTTTTATCAAATTCATAATTTCAGAAGGTATCCATGGAGAGAATATCTTTTTAAATCTTCTGGACTTAGAAGGCATAGTAGAATTTACAACTTCCATCAAGTAATTTTCCCACAACTGAACAGTGTCATCAATATCTTGAGCAAAGTAAACATTCCCCCAGGGTTGATTTTCAAGCCGCTCACAAAAATTTACAATATCAATGGCCTTTCATTTTTCTATACGTTATAATACGAGGAATATGCATGGTGCGTATAAGGTAATCCCCAAACAACATAATTCATTGAATGGTCACTTAATCCAATATTGATAACACCAGATAATTTAACTTGATCAATCCTGTTAGTAACCATCAGATCTATTAGACTAGATGAGGTATCAGTAACACGGGTGCTAATCGTGAAATTTATGTTCTCAAGAGAATAAATATCATGTTTCTGCATCAATCTCTTAGTTTCACTATATGTGACGGGGTCTTTAGAATATCACAATTGAAATCGCCCATAATGACTGTACTATAATTAAAACTGTCAATAAAAGACAGGAGCGATTCATAGTGACAAAACAGCTCAGAGTAACTATTGGGAGGACGATACCAAGTAATAACGACAAAGGGGTGAGAACATCTAATGCGAACGAGGATTGCTATTGCTTCCAAATTATGTAAAGATTCATGATTCAAAACTTCAAAATCAAGGCTATCACGTATAAACAGCGACACCCCCATCGTGCCGATTTCTGTCTTTACGAATCATTTTGTAATGATCGATATCTATTTCACTGTTCACAATGGAATCGTCCCACCAAGTTTAATTGAAACTGGAGAAGAAGTTCATTTTGCCTTATAATGGATCCGTACAACGTACTTTCTCCTAAGGACTATTTTATACAGCAGAGGATTGTTTTGGGAACCACTTCTATATTTTCAGATGGGGTCCACGGGCCCGCCCTATAGGGCCTGCATAGTGGGCTGCAGGGACGGATAGTCTTCATGTGGAAGAACCTTCAAGATAGCTGTCTTGAGCGATAAAAATTCGAATCTATCCCTTGAAATATTTGAATTGCACTGCCCCTATTGGTAAATTTTGTAACAAATCAATTATCTCTTTCTCTCACAAATCCTTTCCTAAAGACAATTTTATAGAACAGATGATTGTCTTGAGAACCACTTTTATCTTTACGGGTAACGTCCAGGGGCCCGATTTTCAAAGGGCCCCAAGTCGGGGGTCTGGGGGCGTAGTTGACATGCTTTCGTTCACTCCTGTGGACTTATTCGCAGCGTCTTACTGTCTGCTGTCTCGAGATCACTAAACTCTAAATTCTACTAAGCCATGCATATAGGGGCCTACAGCAGCAAGGCTTAAAAAATACATAATTATATCAGTAGGCCTACCTGACTGAACAAAGCTTTGCAACTAATTTTTAAAAAAAATCCTCACTACAGTTTAAGGGGCAGGGCCCGGTAGGCTCATCATTCACTGGACATCATCTTCCAGTCACAGGGGCGGATCTAGCTTTTTGCCAAGGGGGGGGGGGTGACCAAAATATTAGTGACGATGCGAAGCATCGTCCAAGAGCCGCGAAGCGGCGAGGCGATTTTTGTGTGTGGCTATTTTGAACCCCCGTAAGTGATGTTTTCCTGGCATCTACTAACAAAATTGAGACCATACAAAGCAGTGCATGATAAAGTCTTTTTAAATCAAGTAACAGTTTAAACAGTTTGACCCAGTGACGATGCAGAGCATCGTCCACGAGCCGCGTAGCGGCGAGGCGATCTTTTTTTTTTTTTTTTTTTTGGGGGGCTATTTTGAACCCCCGGCCCGTAAGTGATGTTTTCCTGGCATCTACTAACACAATGGAGACCATACAAAGCAGTGCATGATAACGTCTTTTTAAATCAAGTAACAATTTAATACACAGTTATATCCAGAGTTATCATGTGTTTGGTTAAGTTACCAGATGAGTTGAATATCTTCTCACAATATCTGCACTACTTGCAGGTTTCTCTCCAGTGTGCATTCTTTTTTCTCTTTTTTTTTGGCGGCCCAAGGGGGAGGGGGTTAAATTCCTACCCCCCCCCCCGTAGATCCGCGCCTGAGTCAGGAACGACCTGCACTAACGTACACCATGGCCATTTCCAGAACGAAAGAGAAAACCTTCAAGTAATACAAAATACGAACATGGCATGAAACATAGATCTAAAAAATCCACCTGAATTAAGTAACACCCCTTCCCCTCCCCTCCCCGAAATTGTACGGGATAAAAGTATCTCTGCCCTCTGCAGAACTAAAAACTTATGTTGTAACGCTCACCTACAATTAAAGGGACAGGCCCCAGTATATAGGCTCATCATTCACAGGCCACCATCTCCAAGCCAGGACTTTAGTAAACCAAGGCCTGTATGCAATGAGAAAAGAGAATGTTTTACCTATACACTAAATTCTTCTATTAAAGGTACTATGTCCCATTTGCATGCCCAAAAAATGAAAAGGTTAAATTCCAACGGCATTTGAAAGACAAAACTAATTTAGAACGTCCCTAAAAAAAGGGGGGCTTGAAAATGTCTTTAAGTGGGAAAATAACGACTATTAGTTGTCGAATCGACTTAGGAGCTATAGAGCCAGTAAGTAATAGTCTGATTTTTCAGACCATTGTACCGAATGGTCGTACGTTTTATGCTGCGCAAAGATTCAATCAGTTTAATTTTGGCCATTACAAGAAGTGGGTTATTGATGTAGACAAATGCTCATGTACCCTTTACAGCTCATTTTATGTATGTTATTACCAAAGAAGAAAAAGCCAGTCAGTCACTCAATAGTGTCTGACAGTGAAGTCTAGCAAGTAAACGGGTTTCCTTGCATAATTTGAATACTAGGACACTGCTAACGTTTAAATTTCACAGAAAGGACATACATGACATATTCATAATTCCTGCAAAGTTCTACAGAATTTGATGTTGGCTGCAAAAGGGACATAGTATCTTTAAAGCATTACAGAGAAAGAAACAAACTCATCTTTGAACATAGGCTTACAGCTAATAAACAAAACAAAACGAAAACAAAAAGGAAGAAAAAAAATAACCACATAAAAATAGTTGGCTGAGCGGGCCTTTTACCTACCCGGTATAGGCTCATCATTCACAGGTCACCATCTCCCAGTCAGGAATTACCTATTCTCTAAATTCTACTAAGCCATAATAGGGGCCTACAGAATCAAGGCCAAAAAATACATATATCATTACCTGACTGAACAAAGGTTTGCAACTAATTAAAAAAGCCCTCACATGCAATGAGACTGAAAGAGCATAAATTCTTCTATACTAAAGCCTTATACAGAAATAATGATAATCACCTCGTTGAACATAATAGGCATACAGCTCTTAAACAAAACAAAACGAAAAATGAAGGAAAAAATAAATAAAGACAATTGACTAGGCGGGCCTTTTACCTCCAATTTAAGGGGCAACTGCCCGGTAGGCACATCTTTCACATGCATGCCCCCATATCCGAGCCAGGAATTACCTAGACTTAATTCTTCTGAACCTTGCAGAAACATATAATCCCCTGGTAACCGTACAGGTAATACAAAACAACAACAAAACAAATAAATAATCAATGGATAAATAAATGTTAAAAAACAGTTGACTGGGAGAGCCGTTCACCTACAGATTTGAAATTGGGCACCGTAACACTAAATGTACCACTGACACATTTACGAGGCAATTTATCCTAAATGATTGACCGAACACCGAGCCTGGAACATACCGAAGCAATACCAACATCGGATTGAAAAGAAAACACTCTAAAACGATTATTATGCAAATCTGTTTAATCGGTTCCCATCTCTGTTATTTCTTTTTACAATGAATGATTGCTTGTTACAGTCGATATAGTCCAGAGATATAGTCAACGATACATGGGCGGCGATTCCGGGGTAAGGGGGACGTGTTTTTTTTAAGGGGGATTTTTCTAAATGCAGAAAAAATATTGATTGTATATCAAATATTGAGTAAAGACTATATAACACAGTATTGAGGATCTGAAGTTCTTTAAAATGCATTAACTTTTGCCATCCGAAATGGTATTACAAATTCAAAGATTCTCCTGTGTTTTACAAGTGTTAGACAATGTAAACTCCCAATAGGACCCATTGCTGGGTCAGAAATTCCCTCCCTCGGTCGCTAAACGCGTCCACTCCCCCGGCCGTGAAAAGAAATCGCCGCCCCTGCCACGAGGTCCCGAACGTTACCGACATCATCAAGTTGTACAACTGTAGCCCAGGCATACCCATGGAATTTATCAAGACAGCTCTACAAGAGCCGGGATGAGACCAGATAACAAAATATGAGACCTGTGATGTTTTTAAATGAAATTGAAATAAAAAATGTATTGTCCATTGGGACATTTTCACTGGTATAAATTTACAAATAAATTTACAAAAATAAATAATCACAATCATATACAATTACAGTAATTGTTGATAGTTATAATGTAAAACAGAGTTATAATTATAGCTTTAAGCCCCTGGACGCTCTTGCGTTGTAGCAATTCAGAGCCTTAATTCAAGATAGCCGTCTTGAGCAAAAGAAACTTTAATCTATGCCTTAAAATGTGTACTGTCCCTATTGGTTTAATTCATTGGAAATCAATTCTCTCCCACACACACTCTAGGACAATTTTGTAGAACAAAGGATTGTCTTTGGAACCACTTCTATCTTTACATAATTATATAGGGTCCTTGAAATTCACACAGGCACTATTATTTCGAAGGGGGTGCAGTGGCAAATTTGCTGCTGGGGGTCCAAGGAGCGGAGCCTCCGTACACTCTCGAGTCTTGAGCGATAGAAACTCTAATCAATCCCTTGTTAGGGGCATATGCTCCAGGTGATAAAGGAACACGAAAGCGCAAAAGAGAGAAAAAGGTGAGAAAAAAGAGGGAAAAATGGTCCTTGAGGCTTAATTCCGCTTCCTAATAAAGAATTTATTTTTTACAAATAGTGCCCTTTATGGTTTCAAACTTTTAGAAAAACAAAAAAGCAACAACTACAAAATTCAATTGCAGTGCTCCCTTGCAAATTTCACCCATCTGAGTTTTTCCGAGCTTAAAAATGCCCTTTGAAAAAAAAATGCTCTGTCCCCTCGTTTACATGGGGTTGGGGGGGGGTTGGGGTTATATCTTCTCAGAACCGTCTTTATTAATACATCTCTGTGACTCTTCAGGATTGATCAATATAGTTCTGAGAAGATACAATATTTATCTATCAATAGGAAATCATGATTGTCACAATAATTTCATGAAAAGAAGAAAGAATAAATTATTCAAACTTTATGGGCACAGTGTCTTGTCAGAAGATATTTGTACGGGGTCGAGAATACGAGACCTTCAGATCCAAGAAACAATCAAAACAAAGGCACAAAAAAGGGGGGATTAAAATGTATATAAATACCGCTAAAATCCATGGTCCTTGTATTTTATAATGCACAACAACTTTGCCTTTTCTTTTCTAGAGCAGGGGGGGTCTTTATTCTTTTTGGATTCGTCAAGGCTTAAGAGTCTTTATTATTATAGTTACAACTTAACAAAACTATATAAAATAAAAGAAACAAATTTTGAATGAAACTTGAAACTTTGACTCTTGAAAGAAATATGGGAATTAAAAACTTGGCACTTCCTAAAGCTATGATACCTCGCTAGACCGCTTTATCATTATTTTGATGCTTCAGGTCAGGGCACATTTTAAAGGAGTTTCCTCATCGTTCCCCACATAGTCATCTTCAGGTAAGTTAGATATGAGAGACCTCCCTTTTCATTAACAATGCAATCACATACCCTAGGTGAGCGCGAGGTCGAAAAGTATTTAATGGAGACGAGACTGCTCCGGAATGTTAAAGTTTATGCTTTTATTAAATCTTCAAGAACAACAATTATCATATTTGCTAAAAAATAATTATAATAGTAAACAATAAAAGGTTATGTTAGCTAAATCAATATATTAATGACAATAATTTTGAAAAATTGAATTTTTAAAAGAATCATATTGTAATCTACCAATATTAACTATTGAACGAGGACATGTTTCCAATGTATACAAAATTCTGCATATTTTCACGGAATATTTGCGAAATGAATGACTACTCATCTAACTGAGATTATGTGATTTTATAGATGTAATTTCAGAAACAATCCAGAATAGGGTTGATGAGGATATTACTTTGTACCTGTTGGTATTTCTAAATGGTGTAAGATGCCTGGAAAGGTGAGTTCACATGTACGGACTTTCGACTTCCCGTCATTTTCCCCCTCATAGTCCCATACGTTTACTTTGATGAATGCGATTGCCATTGGTGCCGGAGGTGCCCAAGATGATAGACGGATATAACCGTCTGGTATGGGGAATTCTTTAATTTAACAGACATTTTTAAACCTTGCCAATACACAGACGGTGAGCCTTGCTGCATGCACGAGGGGGGGGGGGTTAACTAGCCGATTTTCGCGACGACCTTTAACTTGGTTTAGACCTAACTTTTTAAAATTTATTTTAGATCTAGATCTAGGCCTAGGCCTAGCCCAAGCCTAGGGCTAGGCTAGGCCTAGGGCCAGTAGGCAGTAGGGGCCTAGGCCTAGAGTCGTAGAGAGTAGAGTCTAGATCTAGATCTACTATCTACTTCTAAGGCTTTAATAATTTATTGAATATTGATTCTCAACATTTTCAAATACCACTTCTTCTTCTCGGCGCTAGTGCAGTTTCGTATCCATTTTTTTAGCAGTTTCATATCCAATCTTATCAAAGGAATTTTAGCCCAATTTTTTACTAATTTTAATCATAATCATATATTGCATTTTCCACCTGGATTTGGATCACATCCGACATCGGAATCCTCCGTTTAGGGCTTCGATGTCGACGTCGTCGCTCAGTACCGTCTCTACGCTTTCGCTTTGCACCTCAAACTGAAGCTATCAGTCAAAAATTATGCAAACTTCTCGTATGGTTTATGGTATTATGCGCACGCTCTGCACGATACCATGCGCATAAAACCATACGAGAAGTTTGCATAATTTTTGACTGATAGCTTCAGTTTGAGGTGCAGAGCGAAGAGACTGTACTGAGCGGCGTCATCGGAGCCCTAAACGGAGGATATAACGGATCCAAATTCAGGTGGAAATTGCAATATATGATTATGATTAAAATTAGTAAAAAAATTGGGCTAAAATTCCTTTGCTAAGATTGGATATGAGACTGCTAAAAAAATGGATACGAAACTGCACTAGCGCCTTCTTCTCTTCTTCTTTGGGTTGAGTCTGCCTCCTTCACACTCACAGTTGAAGATTCTTGCAGACTGATGAGTGTGTGTGTGCTTACGAGAGCCAGGGTCCCGTTTCTCGAAACCAACGACAAGACGGTCATAACTTTATCCGCCAACTACGGAGATGTCTCTGATCTTCCTTAACCGTTTCACGAAGAGCTTACTACTAGCTAGACATCTCGTGAAATCGATACTATCGGCGAGAAGGGGAGCCAAGACATAGCCTTAGTCGCAATTCCACCGGATTAAAAAAAAAAATTTAAAGGAAAACTGCAATTATTTAAATAAATTAGGACTAAAAAAGATTGAAAATGGTACCAGGAAATAAGAGATGCAGTATACTTCAAAATTTGTGTAGATTATATCATAGAATTACTTGTAAAATATAATTGTGAGTATTTCGTTTCATGACCGGTGAATCAAATTTTTTTTTGAAATGGTTACCCCCCCGGATATTTTCATTTGATAGTTTATAAAAATACACCCTTATATTATTCTTAATAAAATACGATGATATGAAAGTTTTGTCCAATGTTTTAGGCATCAGCACAATATTGAAATGACGAAACTTCAACATTCCAAACGTTAAAACACATGTTTTAAACTATTCAGTTTACACATTTGAAGATAGAATTTATCTCGAAATTAATATAGGTATGAAACCTAGAGAATACACTTCAGACTATGGCTTGCCTGCCGTGGCAGATTACCCATCCCTTCGAGGATTTTACAATGTGGAAATAAACGCGTATAATCAGTTTAGTTAAGTGGAAAAAGCCTTAGATATAAACATGGCATATTTTCATAAGACTTTCAGATATAAAAAATGATAAAAAGTGAATGTGTAGAAAGATCATAGCTGGAGGATTTCTTGTCCTTTTTGCCAGCCATAGTCTACCCAATAAATGACATGTGATGGTGCTGCCCATCGACTAAAGAGTTATGACAGAGATATGACGGTGCCGGAGGCGTCATAACTACTTAGTCAGGATGTTGTCCTAGATCTTGGCAGAGAGGGCTTCGTGAAACACGTAGCGGACAAGTAGCTTACTAACGCTGATTTAGTCAAGAAGTTAGACTTATGACGGTTTCGAGAAACGGGCCCCAGGTGCACGGTGCAATGCTAGTATTAACATGGTGCAAGTTTATAACTCTAGTCTAGGGAGCTCCGCCACCGAAGGCGTCGGAGCCACGTAGAACTTTACGCATTGAGCGCTGTACAGTGAGAAAATGGCAAATAACGCGCTCCCATCGGATGATCCGCTCGAGCGGTTTCAAATTTAAGTGAGAGAGGGCCCACTTAACTTAATAAGCGCAATGGCAATGCCAATACGCAATATTACATAACACACTGACATGTCATGCTTTAAACAGGTGACGCACTTCACACATAACTGACGCACACTCAGCATAGGTACCCACATAAAACAGAAAAATCAACGAACATTTCAGTACAACTTGCAAGTTTGTACCTTAAATATGACGAAAATGAGAATTTTTCAAACTTAAGTAAGACTTAAATATAAGTAACATAACGTAAATCTCTGTGTATAAGACGCCCCTTCTTTCCGCCGGAAATATTCGAAAGTCGGGGGTGCGTCTTATAGACAGGTACAGGATATTTTGAGTCCTCAAAATGCTACTTTTCAGTGGTTTTCGACCATCTCTTTGTCTCAACATAAATAACATAATGCGAATAAAGAATAGGATCTACTTTTTTTTTTTTTTTTTTGAAGTCTTGATTTATGCAACTTCACCTAGCAGTAGCACTGTGCCTGCCGACGCTCACCCGTGCCCAGAAGAGCACTGGCGTAGTCCCAGCTCACTCACACACAGGATGTGAACTCGCCACTCGGAAACTAGAACCAAACTAGTCTATGTCTGAATTTTTTTATTGGACTCGGAGGAAAATTTGTCTGTCATCTTTAGTTTTAAAAACAACATTGTTACTATTATTTGTGACAAGTTCACAAGCACAAATCAGCGCCTTCAACTTCGCCTCGTAGCAAAAAGAAGGTCCTTCCTTGGTTGGGTTTTTAATGTTTTGTGTTTTTTTTTGTCTTAAAAATAGGGGTGCCTCTTATACACAGAGATTTATGGTAACTTTTTAAGGATGCTGAAAAAATGGTACAAAATAGAAGATTTGACTGGAATATCATGATTTTGGTATCAGATCAAACGGAAAATCGCAAGCTTTCTCCTCGCACTAATATCTTATAACATACAGCCCATAGCAGCCAGCGATAGCCAATCAGAAGGGCCCATGTAGGCGCCAATTTAGGAAAATGAGGCTGAGGCGGGATGAACGTTATGCGCATGCTCCAGAGCCTGCATAGGAAAACGAGTTAAACAGTGGGTTGGGGCACATTTTTTTTAAATGTAAAGAAGTAGTAATTACAATTTTGACTTACAATGTTTTTCGACTTCTCTGGGCATCCGGACAACCACTTGAAATTATAATTTGCACCGCTGCCATGCATGCGTACTTTCTCTTCGCCATGTTGAATCGACGATATACAACATGGGATGAATTGGGTTAGGACGAGGAATCACCCTTTTTCCCATCGTAGACTTCTTTAAATTATAATTTCAAGTGGTCATCCGGATGCCAAGAGGAGTCAAAAAACATTGTAAGTCAAAATTGTCTTTTAAAAATGTGCCCCAACGCCAGCCCGCTGTTTGAATCGTTTTCCTATTCAGGCTCTGGTAAGGCGTCGGAGCTCCCTGGAGTTTGGTGCAAGTAAAAAGTTCCCGGACTTAGTTGCGGCCTCCAGTCAGCCATTGACGGAAGGCATCCATGGATGTGGCACACACTGTTCCTGATGGCAGGTTATTCCAAGTCCTCACAGTCCTGGGAAAGAAGGACTGCTTATGTTGCTCAGTTCTTGAATGAGTGACTTGGTAGCAATGTTCATGGGCAGTCATGGTGGGTCTTAATTGTGCCAGGGTTGATGTAGGGTGCTGTGTCGAGTGCTACCAAGTTGTTGTGGAGCTTGTACAGCATCACCAGTCTGTAATTTTCTCTGCGTTGCTTGATTGTGGTCCAGTCAAGTTGTTGGAGCATGGAGGTCACGCCTAGAGGTGTTGTGGTACCGATTTAGGGTGAATCTAGCAGCCCGTCTGTGTACCATTTCTATTTGGTGGATGTGGTTTTCCGAGGAGGGATCCCACACTGTAGCACTGTACTTAACGAGTGGTCTGACTAGAGCTTTGTAGTCTGGTGAGTTGATCCGGAGATTTTGTCGGAGGAAGGCGAGGGTTTTGATTGTCTTCTGGTATATACTTGTGATGTGTTTGTCCCATTTCAAGTCGGATGTGATTGTGATGCCAAGGTACTCGGTTGATGAGACTTCTTCCAGTGGTGTGTTGTTCAGGATGTACTAGTGTCATATCTGGCTCTTCTTCCCGGACACTGTGATGGCCTTGCACTTGTCCGTATTGAGCTTCATCATCCATTCAGAGGACCATTCAGCAAGTCTATTGAGACCCTCCTGTAGTTCGAGAGTGTCTTGTCTGCCCTTGATTGCTAGGTAGATGATGGTATCGTCTGCGAAGAGACGTACCGGAGAGGAGAGCTTGTCTGGCAGGTTGTTGATGTAGTACAGGAATAGAGAGGGTCCAAGGACAGAGCCTGTAGGTACTCCTGAGTCGACGTCAACCTCTGGTGATGCATGGCCTTCTAGACTGACTTGCTGGGTTCGATGGTAAAGAAAGTCGGTGCTTTTGCCTCTCACTCCATAGTAGTCCAGCTTGTGCAGTAGTCTCTGGTGACCGACCTTGTCGAAGGCTTTGCTGAAGTCCCTGACGAGGACATCAGTTTGCAGTCCTAGCTCCATGTTCTTGTGGAGGTCACTGACGAATCCCAGTAGTTGTTGCTTGCAGGATCTCTTTGGTCAGAAACCATGTTGCTCCATCATCTTGCAGCAGATGCATGTGAGGGAGATCGGGCGATAGTTGCTTGGATCGGTTCTGTCGCCTTTCTTGTAGACAGGCACCACGTTTGCTTTGTGCCAGTCATCTGGTATCTCGCCGGTGTCATACAAGAGTTTGTAGATGCTTCAGAGGATGGGAGCGATGACCCTGGATAGCTGCTTCAGGATGCGTGGGGTGATCCCATCGGGTCATGGCACATATGTAGTTTGAGTTTCTCAAGCATCCTCTCGATACCCTTCACTGTTATCATGATTTCAAGCATTGTTTCATGTTCAGAAATATCTGGCAACAGATGAGGAGGGATTGGAATTTCCTGTGTGAAAACCTTCTTGGACTGTCTATTCAGGGCATCAGCTTTCTCGGCAGGTTCACTGATTTAGCAGGCCGTCAGATTTGATTTCGGCAATTCCAGCACTGTCGGTTCTGTTATGCTTGATGTCATGCAGTTGTACTTCCCTGGACCTTTGTCATCATCATCTTCAACGGAAGTAAAGATGGACTCGACGGAGTTCCAGTAAGCTTTCCTGAGTATGGATTGGAGCGTTTTTTTTTAGGTCACGGAGCTGCTCTTCCATAGCATATGGGATGAGGCCCTCTCTCTTCCGGAGGTTGTTGCACTTGTTGCTCAGTCTGTCGCGTTTTTTGATGAGTCGGCTGATGCTGTTCGTCACCCATGGTAAGTTGGCTTTGTGTGGAGTCAGCTTTTGGGGAATGAAGTCATTGATGCCCTTCTCGATGTCAGTCTTGAAGATGAGCCACAGTTGACTCCCAAATTCACTCAAAATCGGCACTTTAGTGACAATTGAGGCTAAGTAGCAGTAAAGTACAATATTTTCAACTCACCGATGTTGGAAAAAATCCCTTGAAAATTAAAGTCGGCAGTCTACTGTCAATCCTGGCAATCAGCCGCTTCATACTCATTGTGTGCATTTCTTGGTTGCCGCGCGCGCTGAATCTCTGTGTAAAATTGATGTACACAAATTCTGTCAAAAAAACCTCAATCCATGCCTCACCATGTCGCTTGTACTTAAAACCCGTAAATTTTTGTGGTCACGAAACGGAGCGTAGGGACTGAGATTTGGGGGTCCATTTTGTTTTGATTGATCATTTGCTGGAAACTAGATGATTTACAAAACGATCATGAAACAAGACACGGAGGAAAATCAGCGGCGCTTTCTTCAGTTTTTCTAAATGATTTTGAGCTGAGAATCAGCTGGAATTTACAGGCAATCTATTACGGTCATTTACGTTAACAGTATGATTTTGGAGCATCGTATTTAAAAGTAAGTATTTCAACAATAATTTTTATTTTTCTCCCATTTGTTTTGAACATGTGTGTGAAAAGTCCGTCCTTCCCAGCACTAATGCAGATATGAGATCCATACCGTTTACGGTCAGACTTCATGCATTGTAGGAGTGCTAGGCCTAGGCTTTTCTTTATCTAGAGTTGACTTAACAGTTTGAACTTTAATCACTCAAAAGAGCATTTGTATACTTTTTGTGTAGGAAAAGATGTTAAGACACTTTCTATTTATTCTCAAAATATAGATGTATACATAGATTTGCAAAATCAATTTTCAATGACAAGTTTTTTAATATTTTCATTTATATTTTTATTTTGATCATATTGTAGAGCAAAGAAGACACCTGGGGAGCCAAGGAATTGACGGAATCTATCAAGGTAATATTTAAAGACATCCTACAAATATTGTTAAACAATATACAGTTTAACACTGAGGTATTAAAGGGAGTGTAGCATGAGGAGACTACAGTATGTGTCTTTCCCGTAGCCCTACTCGGGGCCAATCGGGTATAATACGACTACAGACGACGCAACCGCAGCATTCACGTGTGTGCAACATACGCGAAACCGAAGCCTGAGGAGAACTTCGGTCTGTTTCGCGTGCTGACCATGTAGAGATTAAGTCGCTGACTACCGTTAATCAAGTCCATTCATTACGTGCAGTTGTCCAAAAGAAGACGTAGATGGCGTTAACCAGCCATGCTACACTCCCTTTAAGACCTAGGTGGGGTGAACCCCCCAAATATTTCATTTGGTTTCTTTGATTTACATAAATAGATACCGGTAGTTAAATTTCACAGTTCTATTTATCTCAAAGTCTAATTTTCCTGAAGTGGAGTTATTAGCAGATGGCAGGTAATCGGTGAAGGAGATCTCTCTGATACAAAGTGATCTTTTAGTCTTTTTTTTAAAATTCCTTGTACAATTGTTCTACAGTAGACTTTAGGGGAAACAACTGTCTGAAAGCCTTTTCCTGATAAGAACATCAGCATACTGTGCATTCTGATTGTTCTAATTCTTGCCAAGAGTGTATTTGGCCTTGAAGTTATGTTAATTACGGTATTTCTTTATTATGATATGAACAATGAATTTTGAATTCGTGTATTATGAATTTATATAAGGCCTTCACAAAAATAATTACTTGGCAATGATATTTAATGATTGATATTAATGAATTTATGTTTTCTGTTTTGTTTCCAAAATTTTTCATTTGTAACAGGAGGCTCGGTCATCTGGGAAAAGCAGACACAAAGATAAAGACCGTGACAAAGAAAGAGAGAAGCCTAGGGATAAAGATAGAGAGAGACACAGAGATAAGGATAGGGATAAGGACAGTCATCGAGATAAAGAACATGAACGTAAAAGAGACAGGGACAGAGATAGGCAAAGAGAGAAAGATAAGGACAGAGAAAGGAGAAAGGATCGTGAAGGGGAATCCTCAAAGGAAAAAGATAAAGAAAGAAGAAAGGATCGCGAAAAGGATTCGTCAAAAGATAAAGAAAGAAGGGAAAAGGACAGAGATGGGAGGAAGGAACGTGAAAAAGAATCTTCAAAGGAGAAAGACAGAGGGGAAAAGGACAGAAGCAAACATAGGGAGAAGGAAAAGGATCGAGATAGGGAGAAAAAGGAAAGATCATATCGTGGTAAGAAAAGGAGTGTATTACATAGAATACTATTTGAAGTTGAGATCAAAAATCTTTAAATGTAATCTTGAGTTCTGATATTGCCGCCAAACTTGGGTCATGTATGTATCTTGCAGAGCTAATGAACTAAGTAGATTTTTAGGGTCACGAGGTCAAAGGTCAAAGGTCACAGGGCTCATTATATATGCAAAAATAGCTCGTGATCGCGTTATCTCAAGAACCGATTGATGGATTACTGCCAAACTTGGGTCATGTATGTATCTTGCAGAGCTAATGAACTGATTAGATTTTGGGGTCACGAGGTCAAAGGTCAAAGGTCACAGGGCTCGTTATGTATGCAAAAATAGCTCGTGATCGTGTTATCTCAAGAACCGATTGATGGATTACCGCCAAACTTGGGTCATGTATGTATCTTGCAGAGCTAATGAACTGGTTAGATTTTGGGGTCACGAGGTCAAAGGTCACAGGGCTCGTTATGTATGCAAAATAGCTTGTGATCACGTTATCTCAAGAACCGATTGATGGATTACCGCCAAACTTGGGTCATGTATGTATCTTGCAGAGCCAATGAACTGATTAGATTTGGGGGTCACGAGGTCAAAGGTCACAGGGCTCATTATGTATCCTAAAATAGCTCGTGATCGCGTTATCATTAGAACCAACAGATGGATTACAATCAAACTTGAATTTTAAAAATTGCTTATATTTTGGTTTGTAAAATTGCTCTATGGCGGAGGCATCATTTTCGACTGTGCGCAGTTGAAGTTCCATCTAGTTTGTGGTAAATTTGGAAGACAATTATGATTTCTAGATTCACAGTGTTATAAATTAAGCCTAGAAAACAAAGGAGATGTAGGTTATGAACATGAAATTATAATCAAAGTTAAGTTATCACAAAATAATTATTTTGAATTCATGTAATGTAATGTCATGTCATGTTATGCCAATTGTGGACAGAAGTGATTGAGTGAAGTAAATTTTGAGACTGAGCCAGAAATGTATATATTTACATTTTATTATGATAAATTCATTAGTTACTGAATCCTTATTTTTCAGGAGATAACAAGGAGAGTACAGAGAGGACAGACTCTGGAAAGAAGGAGAGACACAGAGATAGAGATGAGAAAAGGAGAGAACGAGAGAAAGAAAGTGGCAGTAGAGAGAGGGACAAATCAAGCACCAAAGACGTAGGTTGATAGCACAATGAGTTATCCTGGTATTAAAGCAGGAACGGTAAAAATCTGATAAAATTATGATTTTTTCAAACAGTACAATGAATACTATAAACAGCAATGAATCAAGTTTCAAGACATTCTTGTTTTCAAAGATTTTGTTTTATTCAGGATATTGAAATATACAGTGTAGTTTTTACGGTTATATAAAAATTGACATGAAATTGGATCATTCATAAACATAGACTTCATAATTCATAATTTGTAAAAGTACATAATTATTTCAAATTGAAATCACAGTTGTCCTGAAACTTTGGAAACAAAATATTCATAATTACACAAAAGTGCAAGATGTAAGCATAATGGAGGTAATTTCAAATGATTTTAACCTTTCTCCTTTGTAAATTTGCTCTAGCTGCTGCTACATCTGATTATTAAGTGATGTAGCAACAAAACATAATCTCTATAAGATACATCATCTTACATTCAATACATTCAATATCAATGTTTTCAACAGGGGGACAGAGATAAAAGAAGGGAGGAGAAAAGACACAGAGACAAAGACAGAGAGCGGAGAAAAGAGAAGGAAAGTAATGATAGTGACCGTGAGAGAAAGAAACATAGAGACAAGGATGGCTCAGCTGAAAGGAGGACGAGGGAGAAGAGCGGGGAACGCAAGCATCGGAAGGAACATAAAGAGGAGAAAGGTAGAAGGAAATCAGAACACAAGAATGGCCAAGATGAGAGACATGAGAAGAAGCATGAAGATGAGGTAACATATTTAATCTTTAGAAATAGAATCAACATTTTTGTCAGTCTTATAAACTTGCATGACCTATACACATCACTGCTTGCATGTTTCAGTTTCAAAAGCCTAATTTCTTTCATGTTGACTTTTTATCATTTATTTCACTTTTCTTTCATATGAAAACTAAATCATGACTCAAAATAAAAATCAGTTTGAAAATTTGGATCACTGATTTGTTTAATTTGACTAGCTCCCATTTTCCTTCAGATTTAGGCACTGTACTGTGCCCTTTTGCATAGGTTGATATGTATTATTGTACTTATCTGACATTTTGTTAAATGTAGGATGATGTAGGAGAGGAGATTCATAAAGTATCTGACCAGAATGAGCAACAAATGGAAGAATCTAATCAGGATTACGGCTATGAAGATGATTTTGAAGTAAGTGTACAGAAATAGAACTTACTGTTTTCTTCTTAATTGCAATATAAATGTTTGCAAATCCTATCAAAAGAATTAGAAGGTGAATTGTATTTATAAAAATTGATGTACTGGATTTCAATATTAGAAGTGATAATCATGAAATGGGGGTGGGGGAGGGGGCATGGTTCATCCACTTGACCGTTAAGCAAAATATTGAAAGATGATTGTGTATGACACTACACTTAGTAAGATATCCTATGTAACTTTTATTAGTCATCATAAAGGAATGTAAGACTACTACACCAATATATCTAATTGTAGATCAGTTGATGTATATAGCCTATATCTTTGTTCTTCCAGGATTATGATGATGACTTTGAAGATGATGATGAAGATGAAGAAGGGGACAAAGATCCTGTAGTAAGTCATTTGCTGATGGTTGTCCTTTGTCATTGTCTGATTTTACATAATGCCCATATAGATCTGCAAATCTTAAACCTTAAAATTTATACTTACTAAAAGTATTCAAGCCTACATTAGGTGGACGAGAGGTGAAAAAATGCTCTAGATTAAAGCTCATGTACAGTTTTGGTAGCAAAAAGGAAATTAGAAACAAACATGTTAAATATAGTTTCATGTTGTTCTCCTTGTATCAAATGATATTTTGGTATTCTATCCATTATTTCCAAAGAATTGTTAAATGAATATTTGCCAGGAGCGCTAGATAACAGCTATACACTCCCCTACACTCGGAACCTGCCACTGGGGTGACCCGTGGCAGGGTCAGAGCGTATATGTAGGTACATGATACATATTTATAGTCGGACTTTGAGATTAAAATTGAAATACATCAAAGGATGTTAAAAGACATTACTCTGTTGCCAACATTAAAATACGAAAGGAAAACAAATTTGTGCCATTTTTTAATAGGCAATACTAAATGTCATTATGGGTTGACTGCTTTGTATTTGAATCTTAGCAGTTTGTTTCATTTGCTTTATTGGTTTAGTTGTTGTTGACTTTATACCTCATTTTCATACCTCATTGATTTTGTTCAATTGCACTTAAGTAGTTTTGTTTTACATTGCTAAATGTATACCTCATTCTCTCTCTACTTTTTCTTTTTTGTGTGTGTGTTCCTTTTTGTATCTCAGATGCCAAGTGAGATAGATAACCTAAGGAAAGCAATGGCTGCTGAGAATGAGGCTTTAAGAAGAAGTGCAGAATCTGTAAGTGTTGAAATCTGTGATAAACAAATGGCATAAATAGTGATATAGTTGTAGCTTTTAGTGATGAAAGGCTACTCCCAAATGTCACAAGGAATAAGTTGAACTATATATACTTACAAGTTTTCAATTCAGTTTTGGCAAAGTAAATTTTCTAATTTTTACATGTACATATTTATCACAGCTTTTAGTTATGAAAGGCTACCCCCAATGTCATAAGGAATAAGATGATCTATACCAACAAGTTTTCAGTTTAGTTTTTGGCAAAGTAAATGTTTTTATTTTGATATGTACATATTTTTGTGCCACAGCTAAAAAAACTCCAGAGATCTGCCCTTCCACACAAAAACATATCTTTAAGATATTGTTTTTTTAAGGAAGAAAAAGAAGCAGTCCTTGTACTTAGATCACTGTGTGCAATGTACATAATGTGATAATTAATGCATATAAAGCTGTCTGATACATGATGCTATCATTGAATTTATTTTCTTATAAGTGTGTACTTGATATGAAACTAGATTTAATGCTCATCAATACGTTATGATGGAAAGATTAATTTTCATGACCTATATTAGCTCTATGGAACAACAGAGAGTACTCAAGGAATAGGATAACATCAATCAATGTCATATATATTTTATTATTCTTAGTTTTTAATTTCTGTTCTAGGCTGAGCTAAAAGGGAAAAGGATGAAGTCAGGAAAATTGACCATCATTGAGTGTCCTATGATTTTTAAAATAGGCTGGTCATTTCACATTTAACTAGAGAAAGAGAGAGAGAGAGAGAGAGAGAGGGGGGGGTTGATATGCAGTTTTGATTTTTACTGTAAGAATAGTTGTTTGAAGTCTATATGCCAAATGATTGTGTTATCTCTCTTTAAAGGACTTTTAAAGCATTTTAAAAAAAATCATTATATCATAAAATATAACTGTAATGTATGGTTGTGTTTTCCTCTTTTAGCGTGACTCAAGATCGCAACAATCAAGTGGTAAGTTTTTTATGTGGTTATATCCTTATTATTATGTTAGAAATATTTGTAGCATTACAGCCAATCAAGACAGCACTAACTATTTGAATGAGCAGATACATGCTTACATGCATTTACACACAAAAAGAGGCATGAGAAGTCTATTCGTCATGTAATAATAGCTGTTTTGTACTTTAAATGATTATGTGTGCAGACTATAACACATGATGAAAAGAAAACATACAAAACAGAAAGTTTCAGAAAAAGAAATAACAGCAGTTTTCGCTGCATGAAATTTTCATAAATCTGGTCCACTTTCAAATTTGTGAAAACTTATGGCAAGTGAAAATTTTCTGGCTTTACAGTATGTATAAACAGAAATTGTTTTTAAATGCATGGATGCTTTAGTACTTTTTCAACAAAAAAAGTGTGCTAATATCTAATGGATGAGCAATAAACTGAATCATATAATCTTCAAAAGCAAATTAACTCACAGCAGAATGATGAGGTATGTGGTTAATAAATGTGTAAGTCAACACTATGTACTAATATATCGTAAGTAGAACTAATAACAATTTCTACATGAGGATCTTGTGATTTTTCTACAGCAAGCACCAGACCAACCACGTCTCGTACAGGGCGTACCTTCATCAACTTCGTGGCAGCCAAGCAGCGTCAGATCAGTGACCAGGTCTCTCAGAGAACCAAGAAGAGAGGTCAAGAACTCATGAACCTAATTGACCTTGACACTACAGGCTTTGACCTCTTCGATATGCCCCCTGTCAGGGAGTATGATCGCTACATTGCAAGCTTTGGTCGCTCAAACACCAAACAGGTATTAAAACATATTAATATGACATTTATCCTATATTTCCAGTAATTTTGACCAAACATGGAAATATAAAAAGTGAGATGATGAAAACTGGTATTTCAGTCTTTCAAAGGTCCATTATCGTAAGTGTATGTCTCTGTTACAATTAAGTTCTGTCCATCTATACATTTGTATTCTAGTCCTCTACGTCTTTCACTTTTGCATTCCCGTAGGGTTCCGAGTATAGTTATTTTAAAGGTTAAGGGTCATTGGGTCTAAGATAACCTAGAGGAATATATAAAATAAATAAATGTACATGTTAAATCTTGTAACATAATACAAAACTATTTGTCAAAGTTATTCTAACTTGTAGCATTACACATTATTATAAAGAAATGAGCCTGGGTCAAAGGTCAAAAGAATTGATAAAGTGTATTGAACTTCATCCCTCAGGCTTTTGTACAGTGCAATGATGACAACCTGGATCGTGATGTGCAAACTGAAGAGATTGATAGAAGTGAAAGATGGACACAGCACCCTCAGGATGGTGCTGCAGCTACTGGAGGTAAGTTGAAAGTTATCTACAGTGTTGAAGCTACCTGGGGGAGGGGGGGGGTAGTGGGGGGAGGGGCTCAATGAGTGGATTCAACTGGTGAACTCACAACACTACGTCACAGTCTGCATAGGGATCAAAAGTTCCTCTGAGTAGTAGAAGATTGAGAGAAGACTTGGGTTATTCAAATATTTCAAGACATATTTAATAGAAGATGGTTCTGAAGAAAAAAATGCTCAGGCTCCATTTTCTCACAGATATAGGGTTAGTTCCAATTTGGTTTTAGGTTAGCTTTAGGTTTTGGATTAGGTTTGTTTTGTTTATAGTATTTGGTCCAGGGTTGAAGTCAAGAATTTGGTTAGTCTAGCATATTGATCCCAGAGCAATTGGTGACAGAGCATGTGTCAAAAGTTAGCTACATTTGCAACTGTAGTCATGCTTGAAGCAGCATGAAATTTCCCCATTGAATGCTTTCCATACAATCAGCTGTGTTGACAAACGCATGACAGCTCTCACTTTGAAAATGAACATGAATGAAAAAGGAGCATTCATTACGCAGCATTGTGATTCTATGGGAAGTATCTGGCACGGTTACGGTTGTAAGAGCAGCACATTTTGAAAACAACATTGGCTTACAAAACATAGCCCCAGAATCAAAATTGCCTTAATCAAAATTGATGTCATCCTACTAGGACAAGAATTTCCTACACACTAACACTAAAAACAAAATCCATTTGTCCATGACATCGTTGAAATTACAGATCTCAGCTGTTGCGTTCTTTTGCCCCCAGTATACCTGTACTCTGTGAAATTTATATCAGAGTGTGATTGATGAAACACATTAAATACACTTTTGAGAACATTATGTGGACATGACCTGTTACAGTATTTTCATATTCTTTTCCTTCTTGTGTTGTTAATGTCATAAGATTGGTAAGATAATGGTAAAACAATATTTTAATCTTTGATAGGGAGCAATTCCAAAGAAGAGGATGATGAACTTCCAGTAGAGAGAGAGACAAACTCATTACGCTACAATCGCTTTATGGAGAAAGTCACTCAGGTAAAATTATGAAAAGTTTTATATCTTTTTTTGCAGTGACTTTGAAAACATCACTCAATTTTTGGATTACATATTAGCATCATATGTCTTATTATTTCATTTTCAAAAAGCTCTCCCACATGAATTAAGCTCTCATTTTGTATAAAATGTATTGCTTAAAAAAAAACATTTTGCCATGATTCTAAAACTCTGATACACTCAATAATGAATAATGCTTGAAATTGATATGAGTAAATTTTCTTTTTTCTTTTTAGATGGACTATGTTGTTCTAATAATTGTGTGTAAGGCTTGCAAAGTTCACCTTATTTTATTTGTTTTCCTTTTTGCAAATTTATAGTACTGGTAAATGCTTTTAAAATGTTAGAATATATGTTAATCAGAAAGGAGTTTTTTTCTCAATTATGCCAAATTGAAAGGACAAGTAATTGAAATATGACAATGCCATTCTTTTAATTATTTACTTATCTTTTGTTGTTGTTGCATTTTTTGTCTTGTGGCATTTCTCACAGCTCTTTACTGTTCTGTTAGATGAGGAGTTGGCCAATAGAGTAGGAGGCAAGCTTGAAAGCAATAAGAGAAGTATTGTTTTCAGTGATGGCTACACACTCATGAATACTGGTACTCCTATACTACAAGGTAAATTAAATTTGTACAAATTATGCAGCTTTGTTTATTCTAGACAATATTAAAAGAAATTATGTTTGGAGTGCTTTGTCAGTTTTGTTTAGCTTACAATACTTATAGTGATACATGTTCTCTTTTTATGTAAATACATTAAGTAATATAACATCAAATATATTACATCATATAATATATTAGTTATTTGCACTGACTAGGCTGACATGTATGTTTGAGCTGGTACTGTACATGTGTAATTGGTTTGATAACAATAAGACTCCCGTTCTGTGATCATACCAGGGCCGCACTTGTTTCAGAGATGCAGTAATGGTGACTGTTTGAACTTGAGGACATTAGAGTTATAACATACAAATTTATTCAATTGCACATGTGCTTGGTAAAATACACCAGAACAATAAGTAAAGCAGACATTTAATATGCGAAAATATATTTTCATCAGTGCATATATGATCTGTTTGTTCCAAAATCACAGCAGTTATGAATATTATCACAAATTTTTAAACCATACTTGTTCAGCAACTTTAAATTTCCAATTGTAAATGTGTCACAAACCTCTTGATATTAAATAAATGCCTATATACTTTATTCTTCTTTACAGGGCGTTCAATCAACAGATTAGTGATTCATCCAGTTCAAACCAATCTCATCATCACTATGCATTCCATGCCTAAAGCAGTAAGTTATCTTTTCACACATGTCTTTATCCTACACTAGGAGTAGTGTAGAGAAGGTCGAGTTCTGGTAAAGGCTGGTGAACAATAATAATAATTATAACTTTCAATTTTTTTAGTGCATAATAATTAACACTTAATTCTCTATGCGCTTTACAATCAATGGATCAATGGATGAACTTTCTCTCTCTTTATGTTCTGATGTGAAAGAAAAAGGATTGCTCCTGAAATTCCTGCATTTTCCAAATGACATAAAAGAGATAGAAACTTTGGACCAAATTTGATGCTACATTTTTATGCGTAGTCCCATTATCCATATCTGTGTGCAATGTATTTCAAATGTATTGGATCTTTGACAATGTTATAAAGCCGATTGATTAGCATTTAGATGATTCCAAAACCTCACAATATTTATTGACACTGTTCTTCAATATCAACTTTTCCCAATTGAATAACTTCTTGACAGTTTCTTTTATATAATGCAATCACATGACCAGTACTTCACTTTATCTTTATAGTATATAGCAATTGTCCTCAAAAACACAGTGTTCACGAACCTGCTTGAATAATCTTTGGAGACGTGTGCTCAGTAGTAATTAATAGCAATTCACATCTTATCACCTGTCATAAATAGCATGACACATTTTCTTGCAGTTGCAAAATGAAAGGCATGCCTGGATGCAAAGTGAATTTGATATTTCAAAAATCTAATTGTGTTTTATTTGGATTCCCTTTTAAAAACGTTATTATTAATTGCACTGTGTGGTGTGACCTTGCATGTGGTATAACAGTACCCCAATTCCATATGAAATAGCTGATGTTTTTTAAATTGTGTAGGTATTTATGTATATATATATATACCGGTATATGATACACTTTATGTCCAATTAGATGAGATATATCTTTTCAATATCACTGATATATAATGGGACAAACCTTTTTCATTTTAATCCATCTCCAATACTATGAATTTCCATGGGTTCCAAATTTATGTTTGTGTTTGTACATTTTAATGAATTGCTCATGTGTCAATAATATATTATTCTGTTTGTCTTGTTTGTCCCATCAAACTTTCCTTTATTTATCTTTCCTGATTATTTTATATTCTTTAAAATCTGAATCTTATTTTACATACCGGTACTTAACTACATATATATACATGTTTTTTCTTCATCGGTTTTGATTATTGGGATTCGGACTATTCATTTGCATGCCTTCTCAACAATATTTTCATTAATTATCCATTTTTTGATTGACTTGGTTTCCTTCTTCATAATGAATTTTTCCTGAGATCTTCCTTACACATTTTCTGTTTGTGTTGTCTCATATTTGAATCTCTGCCTTTCATATTTAATCAACCGACACAAACTAATGCTCTGATGTACTAACCATAAACTGTATCCCTTTCCCTTTCCCTTGTATGTACCCATCAAAACTGGTGTGTACTCTTCAAATGTTTACTTGGTTTTCACTTGCCACATTCATGTATGTAAATACTAATATCCTATATTTACTCTGTTATTATAACCGACACTGTGTCACTCTCACTCCATATAAACTACTGTGTGATTAACAAACATCCTTCTACCACTCACGTTGTGTATGCTGTGTTGCACAGGATGATATGAACATTGATGACAAAGACTTGGTGAGTGATAGTTACTCCTTTCTTTCATTTATAGAATACAAACTTAAGGTTTTATGTCCTAATCATAACAATAGAAAGAGTTATTGATAGAATTAACCTGGCTGCTTATTTTGATATTTTTGATGGTTAAATTACTAAAGGGAGAATGGGAATGATATGGGATAGTATAGTACACAACTTATGTGAATGGGTTATGCGGTATCTAACAATACTAACTGTTTTGTAAAAGGGCCTAAATAGTGTTTGCAGGGAAAATCATTTTACAAATTATACATTTATGTGCAAGGTACTGCATGTGCATGGGTATTAGGAAATAATATACAAATTATAATCAGGAGAGCTGAAGTATTTGTTTCCAGTTCATTGTGACTGCGCCATGGACCAGTGATGGCCTGGTGGTAGAGTCGCTGGCCCGCAAGCAGTAGATGGCAGGTTCAAATCCTGCTGGTTCCAAGATTTTTTTCTGAATTGTTTTCAAGTACAAGATCGAGCACGTGATCTTTATTTACTGGGTGCAAGCCAAACAATTTCTTTACAATAATTGAAAATTATATTCAGGGTTATCAGTTTCATCATCGTTGATTGTAGAATGTTTTTTTAAATTAGACTGCATATATCATGTTGTGTAACTTCATAGATTTCATAGTCAATTGCAAATCAACATTTCATCCATATTAACACTGTCTTTTAGTGCATCAGAGAACATGAATTTTAGATAAACCATGAAAGCATTTGTGTACTTATTGTATTAAAATGCATGTTGAATACTAGATAGTTTATGTATGCATGATATCATTATTTGCATGGGCAGTACACTGTAGATTATAGTGGATGTGTATAGTCATGAATAAATTGTTATTGAAGAGAGTTACAGGATGGACTTCATGAGGTATAAAAACAGCAAAACAACCCCCCTTCAAGTAGATTATAATCAAAAGATCCATTTTTTTTTTTGGGGGGGGTATCACAGGCATTGTTTTCATTTTTTGAAAATGGTATCAGTGAAATATTGTTATGAATAACAGTTAAAAATAAAAATTATGATCTAATATTAATTCACTGACGACTGTTTTTCTCTTTTGAGGGAGATCGATGGATTAAATAACAGTTGCTATACTGTTATTTGGAGATATAGATATCCATATATTATCTCACTACTATTGCATTAACCACTTAAAGTACATTTCTTTTCAAAATATAACTGACTGAAATGATAATGAATTATCATTACCTGTTTACAAGCTTACTGGCAAGAACAATAAGAAATTAAAAATATGTATATGATTTATATCACCATTTAATATTAAAGGTGCCTATTCAGGATTTTTTTTTTTTAAACAGTATTGTAAATGCATCACTGCTTTTACAAATTTTGATGTCAGTGTATAATTATATAATATTGACTGGCCTTGAGGGGTATATCAGAAATATTGACCAAGCTCAGATCATATTGTCCCGAGTCGAAAGACGAGGGCAATATGGCCTTAGCGCGGTCAATATTTCTGATATCCCAAAGTAAAGCCAGTCAATATTTGTATTGTTATCCAAATCAGACATCTAGAGCAAATACAGAAATCCACCATGACAATCTCAAAGAACTGAACAAACTTTGTCAAACCAGTGCTTGACGAAAATTTCGATACACTGCAAACAGTGTGCATTTGGTGTGATTATTACGTCGCAATAGAGTGCGCGCAAAGTGCACAGGTTCTCTTACGCTTAATAGATGCGCAATAAAAATGACAAAATACAGCGCGGTCAATACAAGACTATATTTTCACTCGTCTCTACACGCAAAGTCTATACGGGCAGGAGACCAAGGAAAATACAAAGAATATACCCTTCCGTTCCCACTGCTAATGAAAACTAGGGCAATACGGTTTTGTAAATGACCAGCTCAGATGTCTGATACGGGTAATAATAATTCATATTACATATAATTAAACAAAATTGTTGGTTAGGTTATAAATAATTTAGCTTTTCAAGAGAAGGATTAACATTAGAATGTATGAGTGTGATTCAAAGCAATTTCCCTATTACATATACATATAGGTGATATCAACCAGTATTATTTCTTGATAGTGACATTAGGAAAAAGAGTGGCTGAAATGCTAAGTTCTAGTCTATGTGTGTCGGCATTGCTTGAATTGCCTTTGTGCATAATTGTTGAGTTTTGATATAAAAATTGCTGTCAATTTTTGATAATACTTCATCAGAGTTTAAACATGGATCAACCTCATGACCAGCATTGAAAAAATGTCCATGCATGCATCAGTTGAAGGCAATCAATGTCTTTCAATTGTTTGTCAATGGTGATCAATATCAAAGGTATACATGGGCATATACAGCAGAAGTAATTCCCAACAAATTGGCAGATTGATTTTTCCAGTCAAAAATGTGCAAGTTACAAAGACGGAGCACCACAATTATTGGGATTCAGAGAGCTATGAATGATTGGGAGAATTATCCCTATAATCTACCTCCTGCCTCAGTATTCATATTGCTTTATATACTGAAGCATGTATCTATTATTATTTGTATTTCTCTTCTTATAGAAAGTGATGGAGAAAGCAGGCTTGACCAACAGAGGGCTGATGTGTGTTTGGAATGTTAATGAGCCTTCAAGACCACAGAAGTAAGCTAGTATTCATCACCCCTCCCCCTTCCCCTTTCCATTGACCATTCATTGATAAAAACCTTAGATGTTTCAATGTCAGAGTGGGGACATTTTTAGGAATTCCTATCATTACTAAATGTATGCAGTTTTGTGGTAAAGCAATATAAGGAAACCGCAAAGTTGATCTCTGCTGCAAGAGATTAATTGTAATTCAATGAAAATTACATTTTTTAAAATTTTGTTATAGTTTTTGGAGGGCGAGCTTTAAAAGTGAGTTTTCCTTTCAATGATGGTTATGTATTTTATCTGTTTGATTATGTTTTTTTTTACCAGAACTGTTTCTTAGCATTACTGAGCTGAATTGATCACTGCTTCCATGTTTTTTTCTTCCCCTCTGTGTTCCTCTGTACTTCAGTTTTTAAAATTTGAAATCAATTTATCAAGCATGGTTTATTCCATGGACTGGTTCAGTTTGACTCTGATTTTAGGAGCATATGTTTTATAATAATCTAATGATAATCATAGTGTGGTACATAATATTATCTTTGGTAACATTTGTTCTCTT
The DNA here is from genome assembly GCA_037976565.1 of Mesocentrotus franciscanus. Classification (NCBI taxonomy): domain Eukaryota; kingdom Metazoa; phylum Echinodermata; class Echinoidea; order Camarodonta; family Strongylocentrotidae; genus Mesocentrotus; species Mesocentrotus franciscanus. The sequence continues at coordinate 4,218,994 of CP137666.1, read as the reverse complement.
GTAAGGATTCTGGTGTTGAAATCCATGCCTACAACATGTGCCTTCAGTCCATCCAAGGCAACAATGGCTTTCTGTGGAACAGTAAGTTTTCTTTTAATTCAGCGATGATATTTCCCTATCTTCTCACATCTTTTGATGCGGTATTTACACCTAAATCAGCTGATTAAAGGATGACATTTTACATTTGTAATTCCATATGTTAATGAGATACAAATGCCTAGTCACATGCCCATTTTAAACTAATCATTTTAGTAAGATATACCTGTATGTCATAATATTATAAAAATTTTGCATGTCTTATCCTAATAGGCTGATGGTTTGATGTGGGATCTGAGATCTAGAGATGGTGTGTGTGTTGTTATATTATGAAGCAAATTTGTCTACATACCCAATTCAATTAGCATTTCCAATGAATCTGTATTTGTCCAGGCTACTGGCTCTGTATGTGTATGGCATCTGAGAGATATGTGTGTTGTTATAGTGATATTATAAAACGTGTTTGCCAGTATGTCCCATTGAACTTCTTTTGAATCTCTCTTTATCCTACCTAGGCTGATGGCTCAGTATGTGTTTGGGACCTGAGAGAACCCTCCAGCATGCATCAGAAGTGTGAGTTTGGTTGGGGCCATATTATGGTCAGAGTACCAACCTACAGTACAGAGGCTGGTTGCCCGGATGAGAGCCACCATAGCAGAGTGGTTGCTATGCAACCCATCGTCAGTGCAGATGATGCGCAGAAGGCCACATCCAAGTCCAACTTGGGTGGTAAGTTAAAGGCAGAATGAAGTGAAAAGTTGCTGACATATGTTCATCCTTATATATGAAAATGATTTGGCAATTCTATAATTCTAAAATGTGTTCCACATGACATTGACCAAGGAAAGTAATTTAAAAGAGGATCATTAATCAGTGGTCAGATCAAAGGATGGGTAAAGTAAATGGTTAAAAGACTTCAGTCTTACGGGAAATATTGAACAGAATCACCCATTTCCAGATTAGAATTGTATTTTATAGGGCTATACTCTCTTCTTTGGTAGCAGCCATTATTCTATGGGACAACGAAGGGATTTAAAGTAATTAGCATGCATGGACTCAACCCTCCCATGCACTGTTTGATTTTGTATCCTGGTATGTGTAAATTACCTGTATTGTCTAATACACATTCAAAGGGCTCAAACAGGTGATAAATATGGTACCTATATGTAGTACCTTTGATTGGTCTTTTGTCATGAAACATGACAATGAGTTGAGTGTAGTAAGTCCATTAACCTGTGGGATGTATACCATCACATGGCGTATATGTATCGTCAAAATGTGAAGATTAAAGATAAATCAGAAGTGATCATAGGAAAGAAAACAGTGTAATTTTTTTTTATCTCTTAATGTCATCTGAACAACAGTAACAATTAATTAAACTATACTTTTCTGTTTTCTTTCTTTTGTAGATGACTCAGTGGGATTTTCCTTTCAGCTTGCAACAGTAGATGAGAAAGGAACCATCAGTTTCTGGGTATGTTATTAGTATCCACTTTTCTCTTTCTCTTTAAGATTTTATATTATTTTATCAGATATGAATATAAACGTATGAGTGATATGAGATAGTGCCATATAGGTTATAGTTTACCCTTTTGGATTGTATTTGTTGCAACTAACTTCAAAGCATTATGGGGCACCACATACGTGTACATGTATTTCATGGACACAGACCTTGTTCTCATATCAGAAGAGTTTAGAGTCATAGTCAATACTTGACTCCATGATTTATCTAGCATACACATTACATATTCAGTGTCAGCACCCCCTTGTTCGGATTGTTATGTCAATTTATGTATTTATCATGTCTTTAATTGTAGGTTGTCATAGAGATTGATAAGCCTGATGATGCTGGTTCAGAATCTGATCTTGGTAAGTATCTTTCCCTGTATGATAATACATCAAATAACTGTTGAGAAAAATTATCCATATCACATTTCATTGATTATTGCCGATGATTTTTTACTCAAGAATACACACTTTTAATATTCTAATGTTCCATCTTCTACATGTACTAACCTACAGAATTTTAGCCAGTTGGAGCAGTATAACTTTTGTTAGTCTGTTGTCCATATTGTCTGATTGACTGGGTATAACATGGAATAGGAGTGCTGTGAAATCTGTAGTAAACTGTAGACAGGGATTATATTAAGTTATCATGAAAATGATTTACAGCTTTTATTTGATATAACTCTACTTTCTTTAAAGGTTTGGTACCTGGTGGCAGAATCAAACTCATCAAAAGTTCATCAATACAGCTTCAGATCCCTCTCAGGTAAGCTATAAAAGTACTCTGTACCTATTCAGATGGATTGACCCTCCCGTATTTCATATTTCTACATTTAAAAACTTGGTAAAGTATTTTGAAAAGAAATCAAGAGCCCCAGTCAAGCAAAGCTTGCTTTTTAAAAATTCCTTGTAAATGGGAAAAGGGAATGAAATGGCAGGAATGGCCAATTAATACATAATAATTGATTCATAGAAGATTGCTTTTAAAACCATCATTTGTGTCTATGCAAAGTCTCATGCAGTGTAAAGAGTAATGAGTGAATAATCTCGGCTTCTCTGAGAACAAGTTTGATTTATGCTCACACACCAAAATGACTGCTTGTTCTGTCTCTTTAGTACATGTGACGTCAATGACATTTTCAAAACATTCATGTACTATATAAACATATATATATATATATTCTTTATCATAGGGAGCTTGGGTCTATCTACCAGCTAAAGGTGACTGATATGCAGCTCCTGCCGTCCAACCCAAATCACTTCTTTGTTGCAACAGATGCAGTAAGTACATGTACCACCATATTATACATATCATACAATTTTATTTTCAAGAATTCATACATGTATTAATAAAATTATCTGCTTGTGGTTTACATCAGTGCATAGAAATTCATTCATAAGTATGAAACTTAGAGTTAGAGAATAAGTATAATATTTGAATACCCAAGTGGGTAAATGATGTATAGTTTATGGAGATAATCCAGATCCAGATACATTTAAGTCTATGACATGGAAATGGTGGTATGTAATATTTGAATACTTGGAGATGAGGTGCACTCATCCTATATTGTATACTCTCATTCATGAATTCATGAACCAAACCATGCACTCTTGCTTTGATTTATGAAAAGTGATCACCAACTCGAAGTGACACCTTATTTCATACAAACAATACACTATATTGAGTAGGGAATAGGAGGATCTCCAAAGGTTCCCCATCTGTACGTTGCCAATGCATGGTAGCCAGGCACATAACTTTTAAGCATAATTGATCAAAAGCAAACTCTAAGCAAACTCTATTGATGATATCTAACCTTTTTCTTTGTGCTGATGTTCCAAATTGTTTGAATGGATAAATCACATACATCAATTAGTGTTAGTAAAATCTTGTTTTAATGTACTATTGATGCATTTCATGTGCAGGGTTTTATCTCACATGGAGCACGAAATACAGAGAGGGTTTCTCCCAAGTACTTTTGGGTTAATGACGGTAAGGATAAAATTAATCTTTGTTTTCATCACATTTCTAATGAAATCAAAGATTCTATGGTGTAACTGTCAAACTACAGAATGTAAGGATAATACTGATTGAATGAGTTCAGAAGACTTGGGTTAGGGTTTGTCTGGAAGTTTGCATTATATTGTTGAAGTGTACCAATCAGATGCATAAATAATTTGTGTATAGCTAAAATGTATAAAATCAACCTCAAAAAGAGAGCTGGCATTAAAACCCCACGCATTGTATTTAAACTGCATTGTCTCTTAGTTTGTAGATTTAATATTCCAAGCTCATATTTTGAAGACAGAACCCTAACCCTTACTGGTACATCAAAAGCAAAAGATGTTTTGGTGATTGGAACACTTTAAGGAATTAAACCAAGAATTACAGTACATATTCATGCATGGGTAGTTTTCTAAGTACAGCAATGGCAACACTTACATGTAGTATAAAGTATTATGATTTAGTCAAATAGCATACACTCCCTCATTTGGGAACTTTCATCTATGTATTTGGTTATTTCTTGCCTTTGCAGTGTTGTGTTTATACTTTGATATTCAAATCAGTGTTCTGGACTTTTTTCAGGTGTACCTGTTGGAGTCAAGTGCATAGATTTCTCACCATTCGATCTCCCTTGCTTTTTGGTAAGTTGAGTTAAACCACTATGTCCATAATTGCATTCGTCCATATGCTGACCAGTTATTTGTAACTTGCCAGTTCTGCCTGTTAGCATATTTAAAGATTGCTTGTATATATAAAGCACATTGGTTTTCAGTATGGTCTTCCATATGTCTGTATTTTGAACTGAAACATGCATGATTCGAACGAGTAATTTAGGTTTATGTATGTTTGAGAAATATTAATAAAGGGAAAGGTATTGATCAGATGTAAATTAGATTCAACACTAATGAATGAACAAGAAGTGCAAGAAGCAACTATTAAAGCATACTCTCTCACATCTCATATTGCTTATATAGGGAAAGGGAAAGAGGGGGGAAATAGGCCGGGACCAGATAGTTTGAAGCAAATTACCATGTCTTGCTTTGTAAATACACAATTTCTCAAGAAAAAATTGTGAGTTGCAATATAAACTCCACTTATTTCATTTGTTAGGCTTGATTATATCTCCTTATTCCTGTCATATTTTCACCCCAAGGCTGCTAGTGGAGATGGAAGTATACAACTCTTTAGTATAGAGAGAGGTAAGTTACTACAGGAATAGATATTAAAAAGGCATATTTTAGCATTTTGGTTTTGCATGTGTATTTTTTTTTTGTATTTCATGTTTTATTTCATGTGTATTTATAATAAATGACAACTTTTTGTCATTGAAATCAATACATCCAACAAGGTCAAATGAACAATAAAAAAGGGAAATTGAGAAATAAATGACCATAAACTTGAAAACCTAAATATTATTTGATATTTATCAAATAGTATGATGTCACAAGAAAATACTGGAAAATTTTCATTGTGCTCTTTTTCCTTCAATACTGACAACCTTACTCCGGAGGACATCAAAAAATGTATTCTATTCAAATTAGAAGGTCAATTTAGCAGTAAATCCACCTTTGAAAATGTATATGCTAATATGATCTTCATTGATAATCTCCTCTGTTTATTGAGTCATATCATCAAAGATGCATTCAGAAATAAAGGATAGTTAGCCAATTACTTATTGGAACCACGTGGTCCCTGAATGAAGCCTTTGGGAATTAACCAACAAGTTTGATGTTCTTGTGCTGTTCATAATTCCATCCTTTGATTATGTTTGCTAGGTACCCCACTTGTGAGTTGGCCCAATTCCACACAAGGAATGGCCATAGTAGCCATATCTTGGTCCAGATCAAGACCATCGGTCTTCTATGTCATGGACATCACATCCAAGGTGTATGTCTGGGAGCTATTGGAGAATGACTCTGGCCCTGTCAAGACAGAGCAGTTTACACGTGGCAAGTAAGTATATGATACAGATATGATTTATGTTTGTACTACATGTGTTTGTTGAATGTACTTGTACCGGTAATTCAAATTTCCTGGGACTCAATAAATGTAGAAAAACTTAATATATGGTTCTATTAGAAGAAAGTTGAAGACAGTTTTGACAGTGCTTCTTTGTATGTTTGAATGGGAGCAAAAAAATTGGTAAATTGTCTTGCAATTAACCAGATGAAAATTAACTCCATGGGAGGTTAGAAAGAAATGCAGTTACTGCAATGACATATTTAAAGTAATACATCATCCATGCTGTTCTTATATTCATTCTTTATATATACGACGTGTGAGGGGGTGTTGCATATTCTTCAAGATGTAAGCCCGTTTCTATTTGGTAATAAATTGTTGTATAAAAATGAAATTTGTGTGAAGGCAATTAGAAGGGAATAAAATCCATGTACTGCATACACAGCTGTGGCTGATCCCTATTTACATGTACATGTATATTTCACTTGCTTTGTGCTTCAGATTACTTAAGCACAATGTTACATTTATGTATTATTATCAAATTGCCATTGTGTCAATTTCAAAGCACTCAATTCACCCACTATCAACCAAATGTAAATGTTTGAATGTTGATGTGAAAGACATACCTAATAATCTGCACATCTTGCGAGTACTATTGAGATGCCTTAACTATTTCTATTCCAGATTGTCAGCTCTTGCTTTAGCCAATGATCATGCGGCTACAGGGTGGGGTGTAGCAGGCAGAAAACCAGAAATGGTAAGTAACTATGTAATGAAAGTTACACTGTTGGAAGTATATTTATTATCACCTAATTCTTCCTAATAATACTCTGTACTCTACAGAAAGCTAGAAAAGATTACATTTGCTTAATTAATATGGTGGCACTGTTCGAAATATGTCTACCAGTCTTACAATCAAGTTCATTCTGTTAGACAATAAACCGGTTTTGTAACATGTTCAAATTTTTTATGCATACTTTTTAAACAAAGTTTGTTCTTGAAAATCTGCTTGCCCAAGGCTTGCTGACATAGCAACACGTAATGAATGCAGACTGGATTCCAAGTAATGTAGTTCATTAATTAATTACAGGTTAATGGAATAACTCATCACCAGGTCCCGGGGAAAGAAACATCCATAAATATGAATATGTTAGTTAAGCAGTCTATAAAGAATTGGCAATGATGGAGTAATATAATGTATGTGGTAGAAAATAAAATTCATTATTGAGATGAATGATTCTGATGCATATAGTCAGAGTAACATGACTGTGTTATGCGTTTGTAAGATTATTGGTAGTCTCTCAAGTAACTTATTATATGAATTAATTGTGTTCATTGACAAATAAAGAAAAATAAGGGACACAATTCAATATTTTAGAGAAGGAATTCTGCTTTAGCTCCCAGTGTTTGAGATTGGCTGCAAGATCAGCATTTGAATGAAAAACAAGTCAGATAAAAAAAAGGAAAGAACCAGGAAAGATTTGAATCTACAACTTGTACTGCTATCGAAACAGGTCATTTCTTATCCATGGCATATCTAATAAGATCTAAAAGATGTGTAACATATAAAACTAAAATTAAAAACATACATGTAGTACCTAGTCCAAATTCAATGTGAGTTTCATCGTTGTTAAAGGTTGATTTAGTGGGCCCACTATTTGTTGTCTTTTATTCCAGATTATCACTGATGAGATGGGTTCTTTGGATGTGCATCTTCTCAACTCTCGATTTTCTACAGCCACTGCCAGTGAATTAGATTCCTTCAGTGATCTCCTAGAGCAGCTCATATGAAGAGAGGAACATTGTCGGTTGATTACAGTAGTTGAAATACCATACAACCAGAAACTTTCATGTGCATGAAATATTTACAAATTTCCGAGTGGTTCAGATTTCTTAAAGTTTCATGCCGTGAAATGATTGATTCACAATTGACGGAACACTACATGATTACAATTTGTGAAAGATTCATGCTGTTGAATTGGCCATCCTTTGCGTCATGAAAGTTTCCGGTTTGCAGTAGAGCTAGCTTCTGGGAATTTGATGCTTGAGTTTCTTGCTCTTTCTTTACATTTTCTTCTGAGAGAAACCCATTTACTTATTGCATAATTTTTGCATTCTAATTTTATAGGTGTTTTGTCAAAGAAAACTGGTGACATGCCATTCAATTCACCTGTTTTGTATTATATATTCTATATGAGTGGAATCTATGCATACAATAGTAGTTGCCATGTTGAACAAGTCTCATGTCAGCTTTAAAGTCATCATGTGTTCTAGTAGTATGTATAGAATTTGAATGCATTGAAAAATGGGGAAAATGTTACTCAAGCCAAAGGTTCATTACGTAGGTGAATTTATTCATGTGTTTTTGTGTGTATTTATTACAAAGGTAGCTTTGAGGTACCTCAAGATGTAAATGAAACACATATTATGGGCATCTCTGTTTTACATGGATCGACACATTCATTTTGTTCACTTATGAATGAAAAAAGAATATGCTTTAATGATTTGTTTCAACTCTATCAAGGATAGAATTACCATTGACATGTCAGTTCTAAAACCTTTTAAGCTTTATAGCATCTTGAACTCTACTTTATACAATTTAATTTAAGTGTTGTCCACCAAACAAAGTATGTGTGCAATTAAATGTAAATTGTAGGGACATGTATGTTGATACATCTAATGCACCTTGATTTTCTGTTCCTAAAATGTACATATTTGTAGAAAGAATTCTTTACTGTCAAATTCTATTTTCCATAGCAGTATTCAAACATGTATTCTCTATTTTGTCAAATACATGCACTACAATCAAATTTAATCAGAATGCTGAAGGGCATATAGCTGCTATCATCATTTAGGCCTTTCAGTAAGGGGGGGTGCATTTTCAGCCAGATTACATTTAGAATGAGAGAAAGTGACTTCTTCACTTCTTATTTACTTACAATTAAAAGAATTCTACCTTGATATATTTTGTGAAAAATGTGTACATCTATGTCAATAATGAAGAGAATTTACATATTATAAATATATTTGTAAATAGTGTAAGCATTTTGTAAATGTGTGACCATTAGAAAAAGAAGTATAGAAAAGAGGAAATGGAGAACCTATTAGAGTAAAAGCTCTGTTGAACACAGACCAGTTGTAAATCTCTATTTATGTTAAATGGAAAAAACACTATTCTCTTCTTATCAAGAGCAGAGATCCAATGTTGTTCAGATGGTATTGCCAGAAACCATCCATAATACAGGTCATACAGCTAGTAAAAGAGTTTCTGGATGAAACACATTATCCTGCAATGCTATGTGGTGGTGCCTAGCTATGATAGAGGAGGGAGGTGGGGTAGTAATTACCATTATTACCCGTATCAGACATCTGAGCTGGTCATTTACAAAACCGTATTGCCCTAGTTTTCATTAGCAGTGGGAACGGAAGGGTATATTCTTTGTATTTTCCTTGGTCTCCCTGCCTGTATAGACTTTGCGTGTAGAGACGAGTGAAAATATAGTTTCATATTGACCGCGCCGTATTTTGTAATTTTCATTGCGCATCTATTATGCGTACGAGAACCTGCGCACTTTGCGCGCACTTTATTGTGACGTGATAATCACACCAAAGGCATACTGTTTGCAGTGTATCGAAAATTTCTTCAAGCATTGGATACACATGCAGTGCTGGTTTGACAAAGTTTGTTCAGTTCTTTGAGATTGTCATGGTGGATATCTGTATTTGCTCTAGATGTCCGATTTGAATAACAATAAAAATATTGACTGGCTTTACTTTCGGGGGATATCAGAAATATTGACCGCGCTAAAACCATATTGCCCTCGTCTTTCGACTCGGGGCAATATGATCTGAGCTTGGTCAATATTTCTGATATACCCCTCAAGGCCAGTCAATATTATATAATTATATGCCACTCCGTCATTCACATACCATCTGTTCAGAGCAAGAAGGGCATTAACTCATTTAACATCATTTTATACATGCAGTGTTTAACCCCCTTCTGGCTCTAAGCAGACAATACATTTTTTATGGATTAAGGAAAAAAAATTATCTCTGTATCTAATTTGTTAAGCAAGGTCACAAAAGAAGATGAAGGTTCAACTCTTATTTAAGAATTTTACATTCATACTTCCATTAATTTTTTTTGGTTTAAGTTACAGAAATTCTCTCCTTTTCCTTCCTCTATGCAGATGCAGTGCTAATATTGTACACGAGTATCTAGGTTTCCTGTTTTGTTCAGTCACAGCTACACATCATTTCACTATCGAGTCCTAGAACACAAATGATGATAAAACTAGTGCAACTATTCACTAATACCATTGGCAACATCAGCTCATGTTTTGGTAAATTCTATTTTTGTGTGATATGTTGTTTTGCTGACTGAATAAAATCTGTTCGTCAGGTGTCTCCTACTTGCAATGTTTCTTGCATTTTGTCATTCATGTGTATGTTACAACGGAATATTCTTTAAAATATTGACAGGATATGTAGGGGATAATGAGACAATAATGATTCCCCTCGTATTCAAATTGGCATGTCTATGAATGGAATCCACTTTGCATACATTAGTTGTTTCAATGTTAGGCAAGCCCAAGTGTAGGCCAAGAAATTAGTCAAGATTTGCCCATCATATAACAACAAAAAATGGGCCAGTCAATATCATTGTTTTTTCACTTCATAGTGTTTCAGGAACAAGTTCCCAAATGATAGAAGAACAGGGAATATGCATGTTATTGACCAGTTAGTACCATACATATTTGTGATGGGATGCATAAGTATGATAGTCTATATTTTTCTTTTCAAAATTAAAAAAAGGCAAATAACATAAAACATAATATATAAGATATATGCAACTGCAATCACAACGCCGGGCAAGGTAATTGTCAAAGAAATTATTTTTTATTCTATCTTAATGTATTTTTGGTACATTTTTGCAATTTACAGCATATACATTTATCTATTTCTTTTTTCCATAAAAAGCAAACAAACTGAAATTTGATTGGATACATGAGAAATTAAATGGCAGTATATGATCATTACAAGTGAATATGAATATTTATTTTGCATGCAAAAGAGAACATAATACAAAATTAAGCAAAAAATAATCGACTATGAAAGTCAATATTTTGTCGTAAACAGAACCTACTTCAGACAAATATGCCAGACTAAGAGAGTAATCGCAATGCAGATCACATTTGTAATCTACAAGTTACCCTACGTTATCACAGATGCACTAACTTTCCATTTTATCTATCTAAAAAGTAAATGGAAGGTACTTTTTTTTTTTAATCGTTTACAAGAAAATGATCTGTCAGTACATTGACATCAGACTTGGCAACTTTTGCACTAAAAAGAAAGGGGCCTTTCTTACAAAGAGAGATAAAAGGGTAAACAATGAAAAGAGAGAGAGAGAGAGAGAGGGCAGAGAAGGGAGAGAGAGAGATCTTGTAAATTTCTAAATTATGTGGTTTAAAGATGAAATAATGAATAAAACAATCCATGTAGTGTCTATTGATTAATACGTACATGTGTCTACTCTTTTTTTCTAAACCTAAACTTCAGATAGCATTGGATCATATCCCATCATAAAAAGTAAACGAGTGATCATAAGACAATTCATGAAATACAAAAAAACAAGAAAAATGTTTAATAAGACACAACAAGAGAAGTGGATTTGGTAGCACATGTGAAAATAAAGTTAAGAAATGAAAACTAAAACTCTTGAGTATACAATATACAACCATACGGAATTACACATTAAGTACACAATGTGTGGATGTCTCCTCTAATATCAGCTACTAAATTCAAATTTTCAGGAAAAATAGGGATACAAAGGTAGACAGTGACCCATTATAATATTAGTGATTTTTTTTTCTCAAAATGCAATCTTTGTACACAAATATAAAATGTTAAATATACAGATTTCTAATCAGCTGAACATTAAAAAAAGAAAAGTGAACAAAATATAATGATCTTTAAACCCAAAACATGCAGGCTCTTTATAAGACCAAGCATGAAAGTATTGTACAAATATAATTAAAACATAACTATTATAATGAAAAGGCAGTAATAACTAACGAGCCTTTGCAAAATATCTCCGTTGTAATTTGATCACATGACATTGTCATTTCTTCAGACAAATAAAAAAAAAAAAAAGGAGAGAAAAGGCTGAAGTTTAAATCATAGTTGGAATGAACGAGAAATTTTTTGATAGAAACAAAGAATAAAAAATCCTTGTTTTCTTGGTGACTGGGAATTTTAGATGATGCAGCTGAAAGTTAATCATCTGCTCTGGAGTTAATGCAAAGAATAATTACATACTGACTATGGCGCAAATATGATAGACAATATAAATTAGAAGTACTGTAAAGCCCAACATATTGATTTTGCGTAAAAAGAGTAACATTTTTTTTAATGGAAAGAATGATTAAATCATAAATAAAACGGCTAAGCCAAGAATTCTTCGTAATTTGAGAAATACAAATACTTTTGGTTAGGAATAACATCTTGTATGTACAAATCAACTTCTTTCTGATCTGAAATAAATAAATATAAACATAAACATGAAATAAAATCACTCATGAGAAATAGTTGAAGTTGATGAAATGATCTAAAAATCACTCCTTGACCCATTCCAGGATGTCAAATTGACTTCTCCTTGATCCGAGTCAAATAAATTGGAATTATCTGTAACTCTAGCAGCACTTTAATCCTCTAAAGCAGAAACATAAATTAACAAACATGCATAAATTAAATCAAACAAAAAGAAACAGTGTACCATGTAAGTAATAAACAATAAGTAAAATAAGAATAATGTATTAGACAGACATTGTAGCAGTTAAAATATAACAATAAATGTGAGTCATCTCTGACTCCCTGTTATTGCTTTCATGTCGTAACTAGGAATAACAAACAGGGTATCGTTTCACGAAACTGTCATAACTCCAAGTTCACTGACATCCCATTGAAATGTGTGCTTTTTTTAACAGACGCATTTCAATGGGATGTCAGCAAACTTTTACTTAGGTCTAAAATAAAAACTTGTTGTATTGCCCTTTGCGACCGACCCAAAAATCTGAAAATCTATTTTTTTTTTAACCGTTTTTTTAGATTTTTTTTATTAATATAAAAAGATATGTATTTTTTTTGTTTAAATGGGATATAAATGCATAAAATTAAATTATTCCCAAATTCTCACTCGTCTTCTGCCCTAGTTTCAAAATCCTACTACTGTAAACATGCAAGTAGACCCCGGCCTCGTGTACGTGTTTATACCATGCACTGCACCAGCTAGAAACCAGGGAGATTTGGGCGACGGTCGCTGTTTAGAGTTTTCTACGGAAAGGCTCACAACACTTTTATTTTCATGACACATTTTGAAGGCACTAAAAAGCATTGAAAATTTACGTACAGACGAGATGAAAGGACATATACATCGAGACAAATTTTAAATTTTTCATCAATTTGGAATCCGTTGATATATTGCCTGACAGTCTCAAATCGAGCTCTCAATTGGTGGTCATTCAGTGCTGTCCGCCGTGAATTAAATGCCGTGCATGCGCAGTGTTGAAAACCAACTTTGTCAGCTGAGAAGCACAGAGTGTCATAGTAGGTCCATGGTTGTCTCAACCATATACTGGTCTCAACACAACATTGCAAACCATGGATTGTTATGAGGTGAAAAAGATATGAATGGAATGATGACGCTGAAACACATGTATTAAGCATTAAAAACTGAGAAATATCAGTGGGAGACAAAAAAAAAACTTTTCCGACCGACCGACCCATGTTTTGGCACCTAAAGGGCAATACAACAAGTTTTTTTTTAGGCCTTATGACAGTTTCGTGAAACACTGCCCAAGTGTGTCAAAACTTGACTCTGGTTAATTTCTTCAGAATTTCTTACATATTGATTTGAAGTGTTTTCTGCTAGTAGGCATATACTATCCCTCTAAACATCCAATGCCTGGTAAGGTTATATGGCGAGAAAGATACGACTCCCTGAACCCATAGATATATGTGCATGTGTGACTTGGAATGAGTTCTTTAGAACAGTTAGTTACTAATAATTATACATATACACTTATTCAGGAGACTGCCAATTTGAGAAGAAAAATAATACCTATTATATACCTCACTTTAGAAATCTAGCCATCTGATTGGTCGAAGTAGGAGTCGTGATTTCAAGCCATGCCCCACTCACACCCACTCACAGGGAATAGTTAGAGCCCACAGGGCCTAGTTAAAAGTTTCTACCCTCATCCACATCATCCTGCGATCCCCATTGGCTTACTTAGTTTGTGCGGGCGCGCGGCATTCCATACATTTTGTGCCGCGATTATTTGGTTGCTATACAGTACAGCGTAGACGACCGCCGATCTCGATTGTAGCTAGGCCTAGATCTACATGTAATGACGAGATAACGCCCCTTTGGAAATATAGAGAAAAACCTGCTCTTTCATATGACACCTCATTTTTTGAGTATCACCTTCAGGATCACAAGCAATGAAGGTTTGAATCTTGATTTTTAATTTATTAGTTTGGGATTAGTTTGACCAATTTGGCACGATCGCTATGCACGTAAACTGCATAGGCTTATAATGCGTACAATCTCAATGGCCAACTGAGCTACCTAAGTTTATCAACACAGATTTGATTACCATGATTGACCTTGTATTCTATGATCCTGTTTTCAGTATATAAAAGTTATAATGACTGCTTTAATATTCGAGGCCTAGTTGTTTTTTGGCTTTGGGAGGTTACATCGTGCTATCACCCCTCGGCACGCCTCGGGGTGATAGCACGATGTAACCTCCCCTTGAGCAATAAAAACAACTAGGCCTCTCATAGCAGTCATTATTACTATACTATCTGTCAATATCTATTTAAGTAATAATGTCCTTTACTATTGAAGCACACATTAGGTACACTGATTCTGACATCATAGTCCAAACACAATATTTCTCACTACTTTCAATATATTACCTCTTCTTTGAAGAAAAGAAAAACAGATTAGAAATCTACAATGAAGAAAATAACAATTCTGTTTTATACTTCTAACTTCAATCAAAAATTAAAGAGATGACTGATCTTCATCTTTGCAACAAACATTGGGAGACAGATCTAATCTGCTCATTTTAACGAAACCTGCTTATCAATGAACGCTAGAAAAGTGGATTTGGCAAGTGATGTCAACAAATAAGATAACACCTGTGTACAAAAAAAAAGAAGCTTTTCCCTGCTGAAATCATATTATGATGCAATTTTTTCAAGAACATAGGAAGAAAATCTGGCCACCTTTCCACTGTATACATGTACATATAGTTCTCTACACTACATGGGCACTGGCTTGTTTCTTCAGAGATTAATCATATACATTGGTAATACCGGTTAAGACCTAGCTCCGGTTCCCATGTGCCATGGTAAATTGACTATAATAAACCGCAGCGAAAAACAAAATGACACAAGTTTAATGCACTTTACAATTCTGTATAGCACGTAGATAAGTGTAATCATATATGGAACTTGCCAATCATTTCCAAATAAAATGGTTTTCATTTTTGATGTGACAGGGTTTTGAGGTGGTTGAACATGTCACATATGAATGCAGCTTAAGCTTAGTACCCATTGGCCAGATAGAAGCCTGGCTTAACTAAGTATCAACTGCTTGTATCCGGGCCAGACAGCTTGGTGTCTAGGTCTGAACCTCCACTGCTTTCTGAGTCTGAAGATACTTCCATTTGTGAGGCTTCATCTAGCTTCACTTTGATGGCTTTGAGTGTGTTAAGGAGGGTAGCGTAGTCAAACTTCCCTCTCTTCTCACCAAATGGATCCTGAAAGAAAGTATTGAATCACTCAAGGCAAACGTTCAGTTGTGAATTGGAGACGATGATGGTGATGATGATATATAAGTTTGGTAGGATGGAAATAGTGTGTAATCTTTTTCATTATGAAATCTTGTACATACAGTCTTCCTACCGCCCACTGTACTTCCGTGACATAAATAATATCCTTTGCAAAAGCCTTCTTGCGGGCAACTGAAAAATTCTGATTTTTCATAAAAAGATGACATGATGTTCACAAAAAGGGGCAACATTTTTACCTGCATGGGTTGGCCTGTTAGATGCATCCTGTCCTGCACAGTGGTGATATAGTAATCATAAAAATCAGGGAATGATGTTCTGTTTACTTGCCTGGCAAGAAATAGAGAGAAATGGGAGGAAAACAAGAAAGTGAATCTAATTGGTGTGTAATAAAACATTCATACAAAAAAAAAATGAATAGGTACAGGAAAATTGCATCAAAAGGTATTTTCTATCAGTGTCATTAGAGCATTACTGCATTATAGAGATTTTTGCTCAGTGACAAAATAGGCTTATATTATACCTAAGAATCTTATAGATACATGTACATTTCAAAAGGAAAACTTCAAGAAAACTCATGCCTTGTCTTAAGTTTTAAAGTTGATACTTATAGGAAATAAAATCAAATAAATATAGTTTAATTCATAATTGAATGAGTTATTAAAGCAATTTATGCAGCTAACATGCCATGAAAGTGTGCAGTTTTGTGTTTTATGAAAATCAAATTTCACTAAATTGACTCTATCCTGACCTACGAAATCGCCTAAGGGAAAGTGGCTTTGTGAGTGACGTCAGAGCCGGATATGCTTCACGCAGCTATAGGGACTAACTGCGATCTACACACAAATGTTCATAGAGTGGATGTCAGTCCACTCTCTCAAAACGATTGAAATATTGCCTGAATGGTCAATATCTGACATAAAGTTGTCCTCTCCCGTCCTGAAACATATCCTAATGTCAATATTCATGTCGTTATTGGCATTGAAAAAGTGACAATATCCGTAAAATAACTGTTTACAACTCAACTTTTTCACCGGCTTTAGCTTGGCAGCTGAGCTGTATGTACACGGAGATAGTATGAAAAATCAACCTAGCTGTGTTTCAAAACAAAATTACCTATAGTAGAATCATGTTCCGAGGTGGAATTTCCTTTGACATACCAATGAATAATGTTTCTTCTCCATTTTCATTTGTCGATAACTATAATTCCATAGAATAGTGTATTTCTCGCCGTTTTGTTTTGGTTTGGTTTCGTAAAGTTTCGTCTATCGCGACTGAAATGCAAGCGTATAGTACTGTGTGTGTGCGGTGTGCAGTGCAGTCACGTTTACGTGTGTTTTGATGTGCGCGCAGGTAATATAAATCCGCCAGCGATACTAAATTCAATCAGCGATCAGCCGTGTAGGTAATGCGGCTGCCAAGAGCCGCACTACTCGCAGATGAATCGTAACAACAGCAGAATCGCCTCGATTTTCCAGCTAATCTAGCCGTGATACGATCGACTAAATGAAATATTCTTCGATTTGTTTGAATTTTATTTTATTCATAATAATGATCAAATCAATACTAACTTTTTTTTTCATAGTGGAAGAGGTGAAGTCTCCGACTGATATGTCAAAGTGAAACTACATGGTGGTAAAAATCGCCGGCACCCAAATCCCCATATACACAGCCATATAGTTTCACCTTCTTTTTCCCCATTTGTCAACGTTTTTATTTCACAAATAATACATTTCTTAGAATATCAAGATGGAAATATTAATGAGAAGTAACTTACAAACGATGTTGTATTATAATTTATTCTATAGTAAGGGTAATAACACATAAGTTGAAGCTGTGTTTTCAGCCTTATTATGTTATACATGCATTCTACTAGATACCCGGAAGTGGCACACTAGCCACGCCTCCCTTTTCCTACGTCACAGCTAAAGGCCGTTTCGGATGACAATAGGGCAAATTTGTCCCAGAGAATAGGGTGATTGTTTTCACCCTAATTTCGCTTTTTTGGAAGTGTTATATTGTTTGAATGTCATCCAAGCTCATTGTATGGCTTATAAGCTTTCTGTAGATATGAATATCTCATATTTAGGGCTCTTCTATGAATATCAACTTTAAAGGCTTCACTTTGCAGACCTAATCCTCATTGGGACAATAAACCCATATAGAGTAAACATGTGAATCATCACACAATCCTTATCACTTTTATAGAAGACATGTATCAAGTTGCACCATAGTATTACTACTACTACGTCAAGCATACTTGCTCTGACTGATAAGTTTTTTCCACTTGGTTCTCTTTGGAAGTTCCTGCCTTGCTTAACAAGTTTCTTTCTCTAAGAGAGAAAAAAACATAACATGACAGATGAAACAAAATCACAAATATCTCCACTAAAATGGTTAGTCATAATTACTCTAAAGGGCATAATTCCTAATAGAACGGGGCTTCCAACCTAATAATGCTTTGTTGGAATGAAAGAAAAGGGAAGAATTGACAAAAGACACATGAAAGTTCTTACTGTAGTTCTGCAGGTATGTGTTTACTGGGATGTTCAATCATATCACATACTGCTACCCTGACAGTTTCATGACGGATGCAATCATTATATCTCTGACAATCACCAGGATGGCGCTCCTAATAAAACAAACAAACAAAACAGAATTATATTGTTTAAGTCATCACATCATTCTAAAATTCTGGACACACTACAGATCAATTAAGATAAAATGTACACGAACATCAACTTCTCGAAACACTGAAACTTACAAATCGAAACCTCAAAAACTGAACACCAAGATAAAACCCCTGTGTTCATTTATTTTTATTATTCTATCATATTTTTGTCTGGCCATAAACTACACATAAAAGCTGGACTAAATAAAACTACATTTTTTTTTCTTTCTAAATTGCAAAGTGACTCTCAATCAATTGCAATTAAATTACTCAAAATTTGCATTCAAATGCAACTTTTTATGCAAGGAACCAACTGATCATAGGTCAATCCAACCAAATCCAATCCAAAGAGGATTTTGTATAGTGCCATTTTCTTGCTGTTACAAGGCAAATTATCTTCTACATTCTAGAATACTGCTATTTTGTGGCACATCAATTTATGGGAAAATTATAAATAAGCTTATCTTTTTACAAGTTCAAGTTCAAGAATCAGGGTCACTAATATCTAACTAATTCCCTTTTTATTTCATGCTTGCAAGGAGACATTGTGGTTAACTATAGGTGTTTTTGCATTGCAATAATACAAATATGAAGGGCGTGTTAATGAACCATATGTACACAAAGGCTACTTATTTATTACGGTGCACAGTGCAAAAATTTGACATGATCATGTATGAATCGTCTGTACTTAAGAACATCATGTATGTTGCTAAATATATTACTCATTGCGGATGTAGTGTCAAATATAATATCGCTAATGATATTCGTTTGTCTCGCAATGTATGGTCAACAAGGGATCTAAAAGATCACAACGTTTATTGTTATTGTTCCCGCCCAGCAGGCGAGCTGAGCCAGCGGCCAGCTGATTGGTTGAGCACTGTGTGCTTTGGCCAATAGGCCTTGTCCGTTATTGTTCCAATTATTGATCAAATTAATGGACCGTTGGATCTGGCCGCCCGTAGAGTATAAAAGACGCTTGTTTACAATAGATTTTATCACCCGACGAAGTGTTGCAGGCTTGCAGCGGCGCACGAAACGTCGTGATCTTTTAGATCCCTTGTTGACCATGCATTGCGAGACAAACGAATATCACTAGCGATATTATTTTTTGATCATGTATGTTCTTTGTAAATAAAAGTAAAAAGTAAACTCTAACTTGTTCAAATCCTGGTTCATTGTGATATGGTTTCTCATTCATCAGTGACTGTATGGACATGAGCACACTGGATAAGCTCTGAGCTGGGCTCCAGGCTGGGCCTCTCCAAGTTCTATGAACACAACATCAAAAGATATGGGTGGGGATTATGGAAATAAAGATTATGAAAATTGCATGACAAAGACGAAAATAAAAAAAACATAAAGAGGATAATTTGGTGGGAAAAAATTAAGAATGAGAATATCAATTAGTGTTCAAGCATATCCAATACCAGGAAATAGACTGAAAAGAGATAGATGTTGGGTGTCTCAAAATATTCCCCCCTCCCCATTGCAGAAATGATACGCACCATTCTCATTTCTTTACATGTAATTCATAACAAAAATTAGAAAAAGGGTCTTCATCATCAATAGCAAAAGACATGTAAACATACTTCTCCAATATTTCTCCTATTCAATCCTCCCTTTACTGCCATTTCATGGTATGTATTATGATCACAAGTCATGAAGTTATGCTTATTATCAAAAAGAGATTTAAATAATTTGATCATATAAATTTACTTTGTGAAAGCAAATAAGATCAAAAATATTTTGATTAATCACAAATGCTTTAAAAAGATGAACATAATAAAGAACAAGGGAAATGCTCTCGGCGGTCTCGCCTGCATCACACAATTCGATATGATGAAAAATTGAGGTTGGGACATTTTTTCTGGGCAGGATGGCCCATTAGCAGGCCCCCCAAAATGAAATCCTCTGAATATAATCAGCATTTTGAAGTGAATATTGACGAAGAATCATTAGAATAATTATTTACTATTATTTGTACCAAGATTGATAACTTTAATGAAATATGAATAAATAACAAAAATTGATTTATTAATACTCATATTAAGTTGTGAAAACATAATCTATGTCTACTGACCTAAAATGACCTTTGACCTTGACTTTGTGACCTGAAATTTGAGTCATATCATTTGTGATACTTGATGACTCTTGGGTACAAGTTTTATGGAATTTGAACAAACACTTTAGAAATTATGTTGGTGTTGATGCAACAACAAAGTTTGCAGACCTGAAATGACATTTGACCTTGACTTTGTCACCTAAAAGACTAATAACATGATTGGTGATACTTGATAACCCTTATGTTCAAGTTTCATGGAAAAAGAATGTATACTTTCAAAATTATGACAAAAAATTTCAAAATCTTAACCTGATGCCACAATAAAGTCTAAGTTTGTTGACTGGAAATGACCTTTGTGACCTGAAATTCTCTTCACATGATCGGGGATACTTGATAACCATTTAGTTTAAGTTTCATTGAATAAGAACTTATAATTTCAAAATCATATTAAAAATTAAAAAACTTAACCTCAGGTTAAGTTTTTGATGATGATGCCACAACATAGTCTAAGTTTGTTGACCTGAAATGACCTTTGACCTTGATTTTGTGATCTGAAATTCTCCTCACGTGATTGGGGATACTTGATAACCATTTAGTCCAAGTTTCATGGAATAAGAACTTATACTTTAAAAATTATATTAAAAATTCAAAAACTTAACCTTGGTTAAGTTTTTGATGTTGACGCCGCCGTCGCCGCCACCGGAAAAGCGGCGCCTATGTCTCGCTTTTTGCTACACAAGGGGAGACAAAAACATGATCAACTTTACAGCACTCCCAATAATTGATGTAAACATTCTACTTACATTTTTGTTAAATTCATACCAGTGTGCCACATGGCAGCCATTTTAGACCTACAAGGGCACCTGAAAATGTGGTGACCTCTTTTTGCATACAGGTATCACAAATTGTTTTGACTTGTCTTTTGGGGATTTGTGTCCTTCTCCAGAGATTCCTGGATACGCCCCTGCATGCAGTGGCACTCACCCTAGAATGCTGAGGCAGACTTTACCACTCCTGTAGAGGTTTGGATTAAATCTGACAGACCCGTCTCCTGTAGTCATCAACTTGATCCTTGGTGGTCTGATAGGGTAGTCAGGAGGAAACTTGACAAAGAAGTGAAAGAAACCACCTTCATATGGGGTGTCAAATGGGCCTGTTATTAGGGCATGTACCTGCAAGTTCACAAAGAAAAAGGAAATTAGTACTTTGATTATGATCCAAATCTTTTGATTCTCCTTGAAGGCTTCCTCTTCTGCTACCTCTCTCTTTCTCTTCCTCTTTTTTCTGTTCTTACCTCTCCCCAACTTCATTTCTTCAGGATTCAATATAGTCTCTACATATATATGTAGGCCTACACATTCGAGAGCAAATATTTGATGAATTACATTGACACTTAATACCATTTGTAGATTTATAACGTACAAATAAAGTGTGTTCATATATTTCTTATATTCAGATGACTCTAGGTGATCTTTTATCACCCCCCCCCCCCAAAAAAAAAAAATAAATTACTAAATCACTTCCCTGTCAAGCTTTGAGAGAATCAACCATGAAAAGTGACTTGGGAAAAGGTTGTTTTTGTAAATTTGGCTGCAAGTTTACAATAAAATTAATTGATTTTCAATTTTTCATAATAAGAAATAGAAATTGTAGATATTAGTGATAACTAAAAACTGCATGATTGCCTTTGAATACCCAACATTATAGCTCTGGGAAAGAAACATGAGAAAAAGGAAAGCTTACTCTTCAAATAGTAAATTTTATTTAGACCTCTATACGCTCTGAAATCCTCCTCTGTCATGACAGATAAACATTGTAATTGTTCTACTACTCTAGAGTGCCTGTACACTTATGTAGAATTCCAACAAGAAAAAAGTTGTTACCCTGGTGATATCTTCCTCAGGTACAATACACATTCCCAATGGTGGATCTGTGTAGATGTTCATGATGTCCCTGTAATCAGTGTTTGAAAAACAATGATTGTGTCAAATGCATTTCTGAATTATGAAAATTCAAACCAAGTTTAGGATATTTGAATTATAAAAACAACAACCAGACAAACAATGTAATATTGTAAGACTGAAAATACTTTATTTTATTCATACTATGGAGATATCTTCCTCATAGAGTTAAGCTTTCATGGAAATTAAAAGACAGACTGATGCAACATCAATAGCACTCTTTGAGATGACATGTACCTGTATATAGTTTGATAGATCTACCCCCTGTCACAGGAGACAGGCTGGTAGATCCTAAACTATGAGATACAAAGATAAGGAATCATACTTTTCTCTTTAATTTAAACAAATATTTGATTGAGAATCATAACTATTAACTAACTGGAAATAAAAACTGGAAAAGCAATAATCAACACTTTCGGAAAGAAAACAGATCGACACAAACATTTCTTGACATTTTAATCAAAGTACAGCATTTATAAATCTGGTTCTGACCATCATCATGCATGCAATTATTGTACATTTCATGACTAAATTTTCTACTTGATTTTATTGGCCTTAATAATACAAAGATCATAACATTTCATTAAAATATTGATCTAAATAAAACAAACAAACAAGCGAAACACAGATTGGGTCATCAGAAAAATTGTACTACAAACATGATCTTTATCTTACATTAGTACACGCTTTATTAATTTATTCATATATTCATTCATTCTGTTCATCCAATAGTGAAATATGACGAAAATTCACGACACAATTCGAAATTATATATTTGATATCATACAGATAAGCACATGCAAAGATTAAATTTTTCACACCCTGCCATACAAACCTTTTGATTCGAAGCAGACACAGCTGACTTGGTTTCTGGTTTTCCCAATCCTTGCATTTGATAGGATCCCATGGGCTGAGCTGAGCTTGTACTAATTGAGAAGCCACCAGAGTCGCAGTGGCTTCGAAGTGTTCTTCATCTGGCTCCTCCATTGTCTCCATGTTTCTGCTGATATGATCCCTGCTTTGTCACTTTTACAATTAAACTTTAATTAAAGTCACGTCACCATGCACCAAAACTGCAAAATAAAAGTCAAAGTTCGAAACCCTTGCTATTCACTGGAAATGGAAATGATGACTGGACAGTCCAGTTTTGTATGCACTGCACAACTGAGAAAGGGAAAAGGTTACAGCTAACACCTCTAATAATAAATATGTAGAGAGGACTCTTCTAAACAGTACTTGAATCTCCTGTAAGCAGTCAGAACATATTCTTCTAATCACTTAAAAATGCACTGCCCCTGCCCTGGCATTCCAGACCTTGAGAATGATAAACGAGACGAGTGCACACTGATTCGAGGGATGCGCGAATGTCGAACGGGATCGGGAATGGCTACTGATTTGTGCGACACGAAATTAACCCACTGCCACTGGCACTGAACTGGAATTTGGCAAAATGTGAAGATGAAAACTTGGAGAGCAATCGTAGCGAAAGAATGTCAAGATTCAATGTTAATGAATGCGTACAAACAGTACAAATAGTCGAACATGGCTTCTCTTTGTAATGCAAATGTCCTGGTTTTCCCCATTATTTTCTCGCTCGGTCAATGATTTCAACACATTTTGTATGCACTTGCACTTACACTGCAATGTTTACTCTAGCCTTTATATCAGTCGGTGTCATCATTGAGCATCAATCTTCAAAAGCCAGTATTCTCAAGGAAGAGATATAAAATCATGAAAAACAAAATAAATTGTATTAAAAAGGAAGTAGTTCAAACAGACATTATCACTGACAAAATCTACGAATGAAGGAGTTTTCACTATTAATTACAATGTATCAGGAAAAAAGGGAAAAGCTGTATGTGGACGTAGAGTAGCCTATGCAATAAACGCTACAAACCGAGACGAATTACAGTACTGCAATTTTTCCGGTTGCCGGAGGTTCTCCATGGTTTTCCTCTTTACTAGTTTTTTCCTTTCATTTTTAATGCAATTATCACCTTCAAATGTGTTCATCATTTCTAGTTTAACTGTAACGTTTTTGCAAACTTTATTTTGTTTTTGTTATAATTTGTAAAAGAAAGAGGAAATGTCAAATGTTATATGGAATTATATGTAAGTGCATTTTTATAAACCATGAATGGACAAGTAACATCTTTGGTTCTCTATTTTCTTCTGTTCTAAAACACATCTAATATCCTTTGTTGTTATAATTCTTCTCGTGTGATATAGAATAAAACTTTCATAAAACCATTTTAAAAGGTGTCGTATAAAAAGAATTTGGTTTAATGGTTCCTTACTAATTGTGCTTTGGTTATTTTCTTCTTATATGGATTAAATGTTGACAGAAAATGTTAAGAAACGGATTCAGAATGTGAATGAAAGAATATTTCATCTGTTCAGAGCCAGAAGGATGCTAATTCTGTATTAAAGTAGCTCTAAACAGATGATAGGGATCTTAAGCCAGAAATGTCTTTTTCCTGACTAGCTATGTTTTTTTCAGGTCCCAGTATATAGGGTATATATATATATATAAACATCAGCACTCACATAAAAATGACAATCTCAGCATCATTTTCAATCATCCAGTCTCGGGGGCCCATATTCTCAAAAGGCAGCGTAGGTTAAACATGGCTTAACCAAGTTCACTAACTCATGGAAGGCAATGGTTCAACCCTTTCATTCTGTATAATTAATAATAATAGTGTAAATATGTACAGAAAAGAAATTTGGTCATGAAAAGCAAGACATAGCGCGACATAGTATACAAATAATACACATCAGTGAGGGCATTAGTAACAATTACCCACACGAGGTACCTTTGAAACAGTTTTAGTGTTTGGACTGTTTTGAAGGTACCGAGTGTGGGTAATTTTACTAATGCCCGAACAAAATGATGTGTATTATTTGTTTTATAAGATTATGTTTTATTTGTTTTATAAAATGATGTTTTATAACATGATTTTATTACCATTGGATAATGACCGGTCTTATCCAAATTACGCGTCAGGCAAAATAAATGCCTGGTCACGAGTACGCTTTCAACCAATCATTTGCTTAGGATCCACATCATCATCTTATAACAACATATAATGTATGCAAAGTGGATTCCATCTTTAGAGAAGCCAGTATTCATAGCAGGTGAAATGTCTGATGATCATTGGTTAGGGAGAGAAACAAACTGAAATACATTGGTCAATAGTCTATTACTGGTGATACGTTGACATTTCGCACTCTGTAAATCAGTCAACTAACTGTGCGCATTGAGCCACAGATTATACATGGCTTAAAGTTAAATGACTTCCAGAATATGGGCCATAGCATTATTTGTTTAACCTTCCTCTCCCTTTCTTTCACTATGATTATACATGTATCACTTTTACCTTTCTCACCCCTCTGTCCTGTCATTTCTCTTTATATCTCTTTCATATCATTCTGTATCTCAATTAAAACACTTCAATAACCAGGCAAGATACATTCTCCTTTTCATAATACATGTTAATAACAATTTTCAAAATATTACAATGTAAGTGTTGCCCAGAGTACAATACATTTCTACAACACACGAAGCAAGCATATCTGTAACATATGTACCAAGGGATGGTTTAGCATAGCAATTAATATGAACTCTCTCGCTCTCTTCAACTGTTCCTCTCTACTTCTTCCACGTTGAGAGGTTATATTATATTCATCTAAAGTTAAATCATGTCCTTTGTGTCACAGAAATAACACAAAGTATATAATTCATGGAAAACTCTGATAGATATAATATATATGCTTGGGAGAGGAGAGCAAGAGAGGAAATAGTTGATATGACAATGCTTCATGCAACTGTGGAAACAAAGCTGTGGCATTTTAAGACAACTGCACTATTACATAGCAACACTATATATATATCATAGTATCACTATAAATCATAAAATTATGAAATTAGAAGCATCATAATGGTTGTTCAAATTTCTATATCATCGCCAGACAACTGGACATAGCAAAATAAAATGCTTGAACATAAAATACTTCTATTTACTAGAATTAAGAGTTTGAAAATAAAAATAAATCTAGAATCAATAATGTCTACGCACCACCAATAACATTAGTTTTTAGAAGTAAAAAAACACTAAATTAATAGAAGTTGTTTCCACTTTGTTGACGAATTTAAGCAAAATGCGATAAATGATGTACACATATGCTTGCACTAAAGGGACATTCAAAATGCCACTTTCAATTCCTGGTCATTTTTCATCTTTAAAAAAGGAAAGAAAAATAAATTAGCCATAAAAATTCATTTAATAAATACAACACAATTCATAGAAAATACGTTGTGCTTATGAAATAGTCTTTACTATCCCGCCTATGTTTTTTCCCATCAAGTCATCCAGTCTGAGGAAAGTATCTCATTATAGACTTATAAGATAACTTTCTTCATATATAGAGTTTTCTCTTCCTTCATATTCTCATTCGTACAAAATTCCATTATCAGAGCTCACATTCATCTAGAAACATACATCATTTCAGAAATCTGCTTATGTCTGTACAGGTTAATTTCTGAAAAAGAGAATGTTCCAATCATAAATGTTTCTAATCACATGTATCCAATGCAAAATGATATACTTCTAAAACAAACAAAAAAGAAATTGTGCATATATTCCATCTTGATTGCTGGACTAGCGTAACCGGCACATAAGAAATGATCGACGTAGATCCTGTGTTGCATCCTTGTATATATGTATTTCTGTATTCTGATTACAATGGTCGCTATAAATATTTCTGCTCTTTAGTTTTGTTTAATTTTTGTCTGTGTGGTTGAGAAAATGGATATTGATCACAAAAGGTGAATTAAAGGAAAGGTGCGATGTGACTACAATCTGATTTTGGTATAATTTGCAATAGTTTTTTATATCAAAATATGTAAAATGTTAATGAGTGAGGTTCTACGTTGCATATGATTCTTAAAATAAAATTGGGGGATATTGCAATCTCTCTTGAAAGAGAAAAGGCAAAATCAGCTCTGAATCAAAGCGATGTCAGACCAGTGGTGCGATGGTCTACGATTTGGAGCTGATTTGGCATTTACTCCAACTAGCATCCTTTCAACGCACCAAATTTCAATTTTCAGTCTTCATACCATTTATCAGACCCTAAATCAAGAAGATTATATTAGTTAAAATTTCCATATCTAATGCTATTGTGATTTATCAGAAATAATAATTCAATAAAATTGGATCACAGTCGAGTTGTATACTGAGGGCTTAAGACCATCTCCACACATGCGAGAGTTATAATGTATCTTTTACCTAACTATTTTCACTTTTGTACAGATTTCCATGCGATTTAGAATCTATTTAATGGCATCAGAACCACTTTCATAAATGTCAATAAAAATATTGGCTTCTGTTGTATTCAAAGGGGGTACATGTACATGTACAATTGAAATAAGGATCTTTCTGGGCATTCAAGAGCTAAACCTCTCTACTGAGGGTATTCCTTTATATGTTCTGTGGTTTCTGAAATATGAATGACCTCCACTACAAAACAGGTATACATCGTTATCATCATTACTCAGTGCTCTATTGATTTTCTGGAGAAGATAAAGGAGCAAACAATTCTATGCTCAATTCCATCAGTAAATTTGCATTCTATCTAGCTTCTTAATGATACCTACTGTAAAAACTGAAACAATATGGTGGATTCACAATGCACAGCGCCATCTAGCGACACAAGTGTTTAGTTGATTTCATGTGATGCATTCTGCGAAAAAGTCGACAAAAATATCAGATGTGGCATTGCTATACATGTATATCCTATGAGATGAGGGGATTTAGTCAGAATATTTGGTGGGAAGGTTTGAATAGCTGATCAAATAAATGTCTTATTGACCCTACTCAAGACGTTTTGGTCATTTAGGCCCCTTTTTGGCCCCTTTTTGGCCCAAAATGACCATTATGGTGACTTTTGGTCACCGGTAATTTCTCCAATCGTTTTTTATCAGCAAAGGAGATTTCATTTGATGAGCCTATTCTATGTAAAAATGTGCCCTAAAGCTAGAAAAATGTGGTCAAATTGACGCCCATCAACAAAACTTTTGTCATTTTGGTAATTTTTAAGCCCCCAAAATGACCATTTGTAATTATATTTGTCCACAATCAGGCCAAATTTTCAGTCAGAATCAACTGATGGATGGATTTTGACATCCAAATTCAATATAAAAATGTGTGCTGATATCAGAACAATCAAACTCATTGAACCACTTTGGTCATTTTGACCGGTGGCTAGTGTTTTGCTGCCCTGCGCACCGTTTGAAAGATGCTGACCCGCGAGCTTAAAAATTAGCCTGTCGTGGCTTGCCGGTCGGGGCGTTGTTAATTGTGTATTCACCCTATTGAAAGGCTTCTTACTGGAAGTACTGATTGGTAGTCAAACGCTCTGACTTGCCTGCATGCGATGATTATTTCAAAAGTGTTGATTAATAGGTCCTCTGCAAGGAGCCACCGGCAAATTAACTCCTACCATTTAACACAGAGTTATGCCCCTCTGGCTCAAAACAGATGAGACCAATGTCCAATGTCAGATACTCACATGGCATCCCAGTGAATTCTAAATAAGGGAAAGGTAATAACACGAACCATACAAATTAAATACCTTTGATGCTAAATGTATTGGATTTACATATGTGGACAATCAAGCCACCTTTTTTTTTGTGTGTGTTCATGTGGAATCATATCAAATTGTACATTTCTTTGTGTACCGATAGCGATTCTATCACATACACGGAGAGGTGGTAACTTATATCAAGGCCTCACAGTATTCAACTATTGATAAATGTTTTGCATTTCTTTGTTCAAATATATTTGACCACAACATTTAGCATTACTGCGCATATCCTTTCAGTTAAAAATATGCTAAAAAAAAAAAAAAATTCATCATTTCAATCATGAGGGCCAATTGCATTTATTGATACCTACTATCTCAAGAAGCCCTTTCACTTCAAAATTTACAAAACTAATAGAAAAATTGGAAGTTATAGCAGTTTGATTCTCCCTCCAAGATATTGCCAGTAAATGAATAAATTATGAAACAAAAATAATTGAAAAACATCTGGACTACCAGTTACATGTGTGCATTAATGTGTTCACAGACCCAGTGAGGTTGGGGGTTCAGTGAATAAAAATAGTATAATATAACACAATCATGTAGAACGTAAACTGTGCAGTACCAATATATAAATCTTTGCCCTTCTGATAATGTTCAGGCAGTCCGGTCCAGAGAGAATATTTCAATTAAAGCAGAATATAATCATGACATCTGTATTTAAACATGTATCTATACAGGGCAAAAATATGCTGGTCCAAATGGGTCACCACGTACAACCAGATAAGTGGACTTGCATTTCAAGATGTAATTTGAGAAAAGATTCATCATACTGTGAAGACGTAACAAAAGTCTTGCTAGTCAAGAGAAGATTTCAACTTGACATGTATATAAATACTCTCATTAACGCACAGCCTACATCCAAAGTTCTTTTCTTTTCTTCTTTTTCTTTTAGTTTTGTTTTGTTTAGTTTTTTCTGTAGGATGTTCATAGTTTGATGTTCATAGTTTTAATTCAAGGCTGAAGAAGCTTGGTCACAGTGACTCGTTGAGAAGACCTTGTTCCTTGAAAGACTGGAACAAACTAAAGTCTTGTATTGTCCAAGGTCAAATTCATCTCACAAAGACGACTATCCACACCGACTGTTTCAGTCCAGTAGAAGACACCTTTGACCTGGGAAAACTGTGTCCCTTTAAGTTCCTTCAGTGTATATGCAAAGGTTGATCTTCAAACCCAGCATGGTGCTCTCTATGCTAGGTAGCTGTACACGTCCTTCTCCCCATCTACACGCTCCAAGTACTCCTTCTCTATCAAGATGTCGATGCATTTCTAAAGGAATTTTAAAAAGAAGGGGAATAATAATGATAATGATGATGATGATGTTTACCCAGGGTAGCCTCAGCAGTATTTATACCGTTCTCCCTGAGAGCCCTGTAATCATAGTAATACCCTGGCTTTAGCCAAGCTACCATGAGAAGATGCTCAATCATTCAACAAATATCTTCCTACCAGGTACCCATTTACTGCACCTGGGTGGACAATGGCATATGTAGATTGATATCTTGCTAAAGGACATTAGTGCCGCAGCGGGACTCGAACCGCATACCATGTGATTCACAGTCCATCGGCATATCCACTAGACTGCAACACCGCTACACATTTACCGAATAATAAACACAACCACAACCAAGGAATACGTAAGATCTACAGATGTCTTGTGGACTATCACTTCGGTTTAAATCAAACTACTGGAAAACCAGAAACTTTAACATCATGAAATTTTGGCAAACTGTATATATGAGTATTTTTGCATTAAGAAATTTTGCAAATTGCCCAGTCCGTGTTGCGATTAATTTACATGGCACAAAGCTTTATAAATCTAGACCACATATTGCATTTGTGATACATGTAGGTTTCTAGTTTAGCAGTATCATATGTAGGTAATATAGACAAGTTACAGAGCAATAATGAAAAGTGATTGCTTAGCCTCATTGGCCCAATTTCTGGAAGGAGGATTAAACTTAAACCATGGTCTAAACCATGAAAGAAACCTCCACCATGGACTAAAATAAGTGCATACAGGGGTTTATTGACTTTTCATTGGCCATTACCAAATGCAAGTACAACACAAATCTTAAAGGTTTAAACCACAGGTAAAGATAAACCTCCTAAGTGAATTTGGGCCAAAAGACTTCATTGAGAACAATAAACGGCTTTGGTCTAAAGCTTGGTTCTTAGACAACTACTTTAATTTGTCTTTGCAAAAATCAATCTCTAAAAAAGTATATAGTTTACCTTGATGACAGGCACCTTGGGTTTGAAGCGGCCAGAGAGTTGGGTCAAGACTTCACTCAAGAGCTGTTGGTGCCTCAAAGCCTTCCTCATCTTCATTATACGAACTATTGCAGCCTGTGAAACATAAGAGACACATACAAATCTTACAAGGGTATATATCAGAGTGATGAATGGACTGAGCACATGATAATAATGATGATAATAATATGAACAATAATAACAAAAACAATAACACAACAATAACAATGATAATAACAACAATAACAATGTGTCTTGTTTACTATGATAAGACATAATTTGTTCCTACAAGGTACCCATTCCTCTACCTTTGTGGAGAGAGACAAATGTAGATTAATGTCCAGCGAGGAAAATAATTGCCTCGCCAGGACTTAAACCATGAGCCATGTGATCCACAGTCTGGTGACATATCCACGAGACTATGACACATTGGCAAGGT
Source organism: Mesocentrotus franciscanus (assembly GCA_037976565.1). Taxonomy (NCBI): domain Eukaryota; kingdom Metazoa; phylum Echinodermata; class Echinoidea; order Camarodonta; family Strongylocentrotidae; genus Mesocentrotus; species Mesocentrotus franciscanus. The sequence continues at coordinate 4,187,597 of CP137666.1, read as the reverse complement.
AATATAAGATTTTGACAACCAAATGTAACAGAGTGCATTTGTACAGATTGCATCTGAGAAACAGACTCCTGGCAAGCGAATTACCTGAACAAAATTCACAATTTATAGATACTGGTGTAATCATAACAACAATGGATGACAAGGCTAAATTCCATTAAAGCCCAAGTCCACTCCAAAAATAACTTGCCTTTAATAGAACCAGAAAAATCAGACAAACCAATCAAAAAAAGTTTGAGCAAAATCGGATAACTAATAAGAAAGTTATGAACTTTTGAAAAAGTATGTAAAACAAAAAAACAATGGAAATCACTACACAAATTGCCAATTTGGTTATCAGTTTGTGACGTTATGTCCTCACTACTTATCAATTGCTTTATATAGTTTAATCCCATTAATTTCCCTTTTATTTCCCAAAACTTGATTTCCCCATGCCTTTTGCCCAGGTTATATGATTTGTATCATATTGCGTGCATGACATTTCCCAAAATCTTTTATAAATTTTGAAGAATTGATACTATTTGTCTGAATATTGTATTTCATAATTATTGATTTTTATATAAATAGTTTATCAAAATTCAAATTTTTCATGATTTAACTGGTAAAAATTACTCTATATTAGTGCATCCACACAAAAACATATTACTATCAATCTAACTTGGATGCTGGTGTGAAGAAATAAGATTCTTAGGGGGAAAATAGGAAATTTATATTATGAATATAAAGAAAATAATTAGCGGATAGTGAAGACCATACGTCACAGACTCATGAGTGAGTTGCCAATTTGTGTAGTGATTTTCAAAGTTTTTCATGTCATTAAAAATTCATAATTTTCTTATTAGTTATCCGATTTTGCTCAAACTTGTTTTGATTGGTTTGTCTGATTTTTCTGGTTCTATTGAAAGTAAGTTATTTTTGAGTGGACTTGGGCTTTAAGGCCTATCTACAAAAAATAATTTTTATGCTGCCATGATAATAATAATAATAATAATAATCCGCTTACATAGCGCTTAATACATGTACGATGTGTCTAAGCGCTTTACAGATAACAATATATTTAATGCACATAATCAGTAGTTCAAGAAATATGAATCTTAAATTTAATCAATGTTCAGTATCTCTATAGAATTTTCAGAGAATTGATTTCATTCCTTTTTTCAGAAGTTTATGTTGTGAATCTAGTTTTTAAGACTATCTTTGGGGTGAACAACGCACCTGAATGAGAAGCTTCCTGTCTTCTTCAATATGCTTGTGTGTTGTCTCCTGTTCTTGTTTCTGCTCTGTCTTCATTGGTACATTTATGTTCACTCGCAGCTTTTTGCTGTTGGGTTTAAAGTATATATATAAGGGTCATACATATAAGTTACCTTCAATGAATAAAACATAACTGAAGTAGTATGCAACAATAAGTTAATGTATCTTTCACATAAAGTAATATCATTTTACTCATGTATTAAAGGATATATGAGTAAATCTGCTGAACTATCTCTTAATTAATTTGACTATTGAGGATAGAGCAATACATGCATGTTACCATACTGTCAAACATAGCCACATTAGTGTGGGAAGATCTGCATGTTGTTTTTACCCAAACCAAGAATATAATACTGGTACTCTACTGCAAAGTATTGCAGGATTAAAAACTGTCTCCAATTTACATTCAACTGTTAAATTTGCAATCATTGCAAATATTAATAACACTGAATTAAATTCTATGAGTCAATGCACTTGATTCATTGAAGAAACAAAATGTTTTGGGAAAAAAATTAACTAGTACTACTGAATATTGCCGTTTACTTTTTGTAGCCCTGGTATAACTTGACTTCAGTTGTTGGCTTGAGTTCATCGTCACCATCATCCTATAGATAAAAGTATGGACATGAGAACAAGTAAATGATTTAAATGGCATGTTTTCATATTTTCTGTGGGTGTAGGAGGCAGACTTTCCAAATTAAGACATGTAGATACATGGATATTTGTTAGTGTTTATATGATACAATATTCATGACACTCCCAATAGAGTGGAAATTTCTAGTTAGAATTCACTTATATACATCAGTTATCTTAGATGGGAGGCTTATCTTCACATCAATTATTTCACATAACTCCGAAGTTTAAATATCAGTAAGCAAATAATAATGTACTTACCCCAACTAACAGTTTGCACTTGAGAAGAATTTGAATGACTTGAGTCAGTATGTCCTGAAAGGGGGAGATACAAGAACAAAATGCATCTTACATAAAAGAAAGAAAACTACAAGTAGAACAAATCAATTTCAATCCCAAAACATGGTAATCACAATGTTTTAAACTTTTACTGTCATAAAATAGCCTTTCAATAAGCTATAAAAGAAGGACATGATAATGTTCCAGATTTTGTCAAGTACACCTTTTTGTTGACATTTACAAATGGCAAAATACAAACATATATATACATGTATTCACATACATATATATCCACAGATATGTGGAGGTGTCACGGTTCATTCACTTGACTCTCAATCCAAGTGTTGAGGGTTCCAATCCCAGCCTGGCACTAACGTCTTTTGGCAAGACATTAATCCACTTTTGCCACGCTCCACCCAGGTGTAAATGGGTAACCGATATGTCAGAGCGCTACATATTTGGCTACCAGCTATGACTGGGGCACCAGGAGCGTCACAACGTGGTGGACATGTGTGCTATATAAGAAGTCACCATTATTATTATTTAATAACATAAACAAAATTTATACTCCTTTAGACAGAAAAGAGAATAATGCATGAATTATTCAATTTACTCAAGTTCTCTACTTCTAATAAACTCCTTTCTGCATTTTGTAATAAGGCTGGATATCTTGCCATTTCATGACTTACCATTTTGATCTGTGTGCTGTCATGGAGCTGTTGTATTGTGTAGGAATCAGAGACATTGAACTGTAAGAGTACAGCCATCTGAAATGTTGAAGCCTGTATAGGAAAGAAGGAAAAAGAATGATAATAGTTAGATTTAAAGAGAGGACATTTTTACTGAAGATACCATGTGTGGAATACTATTGTACAGCCAAGGCAATAATATCTCAAAATCTTGCCAGAGGGAATTTTTACAACGCTTCAAAATGTCAATCAGGAAAATATTTTAAGACACAAATAACATAACTAACACTAACTAAAACATGTAATTGTATTTCAAAATGACAAAGATATCACAGATCTGATTTGGGGCAGAAAACATGAATCACATTTCAAAATATAAATATCATTAAATCTTATATATACAAATCATAACTTACAAACAGCTTCGTGCTATTCCTTAAATGCTAGAACCTTAGCCTTATCCATTAGAAATGCAATTTTAACTATAACAGCACTACAACATTTTGTATCCAGCTATACTTCTCATACATATTTTTTAGTCTGTTACCGACTACTCATTCCTTGCTTCTTGAACTGTGTATGTGGGAAGGAGACAGAGAATCATACACTAATTTATTATACACAATTCCTGTAAGTGTTCTTCAGCGACAGATTACAGATAATGATAAAATCTAGCGTAAAGTTCTGTACCTGCAATGTGTATCTATTCCTGAAGCAACTGGTGACCAGCTCTCCCTTTGACATCTGAAAGATCCACATAAGTTTCCTCCCACTGTGCTGGCTGCCATAGAAGGTGGTGAATCGTTGAAAGCTCCGCTCCAACTGATAATTGGTGAAAATCATACAAGAAATTGTTGTAAATGTCACTCAGGAAAAATACTTTCCACATTATCCATACATTCATTGACATCTGTACAGCCACTGATATTACTGGTAAAGACATATAACAACAAGGCAATCACTGCATTATGTCTCTCCCAGCCGTGACCAAATTACATGAATGTTTCAAAAACACATCCCTCACAAAAGTGTGGTTGCACTTGGAACAATGTGTGCAAAGCAATCTTTTACCGACAGTTGCCATGATTGTGTTTGGACATAAGTCTTTGTTGCAAACTTATTTTGTCACAATGGAATTAACGGTTGCAAACTTATTTGTGACAAGAAAGTCTCGTTTACATCTTCGGTGGGCAAGACAATACAAAAAGTGAACTTTACTTTGGCAGAGCATATCACACAATGTCTAAAAGCTTTTCGAACGTTGTTCACCTGGATAAAGCTGGGTAGGCAAAAGGGTGTGAGAAAATTTTTATGGAATTTCTTCCTACCAGGTAAAAAATTATTTTGTAAGGTCAAGATCAATACATCAAAATAGAACACAGTGATAACCACCATGCCTGAACTGATCACCATTAACAATGCAGTATGCCCTTAAGTGAATGTTCAACTAACCTTTTTTCATGAAAAATCTTCATAACACAACTGTGTTACAATATTTACAATGTAAATCACATGGAAGATTATCCATACATTATAAGAATGAACCACTGCATGAAAAATCTATATGGTTAAATTTGATAAAGGGGCCTCTGATCTCCTACCTCGCTAGGAAGGTTGAAAGTACAGCCTTGCTGGAAGGGCCATGACCCTGAACACAGGACTTGAATGCTGAAATCAATATCTAGAGATTCACTGCTTGCTAGGTGGTTCTTGAACTGTTCATTGAGGTCTTTGCTAAGGCCAATGTCCTGGAACATCCTCTGCAGTTTGGAAGTGTACTCAAAGCCACATGCTTGCTGTTAGATGAAAATTAAATATATTTTAAAAACTTTATAAAACATGCTGCATGCTGTTGCTCTTAATTATTATTATTTTTTTTTTAGGTTGAGCAGTTCACTGCAAGAATATAACCTAAACAATCATTGTAGCTTAGTTATTTTGATTACCTTCCCATAACCTTTTCATGGTATGATAGATCACTTTGTCTTGTTGCCTTCTTTATTTTATTCTGAATATCGTAATTGTAGCTAACTTGCTGGAACTATTTCACTATTATATGCATCTAATATTCTAGAATTGAAGTTGCCTGTTGCAAAATCACAATCAAATAGCACTAGAGAAATAACTCATACACAATTAAACCTTGAGTGAAATTCTTAAAGCTTATATAATCTTTTATATCATCTTCTATCATATGATGTAAATTTGTAAATATGAGTAAATATATTTTGCAGAATACCACCCCTATTTATTACACCATACAATGTTATCATTATCAAAGAATTTTTCACCAGTTTTCACAGATTATATCCATATATATCCATTCATTTTGTAGGAAGGTACATTGTATGAATATTGCTGATAAGAAACAGATGAAAATTAGTGATCCATGATGCATTACCTTGAGTTTTGAGATCATGCTGGCTTCTGCATCATCACTGGCTGAATTATGATGAACAAGTCTCTTAGCAAGCATCTTGGAGTAGAACTTCTGGAAAACATCTTTGTCATCTATGTACTTGAACACTACCATCTAGAATGAACAATATGTTAAAAATGCACTACTGAATACATTGTGTCATTACATTGTTGTTACTAGAGTAAAGTTTCCTAGAGATTCGCTTGCTAAAAATTATTGAAAATATTTAGAGAAACATGATTAATATCATATAAAATGCATGTACTTTAGAAATAAGTTATCATTACTACTAAAAGACAATAGTAAAATTGTATAGTCATACAATAACTGCCATTGATGACCACAGAGAATGCTATCAGACTGGTAACATAAATTAAAAACTAATTTTTTATCCGATTCTCATCAAAACCGAAATGAAACTTTTGATAGTATAGATTGCTTTTTATGTTTTAAAGTCATAGATAAATGCAACATTTTCAATTTTGTGATACACTTTCATGAGTCATATATCCCTGTAATTTCACACAAACTATGTGAAATACCATCTTTCCAGTTTGGCTCAAAAACCTTTCTTATGAATGATGTGTACATGTGATTTCAGGAGGCAATAAAACAAACTTATTCTGATAACAAAGTCATGTCTCCTCTACGCATACTTTTGTTTCAACCACTCTGCCTTACTCCAATTGTAACCTGAATATTCACAAATAAGTTATTTCACTATGCTTTTTGTGAACATGCATACCACTTGATTTAGTGTGTCTTCCAATTCTGCTTCCTCTGGATTCTTGGAGCTCTTTTTGAGCAGTGAATCGCAGTACTTGGCCAAGAGCTCTGGAGATTTACTTGATGAATTGGCCATCTTGGTGACAGCATTGCTGTTGATGAATCTTCCACAGGCCTACACATTGATGGAAATAAGTAAGTCTAATAACAAGTCATCAAAATCAAAATAATCATATAACTGTAACTTACTAGTAATGTACAACACTACTTCACAAAGTCTTTTCTCAGCGAAAAACAACATGTACAAGGAATATCAAAGGCACAATGATGACATCGTCACAAACAATAGATACACACAAATTTATGATGCATTTTTGTGCGTGATGTCACATGCCATGAACAGTATCCATGAATACTAATACTACTGCACATGGATCGTGACCGACAGATGTTTCCCCTGATGGTAATTTGCTCATTTGCATGATGAGGCCCGTGTATCGTCACATGACGCGCAATATAATGGACCAATCAATTGTGCAGCAGCTGTTTATGACAGATATCATGTGAATTATTATATGCTTTTACAACTTCAATGTACTAGTATGGACCTCCTATTTTATTGGAAGCGTGAATATTTTTTCTTAAGACTTATCAACTTTTAACAAGTCTTTGGTCAAGTGCAACAGCCCACAAGTATGAGTAACAAGTCATGAACAAATCTTGCATCCTTATGGGGAAAAATACTGATTACTGTAGACAAGAATGACATTATCAAACTATATTTCTCTAAAAACATTTTTTGTTTAAATGTGTAAGGAAAGGAAGCAGCTTACCTTGTCTAGCGATGCAACAAAGCCTGAGTCATTGTTAAAAGCAGTGAGAACCAAGGCATTGTACTTCTTGTGAACATCAAGGATGGTCTGTACGTACAGCTTAGGATCCTAGAAAAAGAAACGTCAAGACAATTGGTAGAAATTTTGATTATAAAAGCTGTGAAAAATACATTTTCTGTCTCAAAATGATATCTCATCAACATATAGCTTTGATAGCTTTAGATACATGTATATTTGTAATTTTTTTAATGAGAAGATGAATACTTTCGTACATGAGTAGCAACAGTCAGCTTTTGTACAGTAAAGTCTCTACATGTTTGCTTTTGAAACTGTTAACTTGGTTTTGGTTGAGAAGGAAATTATGCAGCATCCAAATGTACCCATTTCCCTTAAGTGAAGAGAGGCAACTGCAAATAAATGCTTTGCAGTCAATTCACTACAATACCCTCAACTTAAACCATGGACCCTATACTATACTATACCTGCCAACATTTTAAAATAAGAATTAGGAATTTCTAGCATGGTATGCCTTCGCAAATAAGAAATCTGTACCCTAAACAGGTTCATGCAGCGGCAATGTAACTGGCAATATGTGGTAAATGTGTACAAAAAAGTGAATACAAATTCGCTGCTCGATCATGCAGCCATTTAACTCACGCAATGCGTGCACTCTCAAATCGCGGCATATGATAAAACAAGCTTAATTTGGCTTTAGCAACAAAAAAAAAACAACAACAACAACAACAAAAAATCAGAATTTTGAAAAATCAGATTATTCCAAATGTTTAGGTCCTAAAAATCCAGAAAATCTTAATATTCCGGATTATTCGGAAGGGTTGGCAGGTATGCTATACCTAACCCTAGATCTGACCTAAAACCCAATCGCAAGCATAACCTACATCTTTGAGCCCGCAGCAAATGTTGCCAAAGCGATTGTCAGATCTATCAATATCTATGGGACGTGACAATATTATTAAGTAACAATATATGTAGGGCTGAATTTCAAATGCAAAACCTCATAACTACAGTAGATTACACTATATTGTGGCTACATACGATTCTACATGAATAAATATCATAAATGATACTCACATTAACAGCTGTTTCTCCACACTTCTCAATGGCAGCCAATCCTTGGTTACAGATGTGTGTCTCCAGGAGTGTCATGAGCTGACCAAGTCCATCAGGTATGCGTGATACTAGGCTGTACATTCTTGCAAGGTCTGTGCATGGAACAAATACAAAAATACATTATTTAATCCATCCACAGCTGCAGTCAACAAAGCGAAAGGAAATTTAAAACAAGATGAATGTGATTGCTTCTCCAACACACCTCCACCTATATGTATGTTTGTTGATTAACAATCCATGTCTCATTTAACATCTGACTTCATGAACCCAAACTATCGTCATTTAACCTTTTCATGTTCATAAATACATACATACATACTTGAACCCAGTTTGGTTCAATTTTTATAAAGACATCACTGCAATAAGCTATCTTCTGGGATTTTTCAACACTTTCATGACCCTGTGATCTTTCACCTTTGATATCTGACTTTGGATCTAATAACTGGAAAATATACATTTGTCATATTTGACACATTGCATGGAATTGCCCAATAATTTATTTCTATGCTTGAAAAAGCAGTTTCTCACCATCATTTTTATCAGCATCAAGGAGATTCTGGAATTCTGAGTAGAAGATGTCAAGATGTTTCTTGATGAGTACCCTCTCACATCTCTTAGCCAGATCATCGTGTGTGCTCTCATGTAGGTAAACCTGGACTCGTCTTCTCTCTTCAAGCAATCTTGTCTCAGCCTGATTAAATTTAATAAATCGGATTTCAAAAAAAAAAATCATCAATTCCACAGTCAAGTAAATGATGAAAAGACACATATTTAAGATTTGTGAAAACTAATGATACTAAGAATTCTGTACAGAGTTTGGGTTTCTCTGAACAGCCGTCATACATTGCTCATGGTTCATGCACAAGCAGCACATCATGTTTTTCAGGTGGGTGTTACCGTACTAAACTGAAGGTCCTATGTATTTTTCATTGGAAAGCTTTGAACCTCTAGTATCAGAAAATACACACAAAAAGAATTTCATCAACAGCCGACATGTCTGCACCTAGCAATGTCAAAAGTACCAACAAGTCAACGCAAATCATAGCATCCCCTCGCAGGGTACCAATGGCCTATATACGTCAGAACAAGTTACCTCCATTAGACTATACTAGGCATGGAAGTTAACCACATTTTCACATATATATATATAATCAGGTGTTTTTGAATATTTAATGAGCTATGGCCTTTAACCTTTGACCTACATACTCGGAAATTGAACTTAGGCTGTATTTTGATACCATGTACCTTCATATTAAATTTCATTAAAATTTGTCAAACATTACTGAAGTTATCGAATGGAAACCAGGTTCGCATATTTAATGAGCTACGACCTTTGACCTACATACTCCGAAATCGTACTTACGATGTGTTTTGATACCATGAACCTTCATATCAAATTTCATTAAAATCCATCAAACATTACTAAAGTTATCGAATAGAAACCAGATTCGCATATTTAATGAGCTATGACCTTTGACCTACATACTCGGAAATTGAACTTAGGCTGTGTTTTGATACCATGTACCTTCATATCAAATTTGATTAAAATCCGTCAAACATTACTGAAGTTATCGATCGAAAACCAAATTTGTTACGAACAGAAGAAAGGAAGGACGGAAGGAAGGAAGGAAGGACGGACAGCAGCGTTACTATATCCCCTCCGACTTCGTCGGCGAGGGGATTATTATATATTTAGAAATTAGGGCTGAAGAAATAATTATCCCACAGCAATAGCTACAAGACACAACTGATCATAAATAAAATGACACCTCTTACCTTCTTCATATACTCTGTAACAGGGTTCTGTCTGAGAAACTCTGTGCTCTCTGAAGTGTAGAAGCGTTCTGTCTCAGATAGGAACTGACTCTCAAACGAGTCCTTGTACACACTCAATGTTGGACCTTTAGCAGTTGGCTCGTCTTCATTCAAACCAAGTTCAACTGTAAAGCAAGGAGAAGGGATGATAAACTACAGGTGTCGCCACATTGCAATACAAACATATGTATCTGAATGATGACATCATTCTACCATAACCACAGACATGCAAGAAAAACATAAGGAAACAATCATCCGATACCTGCTCCTTTATAAGTTTCTCTGACAACACTTGTTCCTCTATCATTTGGGTATGGTGTTGAGTTCAGGATTGAATTCAGAAGTTTGATTAGTGTAAGAAATTGACTGCGGAGAAAGTGTCAACAGAGCATGTGTCGTACAACTCAGTTAACATATGGTCCCCTAGTCCTAAATATTATCTTCAGTACCTATAACACTTTCTGGAATTACTCAGCAAGTTAATGTAAACATGGTCCTTTAACCCATGCAGTGACTGCATCTTCAAGATGGTGTCAATATATTTGACAAGTCAAAGTCATGGAAATACCGACTGTGAAATTCATGAAATAGTTCTCACCATAACATTGAATCACACCACTGACCAGACGTGTGTTGATTGGCTCTCCATGCCTTTCTCTTTCGATTAACTTCAGAACAGCATTGGTAACCTGGAATAATGATATTACAATAACATATGAAAAAACTAAAACATTACAAAACTAGATGGATGTTCGACTGCACGCAGTCGAAAATGATTCCTCCGCCATAGAGCGATTTTACAAACCATAACAGAAGCAGTTTAAAAAATTCAAGTTTGATTGTAATCCATTAACAGGTTCTCAGAATATCGTGAATACAAGCTGTTTTTATATATATGTATGACCCTTTCAACTTTGACCTCATAACTCTAAAATAAATCTAATCAGTTCATTGGCTCTGCAAGATACATACATGACCCAAGTTTGGCGGTAATCCATCAATCGGTTCTTGAGATAACGCGATCACAAGAACGGGACGTACAGATGTACGGACGGACAGACAACCAGAAAGCATAATGCCTCCGGCTACTTTGTAGCGGAGGCATAAAAAAAGCCTCATCAATACTCCATGAGCAACACGTTAAAAAGTTCAGTTACATCGATAACATCACGCACTTACATATCTTAAGATGCATTCTACTTTTTAAGATGTTATTTTTGTTGCCAATGTAAACATGTATAAATAATCCAGCTTCAGCTGCTTTGCATGTTATATAATATGTACAATATGAAACTGGACAAACCAATTGAAAGGCCCCAAAACAACACTCCAAACTTCAAAGTTCCATATAATTGTTATCACAACATCAGTTGTTTTATCTATGTAGAAGTGGGATATTTTTGGTTTCCGCATGCAAACTAGAATAATAGATTTTTAAAATGATTATATGAAATGTATTCTTGTCCTTAAAAGCTTTTCTAAGTACTACTATAAATCACTGAAAATGTACCTGTTTGTTGAGTGGCTTGAACAGGTGCTCTCTCCATGTGACCAGGGCAAGCTGCAAGCAAAAGATATTATATCAAACATGGTATATTAATACAGATAATACAAGACATAAATAAGTAAAAACTGATTTTATCAATAAATATCTTACAAATTGACTAAAAGAATGAACACCGAAAATGTGTGCATACAGACATGAACATATGCTAAGAACTTACAGATAATTAAAAAAAAAACATATTGTTAGATGTGACACATCACAAATAAAGACATTGTGTACAATAGTCCCAAAACTACTACAGAATACAAATGCAAATATACATTGTCTGCTAAAAGCAAGAAGCCTGTTAGTTCTTACGACTTTTACAGAATTAATGTCCTGAGGACTCTGAACAGACAATATTCCTTATTATAAACCTCACTTTAGAAATCTAGCCATCTGATTGGTCGAAATTGGAGTCGTGATTTCAAGCCATGCCCAACTCATAGGGCATAGCAATAGCCCACAGGTATGGCGCCGTTTGACCAATAAATCAGATAAACACTGTTTATCTGAATTATTGGTCAAACGGCGCGCCATACACAGGGCCTAGTTAAAAGTTTCTACCCTCCGATCCTGCGATTCCCATTGGTTTACTGCGAACCCCATTGGTTTGCGTGTTAAAATAATTGTCTACGTGCGAGCACGGACGCCATACAGTGCTCTTTGTCTGCGATTCCCAAATGATTGAAACTTTCACTCATTTTTAAGCGAAGATTAACAGACAGTGTTTCAGATTTTCTGTGATGTTTTAACAAATTTTTACTCACTAAAAGGCTAAGGTAAGAATTCTTGGTAGATTTTTGTTTTAATTTGGCATATAAAAGTCATATCGACTGCTTTAATACTCGAGGACTAGCCGTTTCTATACTGGCTCGCGGGATAGTTGAATCCCCTGCTATCACCCCGAGGCGCGCCCACCCAGGCGCGCCGCCCACCCAGGCGCGCCTCGGGGTGATAGCAGGGGATTCAACTATCCCTTGAGCGTATAGAAACGGCTAGTCCTCTCGTAGCAGTCGATATAACTATACTATCACATTACTTCAATAGCGCATATCCAAAGTAAATTGAAAATTATGGGAATTGTTGAAAGAACAAAGACTTTTTTTGCATCTGGTGATCACAAATACATTAATTTCATATTTGAATTTGTTGAATTTAATCCATATGAGTTAACTTCTCCACAAATTTTAAACCCAACACTCCATTCAACTTTTCTAAAAAAGAATTTACCCTTTATCAATACCCATAGAATGTGTGTGATGGAACAGAAAAATAATATGAAGGTATTAAACATCACATAGGAAAATGTAAAATTACAAATATTTTCAATATTTCCATAATCTGGCTTTCCTATTTAAATGATAGAAGGAAAAAATTGTGAAATCATAACTGCAGGTTAAAGGTACAATCCATGTCACATTTCTATGCTCTTTGTTGAGGATATGCCCAATTAAAGAGCTGAATGAATATACATGTAGTACCTCATCCAAATCTGTTATATATAGAATGTTAGTGTGTCATAGGGCGAATCATCAAGTGTCAAGGGTAGCGCTTCATAATGATGTAGAAGCCAATTATATACTCAACACCCCCTGGGGATACTATTTGGAAATCTGCACGTTTGGACCACTACACACAATAGAAGAGACTCCTTCATCATGGTCAAAGCCAAAGGGCTCAAAGAAAATATCATACATTTGTTAAAGAACACTGGATAAAAAAGGATACCAACAACATTCCACTTTACATGGTATCCTGTATGACATAGGTTTCTTTTTTCCATTAATTTCATCAAAAAATGAAAAATGAAAAATATCTTGAAATGACCATACAATAATGTAAAGTGATACCAGAAATGACCATCAGACATTGGTCATATCAAGAAACTTTTTGATGAAATAATTTACCGTACATGGATAAATGTTAAATGTCTTACAGGACGCAATGCACGCAATTACACAAGTAATGTACTTACCGAGTAGATTTCATAGATGCCTTTACGCCCCTCATCGCACTCTCTTCTAACCCAATGTCGGTTGAGGTAGGAACACATGCCATCCAATACCTTGCTGGAGAATTGGTAATCTTCCCATTGCTTTGTGTAGTATGTCAATACACTCTCATCCATTAGGTCAGAGCCATCCTAAGGAATAAAACATTGAGCTCTTCTTAGCAACAAAAATGTGTGTATAATTCATTTGTCAAATTATTATGCGAATAGTCTGTGTAAACAGAACCCATTAGACAGTCTGTAGGGGTCATAATGGAATGAGAACTAGTTTTTAAAACTACAATTTTAAAATTCTGTTGTAAATTCTTCATGACTTTGTGTTGGTAAATGATTTGACAAAGAACACAGTTACTGTAAAAGTATAAATATTCGCGGTACATTAATTTTTGCGGATTTCGCGCTAAGATCGGCAAGCGCGAAATTTAGAACTCGCAAAAATATAAGCATGACTTCTTATGCGTGTTTTGAACGGGCTGAATTGAGTGCAATGCAAATTTAAGAACCAGCGAATATGTTTTGGGGTCGCTCAGCGCGAAAAATTAATCACGCGAAAATAACAGCATTTACAGTAATACTGTATAAGCTGTTATTTTCTCGAATTGCATATTATCGCATGAAAATATTGGCACCTCGTCATTCCGAAGCCCGAAAATATCAGCATAAAATTATGTGCTTGCGTCCTCTCGATCGCTAGCTACTAAACTAGTAACTGCCTGATGTTCGTAATGCAATGCTGTAGCCTCCTGCACCGCGTGTATATTGCACAGATTGCACGACGCACGCACGTAATCCTCGTACGGTACGTATAGCTAGATGTATGTGGTGCAAAGCGATGGGCTGCCTAAACTTGTGTGTGTATTTACGTGACCGAGTCTGTGTGTGTATGTGTTGGCGTACGCGTGAGAAAGTTTGTGAATACTTCATGCCCATTCATTAATTCTGCTGTGTGCTATTTTTGCGAAAGCAACGACTCACAAAATGTCTCTTAGTCTGTCATTCGCAAAAAATATCTGTACGCAAAATATCAGCTTATACAGTACATGAAAGTGTTGATGACAATGAAGCTTTGTTAATGTCACATGGAATTAAAAAGCAGATCTAAATTTACTTTTGTTAATCAAATAATATTAGCTTGCAGACAGCAGTAGAGATAAAACTGTACATGTACAATGTACTTGACTATCTAGGATTGAATAAGATTTCAGCAAGAGTGGATATTCAAGGGTGTCAGATTTAAGGAACATGTCAGACCAATGAAATAATACAGAAGCTTGGAGAAAGAGAAACAGAAACAGAAAGAGAGAAGGGGGACCGGGATGCACAGAACTAGAGATCGTATGACATTGGAAAGAGAATAATATGCATTTTTTTGTTTTTAATATGAGAAATCTAACATTTTTAATGACATACATCATACATGTATGAAATAAACATATATATAACAAAATTCTGAAATTTATGGATGCATAACACACAAGAGAATGAGGAGGAAAAGAGTGAGAATACCCTTGTCAACATAGAACACATATATGAGCTATTATAAACATAAATTATGAGAAAGTGTTATATCATAAAACTAACAGTAGTACTAATATATGACATGTACACAAAACAAAATTAAGAAATGTATGAATGCATGACATACACACAAGAGAAAGACAAGGAAATATTAAAAATATGAAATTGTTGCTTTGCTTTTAATACTTACTTGTCTTAGGCTTACAAGGTAATCCCTAAGAAAATCCCGTAGTCTTTTGTAGAGTTCAAGGCCCACAAACTGTGCGCCACCTTGCACTGTGCCCTTTTTGCTCTTAGCCGATGTTGTCCGCGCCTGCTGAAGCTGATTGACATTTGTACAGTAGTTATATACATAGCTGTACAAGTGAAGACAATTAAGGAAAGTAGATTCATACAGAGATCTTGTTGTCTTACATGTACATGCACATGTGCCTGCAGGTTTGTAAGTTCCTACATATTTTGAACTTTATTGCGCTGCCCAATTGTAAAGAGATATCAAGAATACATGTACATGTATAGACGTCAATGTTCATAAATTTTGTTAGTGTTTCAGATTAGCAAAAATTTCATGCTGCAAAATAAATAAATCACAATTTTCACAACACTAATTTGTTTAAACTTACAAAAAGTTTCTTGCCATCAAAATGCCCATCCTAGACAAATCCACAAAAGTTTCTGGTTTTACTATATATGAAAATCATTCTAACACATTTTACCAAGTCACTGACCTCCACTAATCTATTCACGGACCAATGAAATGCATACAAGGAAGTAAAAACAAATTTTTGTAATTTGTACCATGAACCTTTTGTTTTAACATCATCTTCTTCTTATAACTATTATTGGGGAGGTAGGACATGGGTACCTCTTCCTGCCTATAAGTTTTCATGGTTTCAGAATGACTACGTACACCTTATAAATATTAAAATCATATGTACTGGCCTGGGTATGTACAGTAGCTGGCAATTCTTTCAAACTAACCTGTTAATTTCATAAATATGTATTTGCAATCACTATAACAGTACTTAGCACTATGCCAGCAGATTTAAGATACTGTATTTCTGAAATTCTTGCACAACACATATAAAGGTGTACAGCAGGCAGTCCGAAACTTCCATCATTACATGAAAAAGATTGGGATGTCATAGGAATTTTGGAAATGCTGATCAATAAATTACCAGCAGTAAATAAAGTCCTGTAAATGTGTACTTGTTAATGTTCTTCCATGTACAATGGGTTCAAGAATGCATATGTACATGTAGCCAATGAGAAGCGTCGAAATGGATCACGTGTGCATGCATTAATTTTTACCATATGCACAGGCTGTGCATTTTGGTGACAACAACCGTCAATTTCTGGACTTTATACTCATATTGTAGACCCATCTTATAAAACAAATAATACATTTTTTTTAGCTCGTGCATTAGTGATATGCACTGCACTTGGTTAGGTCACAATGAGACGGACAATGAACTCGACAAGTCTCGTTCATTATCCTACTGTGACTTAACCTCGTGCAGTGCATATTCACTAATACACTCGCAAACGTGTATTATTTGTATACAAATGCATAGCCTGTCAGTGTCACATTCACAATTACAAGAAAAGTCAATAACTACAGTGGGCATTGTACATTGTACTAGCAGTCTACAAAGCATGGAAAAGTATTCATTACCTGGTACATGGAAATCACGTACATGTGAACCTTCATGTATTACTAAAGTATACACGTTGGGCAGCTTGGAATAAGTTGAAATAAGGTATTACACTGTAGTTGGAACTATGCAATTTTCTTGTACAACATTTATGGTTTATTTATTGAAGTGCAACATTATGCTCAGTAATACTTCATAATCTACAAAGGATACGAGTACAGCTCCATATAACGTTTCTTGGGCATTGCTTGGCTGGAGTAAACCTGTTGAATCCCTGCTCTTAAGTCGTCCCATATCTGATCTAAGCTAGTCAATTTCAACCCATGAGGGTTTTGACCCCTGTTCGGTCGATTGGACATTTCTGTTGAGAGTTTGGAGTTCTTGGATGATAGAGTTGCTTTCAATAAAGCAATTTTCAAATCTCAGTGTCCAATATCACTCTAAGAGGAGGGATGCCTTCAACTGTGCACGTTGCTTATGTGTAGAGTCGCATTTTCCGGGTGATATAAAAGACCAATAACCAGATTTTACACTATTACACAAGGAAACTAAATGTTAGATAGTCTTCAAAAAGAAGACTATTTGGAGCCTGATGCAAATGCCTTCTGGTGTGTTGGTTGTAGCCTTGGAGCTAGAAGTATTGTCTCACAAGCTGATGACATTGTTCTGAAAAGAGATTAAAAAATAAATAAATAAATAATACTAAATTAAAAAAATTCATATATCAGAGCAAATGGAAGGAACAATAAAAACAGAAGTCAGGTCACAGTCACACCAAATTGAGAACTGAACCAATTGGAAATATTATACCATCCCCCCTCCCCCCCCCCCAAAAAAAGCATGTGTATATGGATGCACTCAAATGCGTTGGTCATGACTCCTGAAAGAATGAAAAATATCAATAAGCAAATATATATATAAATGACTTGCTGGACAACCTGAAGGGGCATGCAGAAATGTTTGCGGACGACACCAAGGTATACACCCATATCAAGACACAAGAAGACACTGCAACACGACCTAGACAGCTTATGTACTGGGCAGAGAAATGGCAGTTAAAGTTCAACGTTGGTAAATGCGGTGTAATGCATTATGGGAATCAAGATAAAACCAGTCCATAGAGTCTGAGAGATGGGACAATGAGGGCTAACATGGAAGTAAGGAATGAAGAGAAGGATCTCGGTGTCACATTCGACCCATCACTGAAGTTCAGCAAGCATGTTGGGATAGTTGCCAACAAAGCAAACAGGATAGTGGGTCTAATAAGGAGGACATTTGCACATATGGATGAAGATATGTTACGTTTACTGCACAAAACATAAATTAGACCCCACCTGGAATATGCAAATTGTGTGTGGAATCCATTCCTCAGACAAGACATCACAAAGCTGGAGAAAGTGCAGAGAAGGGCAACAAAAATGGTCCCAAGCATAAAAGATCTCCCATACATGACCCGGCTGAAGAGACTAGACCTGCCCACATTAGCCTACATACGTCTTCGAGTTGACATGAGCGAGAGGATGTTGTGCACCTTGTTGCAACTTGCCAAGCCCTATCATCTGTGCGTCAAGACCTAGTTAAACGTATTAAGGATAACCCCAACACAAAACAGTTCGCACAATTCTTCGAGTCTGTCCCTGCGATGTTCTTGGAGTCGGTGCTCTTTCTCCCTCCTGGACCCATTAGTAATAGCGCCAAAACACAGCTGCATACGCTTATCCTATATTTTATACGCAATCTTCACACAACCCGTCAAAATCTTCTTAACAACAGCTAGGTACCCCAGCGACCTATAGAAAGCCATTTATCGAACTTCGGCAGACGCACAGTGCCGACGATCTCCGATCTTAGCGGAGGAAGGATACAAGAGAGAGAGAGAGAGAGATCCAGGTATTCAAGATAATGTATATTCTCAACGAATAGCGAATATTGCTACCGCCCATGCGTACTTTCTCTTTGCCATGTTGAATTGACGCTACAACATGGATGAATCGTTGGGTTTAAAAAATATAGGAAGAAGAATCTCCCCCCTTTTCCCATCGAAGACTTCTTCAAATTATAATTTCAAGTGGTCGGCCAGATGCCCAGAGGAGTCGAGAAACCTAGACCCTAGTAAAGTTAAAATTGTAATGAATCGCTTTGCATATTTTGACATAATATCGCCCCACCCGCTGTTTATTTCGCGTTCCTGTTCACCCGCTGAAGCTCCGACGCCTTTGGCGTCGGAGCTTCCTGGAGTTAGGCCTAGGCCCTAGTCCTAGATCTAATCATCTAGCCTACATCATGACTTTTTTCATGTAATTTATTGTAAACATGGTAAAATAGGGTCTAGCCTCTAGGCTAGACCTAGACCGAAGATTTCTGTCTCTTTCGTTCGTTAGCCTCAGATTTGGGTAGGGTCGGCTCCTCTCTTTAGAGACAGAAGCCGACCATAGGCGCTCCTGTGAAAACATTTTGGCCATTTATGGCCAAATCTTGCCCAAATACTACATTTTACCCGATGCATATCCGATGCATTTATTATTTTAAATTAGGCCTAGGCTAAACTACATCGGTTCCACTTACCAGATTGACTTTTTCATTTTCATCGCGAAATTGAGCTCGTGTTGAAATTCTTGCAGCCGTATTTTAAACTGTTACTGCGCATGAAGGAAGATGACGTCATCCATTGACAGTAACAGTTTAAAATCGGCTGCAAGAATTTCAACACCTCATTTTCGGCGATGAAAATCGGAAAAAGACCCTTAAATGCATCATACAGTCAATCTGGTAAGTGGAACCGATGTAGTTTAGCCTAGGCTAATTTACAATAATAAATGCATCGGATATGCATCGGGTAAAATGTAGTATTTTGGGCAAGAGTTTTGGCCATAAATGGCCAAATGTTTTCACAGCCTACTATCATGGCTTCTTTCTAAAGTAATTTATTGTAAACATGGTAAAAATCTTCGGTCTAGGCTAGACCTACATCGTTTTGCCATCTCACGACCGAGGACCTGAGCCACATTATTTATACTAGACCTATAGGCTTTATACTTGCTCTTTAGTCTTCACGTGATATAAACAGGATAAAGGTATTGAAGACTTAGCCTAGGCTTGCGCTTATCAATACCAAAGGCAAGCTAATAATGTAGATTTAGATTAGAACGTCTAATGGCAATGCCATGGAATAAGCTGGCGCTGTTGTTGTTGTGAATGTGACGCGCAAATTCCTTGTAAATATCCAAATCTGGTACTTAAACTAATTGAAATCTTTATTGTACAAGAGGTCTATATTATTTTACCTTCATTTTCTGTTGATTAGATTCTGGAACGGTAGACCCAAGGTTGTTTTTTTAATGATATCTATGTCGGTAGACGCCGGTATTTTAGCCAGAGCTTTCCTGCAGTTGCGTACGTGCTGCAATGCACTAGCACTGTATGTTAGTTGGAAAAGGCGTGCGCTAAATGTGTAGAACGAGAGAGAAGGATACACTAGCGCAACGTCCATTAAAAAGACACGATTACTCGTATAAGCTAATGGCCATTATGTGCAAGCAACACTAGTGTATCTTGCATATACATGTATATCTTTGTGGGATAAAAAAAGAATTTCAATTGATTTTCTGATTCTACTTCCTCAGAATTTAGATGGGATTAATATATAGTATTTACAAATGAGAAAATCTATAATAATGAATTAAATCATATTAAATGCGTAATTCGTTGACAAGCGAATTTGTCAATTTATAAGTCTATTGTATATAAATTTAAATTTCTCCTGGGTGTACATCCAAGGTCCCATGGTGTAATGGTTAGCACTCTGGACTTTGAATCCAGCGATCCGAGTTCAAGTCTCGGTGGGACCTCTTAATTTTATTAACATTTAATTAATTAATAATTAATAATTAAGATATCCCCTTTTTGTTTAATTCCCTCCATGTTTAAACATTGACCTAATAGTTTTAAGCATAGTATCGAGGAAGACATCAATAACATAGAATAAATTGGTATCTCGTGTGTTATAGGCTATATCAGATAATACACATGTAGGCCTACATTTTTCATCATTGATTTATTATTATTATTGTTTTTTTGTTGTTGTAAGAATGCCTGAAAATCTCATGACTATCAAGGATCTGATTTACAGCCTAATAACTGTCTGTACATACAATGAGATATTAAAAAATAATGTGCAACGGTATTTCTTGAATAATCCGCTTTTTATGAGGATATACCCATTAATTTTGTGTATACTAGTCTTGTATATAAATATTTATGTGTGTATTTATTTCTCTATGCATGAGACCACCATAATATTTGGTAAAAATGTGCCACCCTGTATAAATATCAGAAATAAATATACAGATAAATACATTTCGTAGTTTTATAGCTAGTTTAAAATTACAATGACCCTTGATGATGTGCTGTCAAGCGGAATAAATAGGAAAAAAGATATTAAAAGTTGGCCTTTTCGGGTTTTACTAGTGTATGGAACCAAGCGATATGAGAAATATTGCAAGCCACAGACAATTTTGCAGAGCATTACAGAAATTTCTACTGGAGGAATAATTATGTTTTACTGAATAATGTAATACTGATCATATCAAAACGTTTGGGTCACTAAGTGACTGAACACAGAACAGTGCTTGTTTTATTAGCAAAAATAGTCTATGGAGACTCGGACGTGAAAAACACGTCTTTTTTATATCCATCGCCATTCTGCTAAAAGTACCACTTATTTTGCCTAGATTGACTAGTATAATACGACAAAGACTATGTTCTTTCTAGTAAAGCAAATAAATAACAATTTCATTATGATTTACTATTGTGCTTTATTTCTTAAAACTATAGTCAGTTTACTGTTCTTTTCAGCTCGTTTTCTGTGTAAAATCATGTAGTACCATGTCACAATTCAGCATACCGCCCTCTTCTACTTTTTAGTTTGAGAAAGTCTTTTTTTAATGTAATTTTATCTTTCCAACCATATAAGACTCGTTTTGATTGGTCAATGTTACCCCCCGCGTTTCCAAGATGTAAGACCATCACATCTTTGCCGAAAGTTTTTGGTGAGATGATTCAGTTTGAGAACTCTGTCACGGTCCACGCACATTGGTGGAACGATACTGGCTGCACAGAGATTTTCTTGCATTATAGACCTACCAACAACTTTTGTGATTGCATTCATTGTGAAATAATTAAAAAATCTAATCGGGGGCATATCTCGATTAGCATTTTCCTATTTGTTAGCTCTATATTTTAGTTAACAATATGTATGTACATTGTATCGACTATAATTATTGAATGTACATGTTAGTGATTTGGTAATAAATTCAAACTTCAAAAGAAAGGTTCCATTCTAAAAGAGTGAGGTAAACTTTTGCATGTTGGGTAAAAAAAGGGGGAACATTTTTGGGTAAAATGTAGCCCAAATTGGTAAATTTACCAGTTGTTGAATGGGTTACATTAATTTTCCCCAACAAACATGTATGTTCCCTTTTGCCCATCTCTTTACAAAGTTCTTTACAAACACATTTTGAAGTTTAATGATAAATCACTAGTCTTGTCATTATCACCTTTACGTATAAAAAGCAACCTTTCATTTTCTAGACAGATTCTTTAATTCACTGACACACATAAAGGTAAACAAACGATTGAACTTTCTCTTTGAGTTTATTCTAGTTTTATTTCAGAGAGAATTAAGTTACCAATAAATTGACAATTAATATCATTTTTTTAGTGCATTTTGTTTCATTACATTCATACTGTTACTTTTAAAACATGATATGCTTCACTTAGATTCTTCATAATAAATATATATATCCCTGGAAAAATATTTGCAATTCATAATTCTACACAAATATACAGTTTTATATGCAGCACTTGGTTTCTTATAGAATGGATATAATTCCTCTTTTACATAGAGCTTACTTCAGATGATATGGTTTTGTTGCCGTTTTGGTTTCCACTGAGTCCCATGTTAGTACATTTTTAGATCTTTCTGTCGTAAATATTATATTTATAGATACTTTATTAATTTGAAATGATTATAAAGTTTCATTACCTCGAATACCGGAACATGTATCCATATATTTCTTTCCTTACTGCATGCATTTCTTAATTATAAATATAAATAGTTAGATAAATAAACAACTTCAGTGCATATCAAAAGGTGCTCATACAAGTCATGTATAAGATGCAATCTTTGTCTGGACAAAGCTGCGCAATTTCATGTTTACATAAATATATCTTTGCAGCAGTTTCTATGAAAAAGTATGATATATTCCATTTTCCTGATTACTATATAAATATATATTTACAGCAGTTTCTATGAACAAATATCAATTTTCCTGATTATTGGTGTGTTATAACAATGTATGTAAAGTGATGGAGGAAACTACATTTTGTTTATTTGGGCATCAGATGCTCGATTGAACGGTTTTTCTCCAAGTGTTTTTCCATCTTAATAAGAAGATCCACTCCATCAATGACACGCTGAACAAGACTGACCTGAAAAAAGAGAGAGAAAGAGAGAGAGAAATTAAAAACCAAATCATGGAAATATGGCCACATTATAACAAACTTAATCCTCCGATTATTTGACAATCTCCTGAACAGTGTATTCTGCATTGATGTCGACTTATAAGACCGGAAAAATAAATACTCTGTGCTTCTCATTTTAACATGTTGCATCGCTAATAGAATTAAGAAACCTAATCACTATGAATGTTTTAATTTCTATTAGAAAACTTCGATTCGTCTGGCTCTCAATGATCATTTTATATAGGCTAACAACATTATAACTGTGAAGGTCTGAAGGACCTTTCCGTCGCATAGAGAAAGGGGGATCACGCGAGTTTCTTTCATCCAAACAAAGGCTAGTACAGTACCAATCGACATTATTTTTACGGGGTCAATAT
This sequence comes from Mesocentrotus franciscanus, assembly GCA_037976565.1. Lineage (NCBI taxonomy): Eukaryota > Metazoa > Echinodermata > Echinoidea > Camarodonta > Strongylocentrotidae > Mesocentrotus > Mesocentrotus franciscanus. The sequence goes on along the minus strand of CP137666.1, from coordinate 4,164,189 downwards.
AATTACTGAAGAAAACAATAGTTTTCAAACCTAAAAACAAAATGGATTTACCCGTTAATAAGAAAATATTCAATGAATTCACATGAATATTAACATCACATTGCATCTTCGCGCAGGGATGTCGCTCATGGGGCATTAACAAGTTCTTTGTGAAAACGAGTAATTGTCAGACAATTTGAAAAGATTTTGATCCATCTTGACAAATATGAAAAACTGAGAACTTGGAGAATTTTCGTCAAACACCCCTTTAGAAATTAGAGTCCCTTTATAGAAAGAGTTGTTATACAGGAACATTCGCGTTGTGGAATAAAATGGCGTTCGAATAGGAGCCCATTGCACTTTAAAAGAAATATTGCGTAATAGCGCAATACAGAGTTTTCTTCTTATTAGAAATCTCGGGCATCACTTTTGAAGGGTTTGTTGAATATGCCTCGCGACTTGACACTCAGTTTCGAACTAGGAACATGCCGCGGATCTGCTCTTGTTCTATTCATTTTACCATCATGTCTCTGAATTTTTTTTTAGGAGAAATACGATATAGGATTACAATTCTTCCATTATTGCAGAACCACACTGCAAAAACCAGGGTGTTAAATTTCTAACACCAGTATGGTATTGAATTTTTTTGACACCATTGGTGTTATTTTTAACACCGGTCAGATTTAAGCATGCATTAATAATTACTGGGTGTTAAGTAACATGGTGTTGTTTTATGCTTGGTGTTGAAAGTATCATCACGTGATTTCGTTTAAGGCGGTTGATTGGTCGAATAAGTTTTCACAAAGTGTACGCGCGCTTAATGATTACTTTACACGTGTTCACAGAAAAATACATTTATCATGATTTGTTAAGCAAATTATGACAATGCACATCAATTTTGTGATTTGTATTTTCCTTTGGCAATTATTGACCAATAGATTATATGTCCGATCTTGTTACAATTATATTAACGTTTTAGCAATAGATATATTGATTATATGATTACTAACCAAGAAACAACATGCATGTTTATAATATATATATGTGTACCAGCCTGTACCACATACATGTTAATCTTGAATTTACTTCAAATGATCTATGTGATGGAGTTGATGCAATGGAGATTAGAATATACCTATTGGTGGACAGTTGCCAACATCGATTATAAATTATCAGTTTACCACTGGTTCCTCTACCCTGGTCGATAATGGTCGATAATAGGGAATATGGAATGTGGGACCATTAGACATACATAGAAAAATCTCTAATGGATCAACAAGAATATAAACACCAAAAGTGGAATTGAATTTGTTATGATTCCAGATATTGGTGTTAATCTACACCAGTAGGAGTTGTCAAATATTAACACCAAAAGTGGAATTGAAATTATCTAATTCCAGAAAATGGTGTTAAGTAACACCAGAGGAGTTGCACGATAAAGATACCAAGAAAGTGTTAAATTTAACACCCTTGGTGTTAAATTTAACACTCTGGTTTTTGCAGTGCAGTGAATTTTGGAACATGTATTGTATTGTATTTACTAAACTTCATTGATGTACATCAATAATCTGTTTATAAACATTATAAATCATATAAATCAATTTACAATGCTATGTAACAAATCATCATTCAAGCGATGGCAAACTATCACTTCCTCGGCGATCTGAATGTATACGCTATCTTTCCTCAGCTTCGCTTCGGAAAGATAGCTACATCCAGATCGCCTCGGAAGTGATAGTTTGTCCCATCACCTTCACCAACGGTAATTATTTGCTTACTATTATGAAAATTTAGAATACACAGCAGCAATTTTCACCGCAAGAAACTGAAGCTAAAATATCCAAAAATCTAATGTTTCATCAGTTGTTATTCAAATATTTCGCGCCATGGAACTTTCGCGAATTTGAACCACTCGCGAAAACTTATGTGCGCGAAAGTTTCAGGTTTTACAGAATCGTATGAAAGAGCGGCTTTATTAATATACCTCTGATAGTCCAAGGCGGTCATTGTTTGAGATGTCAAAGGTATCACCAACCGTTGCCGAGTCAACGCCTCCAGTACCACGCTTCTGAAGACGGAGTTTTTCTAGGATATCATCCAGTCGATTTATATCCTATAGTTGTAGAGACCAAAAAAGAGAACAACAACAAAACAAAAAAAAGAAAGAAAGAAAATTGTATTGGGAAGTTTATTTGAAATACGTCTTTCCAAAGAACACATTTTTGTCGTATTAGTACTATTAGGAATGATAATTGCCTTCTGCCTTGTGTTGCTATGCTCTTCAAAATTATTTATGTCATTATGTATCCATTAAGTACTTTTTGTTGATATGAAAAAAGGGTAAGAAAATAAATGTTACTTTGAATTGAATTGCACCGAATAATAAGAGAATTAATTTGAAGCAAGTGACAAGTCCAAGATATTGCCAGATTAAAGGCAATAGCCACGTAACCCCTCCCCCACCAAAAAATATATAAATTTAAAAAATGCATAATCATACACAAGGACTGAAAATTATGGACAAACTTAACACGACTATAATTTATTATTATATTATTATTATTATTATATTATTGAGACACAACCAGACAGTCGCATTGGGAGGGGGTATTCCCCGCTGCAATCGAAATTACGACTCGTGTTGTCGTCATCTCGATTGCGCTATACTTCCTGCGCTAATCGGGTCTGTGAAGCCAAGCAAATGAAGCAATTTGTATTTGCACTATTTATTGTGCAATCACACTTTGCACCACATGACTGTCACATATGGTGCGTCAAGAACAGTCACTGACACCGTCCTATATCAGGCAACATGACGCATCACGTGCAACGGGCAGTGACTGCGTCAGGTGCCTTTCGGCGAGAATCGTATAGGAGGAGAGCGTACCTTTGAAAGATTGGGAATCTTGAGATGCACTCCAGCTCGGAGTCCTGTACCGAGGTTAGAAGGACAGGAAAGGATGTATCCTAGATGCTCATTCCACATGAACTCCCATCCCTTAGCTTTGACCGACTCCTCAACCTGTTTCGGGGATAATTGAGAGAGATGTGAAAGCTTAAAATCACTTGAACTTGTCAGTAATGATAACAAATCTGTTGTATCATGAAATTCGATGGAAATGGTTAAAAATATCCCCATACCATTATCGATCTGGTAGAAACGGCAACAAATATCAATGTATAGGTAAAACGTAAAAGTATAACCAAAAGGGATATCCGGATAGACAAACAGCCCACGACATTAACGACGGTCCTAAAACCGACGGCCAACGAGATTGACGGCCCGACCGTCTCGTGAACTCTAAAAAGAAAAGTTGCCAGAAAGCATAGGAGACCTACACATCGGTCTTTCGGGCTGTCTGTCTTATGGGTCGTCGGTCTCATGAAACATCAGATAACTTTTCACAGAATATAGGCCTATAGCATTATGACACATGCAACGTTAACGCAGTATACAATTTAGAAAAACATTCAGCTTCTTTTGATAAAAAAAGTATTCTGCTACCATTACAATAAAACTTTAGTAACATTATTCAATTCTGCTAAATATATTACTCATTGCGGATGTAGTATCGAAAATAATATCGCTAGTGATATTCGTTTGTCTCGCAATGTGGTCAATAAGGAATCTAAAAGATCTCGACGTTTCGTGCGCCGCTGCAACACTTCGTCAGGTGATAAAAACTAATGTAAGCAAGGGTGTTTTATACTCTATGTTTTATACTCTTGACCGTCGCGCCGGTCCTCCCGTAGAGTATAAAACACCCTTGCTTACATTAGTTTTTATCACCTCACGAAGTGTTGCAGCGGCGCACGAAACGTCGAGATCTTTTAGATTCCTTATTGACCACATTGCGAGACAAACGAATATCATTAGCGATATTATTTTCGATTATTCAATTCGTTTCCCCTGTTTTAATGTTAAACATTCCTTCATTACCTGGTTGAGACCCGAGCAGAATCTGTCAAAGACTCGTTTCATGTTGCCGCCCTTTTCCATGGAAATGACTCTCGTATGGTCCTCCTCGTTGATCCACACTAAGAAGTTCTTGTTGTTATTGTGCCTATCAAGAAACACTCAGAATTTATCAAATTCTTCTTATCCTGTCAAACCAGTATTTGTTATCCTGTTATTGTCAGTTCCAGCTAACATGTGAGCAATACACTTCACAACTCGACGATCATATATAATTATATGGTATCATTTTTATATACGGTTTTCGGTAAGACTTCATCCCTCGCTCCCCTTTTTTTTTCTCTTTCTTTTCTTTGCTTGTTTGCTTGCATTCAATGGCTTATTTATATATTTTGTTGAGATCTGTGCCTACCTAACAAAATTCTTTAGGGCCGCCCTCGATTCAGGATAGAGCCGACATACCCCCTGACTGTTTGGCTATATTATAAGGCCTATATATTGAAATAAGAACTGATCCTTTTTATTTATTTTATATACATTTGGTTATGCTGAGGAAAGCGCAGAACTTTTCCCTTATTTCATAATAATATTGTTAACGCTATATGTTTAGTAAAATACGTCACTTAAAGATAACCCTCGTATAATCATATGCTTTTGTAAATACCTTATGTTTATTCAGATATCCTAATTTATATACACAACCATTAATTGGGACCTACATAATACAAGCTTTGCTTTTTAGTAGATCCCCCACTTTATTTAACCTTTTCAATGCATTTATCATACTTATGATTGTATCTTTTGTCATAACTATTACCATGCATTATGTTATTTTCGATAAAGTGTAAACAAATAAACTTGAAACTTGAAATAAAATCGAGAGGACAAAGGAATATTCTGATTACAGTCACAAAATATTTTGTTTTAACCAAACAGAAGGAAAGAATAAGGAAAGGGACAACTTACCAGATTCCGCGAGCATCGGGCCAATCTCTGGCCATACCTGCACAGGTGAGAAGAGGAGAGACTGGTTTGTCGAAGAGAAAATGATCATCGATCAGCTTCTGTTGATCCTCCTCAGACATGGTAACCAACGAGTAATACTGTCCAGCCAACTCTCCTCTCAGACCAGCAAGAGCGTCAGTGACGACCTGATGGAGAAACAAAAGAATCGAGATTATTTATCTATATATTTATTTATTTATTCATTCATTAATTTTTCTACAATTTTTTTTTAAAGATTATGACAAATATTTACATTGATTTGGGAAATAAATACAGAGCTTAATGAACAGATTGAGATCTAGGACAACAAAGTAATGGGTAAATGTGAAGGGGTCTAATGAGAAGCTTATAGAGGTGTCGTGGACGAGTGGATATGTCATCGGACTGTGGATCACAAGGTCCGCGGTTCAAGTCCCACTGCGGCACTAATGTCCTTTGGCAAGACATTGATCTACATTTGCCACTCTCCACCCAGGTGTTAAATGGGTACCCGGTAGGATGCGAAAGCTAATGTGCTTAGATTAGCAAGTGTGCGCTTGTAAAAATGACGCCTGGCTGGAATGCTCCCAGGGAGTGGAGAATGTGCATACATTGTGTGCGGGTAAGCCTGAATCCGATGACCGGGGTAATAATATATATATCTGTAAAGCGCTTTGAGAGGGCCTTCGGTCCTGAAAAGCGCTATATAAGAACTAACTATTATTATTATTATTATTATAGCTTGTAAAATATACTCCGTGACTAAAAAAATAACAATAATTGTCGTAAACATATGGTTTAGCTAAGCAAATCAACACAAATAATAAAAAATTTAATTGTTTTGGTTAGTTTGTTTTTGTTTTGTTTTACTTTTTGTAGGAGGGTGGTGGGGGGTCAGCGATGAAATCAAGATCAACCAGGATTTACATTAAGCTGATATGAAATGGATGTCCATCGCCGCCTAACAGCGGTAGTTTCAGGATTATTGTTGGAATTCTTTATTCTATATTCTATTCTATATTTTGTATCTAATATTTTTACTGTTTATTTTTGAGGAATATAAATAAGCAATTTGAAACCAGGTTTTTATCCTAGAAACCTCGTGCACTTGTCCTTCCTACCATGCCAATGACAGACGCGATTTTCACATCATCCTTTAATTGGGAGTGTTCAAAGTTCGAAATGTCTCAGCCCCCTCCCAAAAATCCTGCATTGATTTGAAATTAGACCAAATAGTTCTAATCAATGAATGTATACTTAAAGATAATTTGTCATAATGGCGTCTCAGAAGGATCGTGCTTATTTTAACTAAATGAGCTTACCTGTTCGACCATGCGTCTCTCAGCCCTGTTGCAGGCTGGCGGAAGGCTGAGTCCTCGGATGCTTCGGCCTGTCCTCACTCGAGAGGAAAGGACATACTTGGAGTCCAGCACCCCGCCACGAATTTTGGAGGAATCCAGATCCGTTGGGTGCACATCGTCCGGACCGTATCCATTGTGTCGCTCGTCGATGACGGGGTCCATCAGTTCTTTGAAGACCTTTAAACAAATAATCAAACAAAATGTAAAAGGGTAATTCCAAGTGTTAGGGAATGACATTTTCAAGAGCAAATTCAATTTTGACAGAAGAATAGACATTTTAATAACAAATCTACAAATCAAATCAAAAATCAAAAACAAAATACAAATCAAATATAGTATATAAACTATAATATGAATTACTTTCACAACAGTTGGGTTTCTTATCAACCATTCATCATACTTATGAAATATTCATTTTATATATAGCTATGTTACGAAATGAATAGCTTTGTTACGGAATGACGTAGAAGGTCACCTCATATTTGTGATTCGATGTGTCCGAATATCCTCATATCTTATCTACATGTAGTTTGATGACGAAATAAATAAAAAATTACCATGAAAAAGTCTGTTTTCTCGCTCGTTTCGCTCTCTCACAACATTGAAAAACTGGGAAGTTGAAAATATGTCTATATAATTATAGATCAAAAAATGAAAAGTAGAAGTCAAGTAGAAGCATGAGTAGAAGTAGACATAGTATTAGTAGTAGAAGTAGAAATAGAATTAGTATAGAAATATGAAAGTAAAAGAAGGAGTATATCTAGAAGTACAGTCGTAAAAGTAGAAGTAGTTGTAGAATTAAAAGCAGAAGTAGAAAAAGAAGTAGCAGTAGAAGTGGATAAAGAAGTAGATCTAGAAACAGAAGTAGATGTAAAAGTAAAAGTAAAAGCAGAAGTACAAGTACAAGGAAGAGTAGAAGTACAAGTAGACGTAGAGACGGAGAAAGAGATCGAAGTAGAAGTAAAAGTATCAATAGACTTAAGCGTAGAGGTAGAAGAAGAGGTAGAAGTAGAAGTAGAAGTAGAGTGAGTAGAAATATAGAAGTAGAAGTATAGTAGTATATCTAGAACTTTAGTCGTAGAAGTATAAGTAGGAGTTGATCTAGAAGTAGTCGTAGAAGTAGAAGTAGTTGTAGAAGTATAAGCAGAAGTAGACACAGAAGTAGAAGTAGAAGTGGATATAGAAGTAGATCTAGAAATAGAAGAAGAAATAGAAGTAGAAGCAGAAGTAGACGTAGAAGTAGAATTATAGAAGTAGATCTAGAAATAGAAGTAGAAGTAAAAGTAGAAGAGCAAGCAGAATAGAAGAAGAAGCAGTAGAAGTACAAGTACAAGTACAAGTAGACGTAGACTGAGAAAGAGATCGAAATAGAAGTAAAAGTATCAATAGACTTGGGCGTAGAAGTAGAAGAAGAAGTAGAAGTAAAATTATAGAAGTAGAAGTAGACGTAGAATGATAGAAATAAAAGTAGAAGTAGAATTATAGAAGTAGACGTAGAAGTAGAATTAGAAAAAGAAGTAGCAGTAAAAGTGGATATTGAAGTAGATCTAGAAATAGAAGTACAAGTACAAGTACAAGGAAGAGTAGAAGTAAAAGTTGACGTAGAGGGAGAAACAGATCGAAATAGAATTAAAAGTATCAATATACTTAAGCGTATGTAGAAGTAGAAGCAGAAGTAGAAGTAGAAGTAGAAATAGAATGAGTAGAAACATGTATATAGAAGTAGAAGTATAGGGGTATATCTAGAACTATAGTCGTAAAAGTAGAAGTAGGAGTTGATCTAGAAGTAGTTGTAGAAGTAGAAGTAGTTGTAGACGTAGAGGCAGAAGTTGACAAAGAAGTAGCAGTATAGAAGTGGATAAAGTAGATCTAGAAATAGAAGTAGAAGTAGAGGTATAAAGAGATTGAAATAGAAGTAAAAGTATCAATAGACTTAAGTCTAGAGGCAGAAGTAGAAGCAGAAGTAGGCGTAGAAGTAGAAGCAGAAGTAGAAGCAGAAGTAGAAGCAGGAGTAGACGTATACAAGTAGAATTATAGAAGTAGAAGTAGAATTAGAGAAGTGGAGGTAGAAGTAGAATTATAGAAGTAGAAGTAGAGTAGAAGTAGAATTATATAAGTGGAAGTAGAAGCAGAAATAGAAGCAGAAGTACAAGTAGAAGTGGAAGTGGCAGTAGAAGTGGAACGAGGAACAGAGGCGGAGGAAAAATAGAAGTAGAAGAAGAAGAACAATGCGATTTATTTTTCTCAAAATGTGTAAAATGTACCTCATATGACTCCTCGTCCCCGGCTACCATGCCGACCGTCTTGATGAAAGGATGCCCTGGGTTATCTACCCCTGTCTGGATACACTCGTCCAGAGTGAAGCCATTGGGTGTGGACAGGTTGCTGAGACGGCTATAGATGCCTGGAGTCAAGTGGGAAGCCATCACGTTATTGTGCTTCGAGAGGTCTGGGAAGTTGGCCGAGGGTGGGAAGTTTGACTTCTGGCCAAAGACAGGGTTGTAGGTGCCATCTTCGCACAAGGTGCAGTTGGCAGCAGCTTGTCTCCCGTTGGGGTGACGAGAGGTAGGTCACCCCGATGCCTATTCCAGTAGCCGCAGCTGCCATGACAGCCAGGCCACGTGGTCCAAGTTTCTGCCACACTGCGGATGCCATTGATGATATCGGATCCAGGACTGTTGCTCTATCAAAAAATAACAAATAAAAACAAATACAAAAATTACCAGACGCCTATAATGCATCGGACGTTAATATTCTGTCATCACATGTTAATGTCTATAATGATATATTCATCAGGTCCAATTTTATTTGAAACAGAGTAAGCGCAATGCAAAGGAAAATGAATCGAGAATCTACTTGTTGGCATAAAATAAATTAAACATGAATTCTAGATGTGCCCATTTTCAATTTCAAAACTATGCTTTCTTTTGTTGTTATTGATCTGCAGAAAAAAGAGGGGTTGGTTGTCCGGACACTTAACAAACATAATATTTAGGTACACAGACGGCCAGGGGCGGATCCAGCCGGCGGCAAGGGAGGGGGCCTAAAAAGGGGCCCGCGATTTTTCGCTCAGTGGGGTGGTAGTGAGCAAAAAAAAAAATTGGCACCCGAAGGGTAATTTTTTTCCCCACCACCACCCCTTGGGCGCCAGGGGTAGTTAGCACAATTTTTTTTTTTTGGCACCCGAAAAAAAAAATTTCCCTTCGGGAAGGGTTATTTTTTTTTCCACCACCACCCCCCTCCCTTGGGCGCCAGGGGAGGGGGCCTAACTTCTTTTTTTTCCAAAATAGGGTGTTTTTACCTGCTTTTTTTTCTAGGGGAGGGGGCCCCCCCTGGATCCGCCACTGCAGACGGCTCCCACAGGGAAATGGTGTTCACATTTTTTAAATGTAGATTTCGTTGTAAAATTTAATGCTACAAAAGATGTCACCGACTGATTTTTAAAAATCGGCGCCCAAAGTACATTTTTTGTTGTTTTAGGGGCCAACCAGTAGTTTCATGTATTTCAGAAGAAATATTTTGGCTGAAAATGTTCATTTGGTGTACAAAATCCACTATTAACAATACAATGAAAACATGGTATGAATAAAGACCAACAGATGACCACAGGGGCACTAAAGTTGCTCAAAAAGGACCCAAAGTACCAGCACCTGCTTTGAACTATTTTCTTGGGTAATAGGAAAACAGAAAATCTCTATTTCTGTCTAAAAATACAATGATACACTGTGGTTATGAGGCTTTGATAGCCAAATATGTCTCAGGTACCCAAAATCTTATTTCAAGGGCCCAAATTTAACATAAGTGATTCAAGAGCATCAAACGTTAGATGATATATTTTCTTTCTACATACATGACTGTGTAATTGTGTTATACTAAAGTTACTCGTTAATAATAACAATAATAATAACCTAGGCTTCTATACCGCATTTCATCTTCAGAGAAAATATCAATGATTTACAATAATAAAACAACAACATTACAGATAACTACTTATTCATGAACAGACTAAAGAAATATTATTATCAACATCAATATTACAGAAAAATGAAATCAAATTATGACAAAGTACAGTAATGCATGTACACCTGTAGTTAAATTTTGATGAAATGCAATACTGCAGTAAAAATGGCATCAGAAAGCGTTTTTGAACAAGATTTCAGTTGTGATTTGAAGAAATTTAAGTCTGTGATGGTTCGGAAGCTAGTGAGAGGGAGCTCCAAAGACGCGAAGCTGCAGATGAGAATCTTCTGGATCCGTATGACTTTGTGCTGTCGTTCGTGAGGTGTTGAGATGCAGAGCGGAGGGATCGAGTGGGAACGTAAGGTGTAACAAGTTCAGATATGTCGCTGAGACAGATTTGATGAATTGCCTTGAAAGTTAGAAGGATGACTTTGTACTGGATTCTCTGGGATACGGGCAGCCAACGGAGTTCCTGTGTAGAGTGGGAGTGAAACTAGTCTGCAGGCAGCTGAGTTTTGAATTCGCTGAAGCTTGGCGATGTCTTTATTGGGGAGATTGATGAGGAGAGAATTACAAAAATCAAGAAGGGAGGTTAAAAGGAGTGGACAAGGATTTCAGTTGTGTGATTGTCGAAGAGATTTCTTATCTTTCCGATTTTGTAGAGAGATAGGGATGCATTCCGACAGATGGAGTGAACATTTTGACGTAGAGTTTAGTAATTATCGAGCACAACTCCAACATCTCGTACAGTACTGTTGTGCTGCTAGAGATGCTGGTGACACCAACCATGAGTGGAGACAGTTGCTGATGAGGGCCACGCTTTCTGTATGATGTAAAATGAAGCATTTCAGTTGTGTCATCATTGATAACGAGCATGTTATCCTTCATCCTATTGCGATCAATCTCACTGATACATACTGTAACTCTAGTCTTTCTTTTGACTCGTGTCTTGTAGCAGGATTCGTAGCTGTGTACAACTGCAGGTCGTCAGCATACATCATACACTCAACGTTGTGCTGTTCTGCAATACCCTGAAGAGGAGTTGTACAACAGATGAATTACAGTGGCCCTATCACTGACCCCTGTGGTACTCCCCATCTAATTCTTCAGAGCTGGACGTCTTACCATCAACGAGTACTCGTTGTTGCTAGCTTCCCTCCAGGTAGGAGGCAAGCCAGTTTTTTACAGCACCTGTGATGCCAAAGGAGGCTGAAAGCCTCTTCAGCAAGATGCTGTGGTATACGGTGTCAAAAGCTGAGCTAAGATCGAGGAGAACCAGCATTGCTTCGTTTCCGTCATCAAGGGTTTTCAATAGGTCATTCTGCACCATGGTCAGAGCTGTTTCAACACTAAATGTTGGTCTGTATAAGCTGCCTGCCGAAACTAATTTTTCTAGTGTTTTAAACAAAATAAGCATAATTCACGTTATCAAATGCTTGCTTAAACTTCAACGAACATAAGAATACCCGGAACACGCTCAAACTCACAGTAGTCAATAATACTTTGGACTAATCGTACATTTTCAGTTGCCATATTATACCCTAATTATATGTCTTCATAAATCCAAACTGATCAAACGAAACAATAACATTAATTACTCCTTTTAATCGTTGGGACAAAGCCTGAGCTGCAATTTTGTCATCTACATTTAATAAAGATATACTGTAGGCCGCCAATTTCTTAAAGAGTGTTGGGCCCTTTTTGTACAATAAAGTAAGAATTGCTTGTTATTGTGACAATGACATGTCTTGATTATGAAGACCCTCGTTCGAACTTCCAACAACAAGCTCTTTATTTTCCTCCCAAAAACATCGGTAGAATTCTACAAAAAGACCGTCACTACCTGGCGACTTATTTATATTCATGGCTTTTAAAGCATGCCAACATTCCTCTTCCGATAGCAAACCTTCACAACTGTCTGCTTCTTCTTCGGACAGAGTATTTATTTCCACACCGTCAAAAATTCATTAAAACTTTCATTTCATCTTTATCACTATCTCCTTTCGCATACAAATCCCTGTAATATTCATAAATATAGTGTAATATATTTTCCTTCTATATTTTCCCGTTGGCTTGAACACAGTCTATCTCTTTCCTTTTACCATTCCTCTTTTCTAACTGTAAAAAATATTTTGTTGACTTTTCACCCTTTTCCATTCATTTTCCCCTCGAAAGAACAAATGCACAAAGGGAGTTAATCAATCCCATTCCATTCAGTCTGAATGGAATGCATGGAATGAGGTTGATTTCTGAAGTTCAGAAAAATGAATGAAACATGACCGCACATTAACAATAGGGTTCCTCAGTACACAAAAGAACTCAGTCCAAATCTAAAAACGTCCCCTCAAATTATAAACCAAGAAACTGCGCCATCAACTCGTTAGAATTTTGTCAAGCTAAGTGCTGACAACTAATGCTTCTGACTGGTTGTATTTTAGAATAGTTGCAATGACTTTACATGAAAAAGTCAAAACCAATAATGAATACAGAACAGAGTTGGGAGTGCAACCTGGGGGGGGGGGCATGCACCGGTGGCCCTGAAGCTATTCATCGCAATCCCATAGGAAATGCGTGAAAAATCGTTTAATTTACTGACTTAAATATTAAAGCATATGATGTGTTGAACCCATTGATGATTGTCGTTGATAATAAGTTTTATTCCGCGGGCACCTACTGTACATGTATACCTTGAATAATGACATAATGTAGTAATCATTATAAATACTGCTTGTTTTATTGATCTCATTATAACGAGTACGTATAAACTGCATAATTTCGAAATTCCAGCTTTCAATGAGAAAATTTGAATGCTGAAATCAAAGATTGAAAACCCCTATCTGATGAATGTGACAGGCTTTGTAAAGCAGTCCCATGTGCAGCCTTAAATAATGTTTACCCCAACACAGCCATAAGGCGAAAGATCGAGTATACTGTACTCAATGTGCAGCTAGCATTCAGACCGTCAGACGTATAAAACAAATAATTTGTTTTATCACGAATTATGACGTATGTTTTTCGATTATAATGCATTAGGACACTGGATTAGTGAGTACGTCTCACCTTGTTCATATAGGATTGCAAGATAGGTAGGAATTAGGAACAAACTGATGCGACAAACTATTTGAAAAATACTGGAAATGAAATATGACTTGCGGGTCTCGTGACTCATGATACCTTAATTACAACACAGTTAGAGAAATATCTTTATTGAAGTTTACGAAATCTATGATTTTTAATCAGTGTGTTTATCTGAGTAATTATTGCTTCAAGAAAAGGAAGTGAAATTAACAGCTGCATTGCGACCACTTCCATTTCCTAATTAAAAGCCATCATAACGATAGTGGTTGAAATGTAGAAAGGTTCGTTCGTTCGTGTCTCCTTAGATCAAGCTTAATTTAAAGTAAAATTGATCTTCGGAGTGGTTGCTACAACCGGCCGTGTCAGACACGTTACCCATGCAGGGGTGCGAGATAGGACTCTTGTAGCGTGCCCCAACATGATGATAATTATGATATGATATGATAATTCAATAATTGAACAAATCCCTTATAACAGACTGTAATAAACTAATAAACCTTGCACTCTTAAAAATACTTCTTTCAACCATAATTTTCAGCTATTGCATCAGCCTTTTGTAAGCTTATTGTCTAACAAAACTGTAGAGATAACATCTATTTCAAAATTTTGATGATTGTGTTGAATATTTTTAAAATGAACCTCATAATAATATAGACTACCTGGCAAATGCGCATTCTTCTTTCAGAAATATTATGCAGCCATAGCTCATGCAGGTACACGTACACGTACATGTTCATGTACCTGGGACATGGATTTGTGCTTGTCATAATGCCTTCTCATTGTAATCATAATGTACACACATTACAGTGATTACACATAACTATAAACCTTTCCTTTTCTGAAACTTTGCTTGTAAAATCGATAGAAAATGATAACTATCTCATTTCAGATACTATGCATGCTGTATGATGGGGTGACCAAAGTTTGAAAATATTAGGAAATGTGATATTCGATCCATGATTTGTCATAATTATATTCTACACAAATTTATTTATTTCAATTATTACCAAATGGACGGCAAAGCTTTTTACTACAAATTGGTACAACTAGAAAATTTATCGTCAAAAGAGTCAATTAAGGATTCCTGAGATATCGCGTTCTAAAAAAATCGATGTCGAAAAAAATCGAAAATCGAAAATCGATGCGCGCTGCAATAATAACTCACGAAAAAGTCATAAAACAACAAAACCTTACGTCGCGCAAGGGGGTTTACAGCTGATTTATCAAAAAATGTGATCCATCAAATATAAGGTAATTGCATAATTTGCAAGGCAAAATATCATACAACAGTTGGTATCACTTTTTACTCACAATAAATGTTGATGACATCTGCTCTCAAAATGAAGTTTGCCACACCCTTGTCACACCCTTAAGTTAATATTTTGTCGGAACGGACGCAAATGACTGCAAAGTGCAAAATTTGCTCATCTTTTGTCAATATTTGTTTTTCTTCTTTCCATTGGTGGTATCAGATTTTCGAAATATGACCTACTTTTTGAGAAAGCGAACTAAGGTCATGGTCACACCAGCAGGCTTTGATTGAGCTCACAATAAGCTCACACAAGTGTATAAAATAAGGCCTGTATACAAGGACGATTCTCATTCACCAAAGTGGTGTTGATTTTAGCATTCGAAATTTGTCCTTTATATAGAATCTACGGCTTTAGGCGAAACTTAGGTCTATAAAGTCTAGTTTACGGTGAAGAAAAATCAGTGTGGTGGCATCGTTTATAGCATTAAATTGTACTTCGGAATCCACGTTAAAAATTGGTGAACGCCATTTCCCTGTTGGAGCCGTCTGTGTACCTAACTATATAATTATAAAGCCTTCTCTTTTGCCTTCGGATTTAACGAAAAATGTTTATCAAATAGCACCAGCCGTTATGAATATTTGTCCTTTATAATATTGTCCAACATAATTCTAAGTCTTAGAAGATTTATGAAATATTGCTTGTAAATTTCTTTAAATTGCTGTTTTAAATCAACTGTCCGGATACACAACCTGTCCGGACAGGTCGGGGTATAGCATAGAGATATATACTTAATGTTAGTAAGTATATATCTCTATGGGGTAGGCCTATAGGCTCTAACTCAGAACTAGACTAGATGTTGGGTGTCCGGGCAGGTTGTGTGTCGGACAGTTTATATTTAAAATGGTAATTTGAAGAAGTTTACATGCAATATTTCATAAATCTTTTAAGACTTGCGTTAGACGTCTAGAAAATATCATAAGGGATAAATATTTATGATGGTTAGTGCTCTTTCATGCATATAGGTCTAGATATCTAGGTCTATTTCGTTAAATCTAGAGGCAAAAGTGCAGGC
Source organism: Mesocentrotus franciscanus (assembly GCA_037976565.1). Lineage (NCBI taxonomy): Eukaryota > Metazoa > Echinodermata > Echinoidea > Camarodonta > Strongylocentrotidae > Mesocentrotus > Mesocentrotus franciscanus. The sequence continues at coordinate 4,148,586 of CP137666.1, read as the reverse complement.
TTTATTTTTTTCCTGACACATTATAACCCCCCATCATAATTATAGACTCTAGATCTAGTCTAAGTGGCTTTAAAAATAAAAATAAAAGATTCCTGACAATTGAAAATTTCAAGTAAGATCATGATAGGTTCGTGTGTCTGGACACTTAACACAATTAAAGCCTCGTCTTTTGTCTTTGGATGTCACCAACAATATCCATCAAATAACACTAAACAAATGAATCTAGATTCTAGATCTAGACCTATAGATCTAGATTCTAGACTCTTTGTCTCTTTTTTAACATTTTGTTCAACATAAGTCTTAAACGATTTATTAAATATTGCTTGTAATGTTCTTCAAATCACTGCTTGAAATGAACTGTCCGGATAACCAACCTGTCCGGACACACGACGTGGATGAAACCCAATCACACACCTAATATGATAACATAGGCCTAACATCAATTTTAAAGTGAAATTCTTCTCACGGTAGATATAATATATATATTCTTCTATCATCCCAAATATATTACAAGAATAGAAATTATACTTACCACACTTAACTGACTTGCCTACTGTTGATTTTTCATTCAGCAGCCCTCAGCTTCCCCCTTAACTACAGATGGGTTCAAACAAACAATATGAAAATTATGTAGTTTTGAAACCATTGTTTAGCGCAAGCATTTTACGCGCTTTTCTTTTTTCGTTACCAAGGGCCTTGGCGCGCTTCATGCATGATGCAAAATAATATGTATACGCAGTTGTTACGTCATATTGTAAGCCGCAGTAGGCCTAAAGCCTCGTTGTTATCTATTTTATTAATATTTTTTATTTATTTCACATCTTTCACCTTAGTAGCCTCTTCAGTTACAGAAATTTATCTAATTATTAAATTCATGTACAATAAAAGCAATTAAAATACAAAACACATAATACTGGCATTTCACAGTTCACAATATTATTATTGTATACTTCATAAAATACAGTGTCTTGTTTAATACTATTGAATGTTACTACAAATTTACAAATATAAGGATATCAAAATCAAGAAAGCATGAGCAAGAGGGTGGTCTGGAGAGAGAGAGAGAGAGAGAGAGCTAGAGAGAGAGTATCGTGATAGAACTGTTGAATGGTGGGGTATAGGCGAAAATAATGGTCTAAGCATGTAGTAGGTCCATGGTCTAACTTAGATCTAAGTGACATGGGAAGAAGAGTGGAGAGGGGAAGAGAGAGAGAGAGAGAGAGAGGGGTGAGAGAAGGTGGGAGAGAGAAAGGGATGATGAGGGAGAGAGAGGGGATGGCATTGATACATTGACAGATTAGGAAAATTGACGTTGCTTGTCATCTTCATTTAGGTCTAATCACTTATTATAGACAGATAGAAATTGTAAAAGAAATCAGTTGCGTTAAAACTTTAAATTCATGAAAGTACATTATAAAATGAGAATTTCCAATTTGCATAAATAAGGGATAGACAATGTAAAAATGTATAGCGGTAAAACCCATTTATGAACATTACATAATAATGATGACCATGACTTGTGTACAATCGTATTTCCTCGTTCCTCATCTAATTGCTGATTAAAAAAAAACCCAAATAGAGTAGGACTGTAAACACAATATTAGATGTTTTGCGACTCGAGAAGCGATTTGAATGATGAGAATCTGCTTTGAAGACTAGTCTAGTATTTTCTGGTAGGTTGTTCCATCTTGGAGCTCCAGAGTATATAGAAAAGAATTCTGATAAAAAATGGTGCGGCATTTTGGAAGTCTAAAAATCATCTCGTTTGAGCTTCGGTAGTTTCTTATAGTGACAGAGTCAAAATGAACTTTTCTGTTTAAAAGAATAGTTGGAGCAAGATTATGAATGAGTTTGAACATTGTACGTCAAAAGAGAGTATCCATTGTCGGCCAAGCTACATGTTTAAAAACAGCATCGGTAAGGAAACCTTACCAAAAAGAATAAGACAGTGTATGCTGAAGTATGAGATTTATTCCTGCTTATTGATGTACAATATTCATTTCGAAAATGTAAATGAGACATATAAATGAATTATGCTTGCCATGATGTAATGCCTTTTAGCATGACATGATAATGAAGTACCATGCAGGGGGACTTATACTAGTAACATTCACCAAGCTTTAGAATTTTTAATTCAATAACAAAACCTTTACTTTTCAATGAGGGTAAATCATAGCTGAGAAGGTAAAAAATGTATGACAGGGTACAATAACTTGTCACACATTTATCTAAAAATACTAAAATATAGCAGTTGACAAATCTATTTCATTTATGCGAAACCTTCACCCAACGTTATCAGGAAAATTGCGATGCCCACCATGTCGTGCTGAGAAACTTTAACTATACATTATGCCAAGAATATCTTGCTTTATATACTTTGGTGGAGAATCTTGTAGATTAATGGGCAAGAATACAATAAATTAGGGGCGGCGGAGCGTCTTCCAGAGGGAGGGGGCACCAACAAAAAAGGGCACTTTCTGGAAAGAGGGGCACCTACAAAGGGAAACCTCGAAGCGAAAATATACAATTTGTAGACATTGGTATAATATTATACCCCTACATTGTGATTACAATTTTATCAGGGATGATTTCAATATTTGTTTCTTTCTTTACGTGGTCCAAAATACTGCTTAAGCATCATATTTTGCAGTTGGGTGTGATGGTCTGAATATTTATTTGCGAGCGAGCGAAGCGAGGAGCAAAGAATTTAGGAATTTGTGAGGTTGCAGTACGAGAAATTACATCTTATAAAAAGAAAAAAATGTGAGCGAGCGTATAGCAAGGAGCTTTGGGGAAAATTAAAGAAAAATTTGCTCTTAGTCGCTTTAAATTAGGGGCACATGTTATGGAGAAATTAAAAGGGGCACTTATCAGAAAGGAAAGGGACACTAATTAGAAAAGAAAAGGAACATGTGCAAAAGTAAAAAGATTAATAAATTATCAGAGGTGTCGAAGGAAAAGGGGCACTTTTTAGAATTTAAAAGGGGCATTTATCAAAGGTGAAAAGGGGCACTAATCTGTTATGAGAAGGGGGAGTACTCTTATTAATAAGGAAAATGAGCACATATTAGAAAGGAAGAGAGGGCACGTGTCAAAATAAAAAGGGTACTTTTCAGAGGTAAAATAGGCATTCATTAGACATGAAAAGGAGCACTTATCTGAAGGGAATGGCACTTATTAGAAAGGAAAAGGGGCACTTGTCCAAGTAAGTAGGGTACCTCTCCCATTCAAATAGGGGTAATTATCAGAGGTGAAGGGGGCACTTATCAGAGGTGATGATTGGCAATTAGCCTATAAGAATGTGGTACGGGTACCTATTAAAAAGAAAAAGGGGCACTTACCAGAAGTAAAAGGGGGCACTTTTCTATGTAAAAATGGGCACTTTTGGGGTGCTTGAAAAAGTGCACTGTGCCCCCTGCCCCCTCCAAGAGCGCCGCTTCTGCATGGGCCCATGCATCACCCCAAGAATGCCGTCCAAAGTATTTTTAAAAGAAATCAAATCTTGGCTAGTCTGCTATAATCATGTTTTCTATATGTGACACCATCTATAATGTTTACATTTTTATTAAATCTTTCAGCCATTACAATTATCATCATATACGGACGAGTTAGACATTCGTGTTCAGGTGTAAATTTCTTTGCCATCAACATTCATTTTTAAAAATTATTTTCAATATCCTTTTATTATTAGGAATTTTAAGTAAATCTCCAGTGTACTAGGAAATAAGTTTTGAAGTCTTTCCCCCAAAATACGTTATATTCTACATACTTCATCAGCATCAAAATCTGTTGAAGCTGTGCCGCATCCTAAAGCAAAGCTTGGTTTAAGGGGGGTTAACAAAATATATATAGGCCTATATTATCATTTCTGGGGAGATTTTGATACAACCCCTAACCGATGGAAAATTTTGTCAGTTTTTATATTTTACTAATTTACAGCCGTAGCTCGTCCTTTGACAAAATTTGGTAAATGGGGCTTAAGTGGAAAACTTTGCCTAAATTTTTAGTGGCTGTCTGATACCCCTGACGGAATTGTTTGTATTTTTTGTGTGTTTTGTAATGTCCATGCAGTCATCCATGATATTGACAAAGTAATTAGCTGCATGTGGGTTGGATGGGGTGAAATCGACCTGACTCCGGGATTTATTTGGGGGCTCTGGGGCTAAACCCGACAGCTATGGTCAGATTGACAACCTTTTTGTTAATGAGTTGCTTAGATGGTCTAAGTAACTTCGCCTTATGGGTCAAAAATCTTATGGGTAAAATAGGGTGACTATTTCGGGACAAGCTCCTCGACCATAAGGACTCGGTAGGCCTACTCATTTGAATTAGAATTTACTTTGAAATTCTTTTTGGGATTCCACTGCCTGAACAAGTGGGATATGCTATCATCTTCGACACTATTTCTCATTATTAACTAGAATTCTAATTATACTTCATTTTTATTTGTATATTTTAGTTTAGACATTTTCTTAGAGAATTTCACCCTTGTTAGTGTGATAGTTTCTGCATAGCGCCATCTATGTACATTGTTTGCATACTACATGCGTTATCCTTTTGGTAACCTATCCTCTTCTCCTTATTGAAGAGATTGATTCTTTTCGATTTTTTGTATTCCTAGTAAAAGTATAAAATTATTATTATTACCCCCCCCCCATCTTTATAACCCAAAATGTGAGTGAGATAAGGTTGAAAATGACATTCACCCAATATATTCAGAGGTTCCTCTTTTCTCTTTTGTATAGTATAGGCCTATCCCGAGCATTCAATTTATCGGATATAGGATAATTATATTCGGAATGATAAGGCCTCCATAAAAAAAATGGCAAAAAATCATCTTAGAAGAGGGCAATAGAAAAAGAGAGAGCAAAGAACGAAGAAGGTATTAAGAAAGAAAGAAAGAAAGAAAGAAAGTTGACATATTGCATTTATCATGGACATCGGGTTTTCCATCCGATATTTGTTTTCACCTTCAGAGTAAATGTACTATATGAAAAAGGGGGGCCGTGGGGGAATGGGAGGAGGTGTAATTAGGGACGGGTAATGTTGCACCCCACCCACCAACTCCACGACGGCATTTCATTTTTGTTAAATCTTTCTTTTATTTTTTCACATAATAGTTCTCCGTTTTTTTCTTCTCAATATTCTCTATATCTTTTCAACAGATACACCGCCACCAAACGCGCACGGTACATTTCTTGTTCGACGTACATGTATGCCTTTTTTATGTGCAGCTCATATATTCTGCTTGTGTACAAATTTTGGTCATTACTTCCGGGATCGGTAAACTTGAGCAGGCGATCTTCTGACCGTTTTGGACCTTCAAAACTGACTTTTCTTAGAGTGTGGTACAAGGAAATATCAAGGTAGCAGGAGGTAATGTTTTGAAATGATTTGTGTATGTTAATTTTAAGAATAGTATGGTAAGGCGAAAAATATGATCCAGTGAGTAGCTAGCTTGCTGTTGATATCGATGACATTGCCATGGCACTTGCCATTCTTGGGTTTGCAGAGCTCAGATGCAGATATATAAAAGTTAACGTGAGTGAGTGAGCTGAGGTACATGTAGCTAGCTGAGGGGGCTAGCCTATGGCTATGCTATATGTTGGCTATGGCCATGGCACTGATTGACTAATATTAATAAATTTAATATTTCGTTTGTTAGCCTCTCTAGTCTTATTTGGGTATATAGGGTCGGCTCCTTCCTTTTTTAGAGACAGAAGCCAGCCATAGGGTCTGCTGTCTGAAGTTGGTGGCACGATCGGATGTGAATCCGCTAAAATGACATTTTATTTTTAGTCCAAAGTTTGGTGGCACTTTTGGTGACACGCATGTGCCACCAACTTCTGACAGCAGACCCTATGGCCAGCTTCTGTCTCTATTAAGAGAGGAGCCGACCCTACCCAAATAAGAGGCTAACGAACGAAAGAGACAGAAATTTTCGGTCTAAGTACAACTTGGCTAGCTACAACACGGCAACAATTTACAACACGGCAACAGTAGCCTAACTAATACTAACTGTTTCGGTAAAAATGTCACTTTTTTCATTTGTAATTTGACTAATCAGAAAAGCAAGAATTGTAGATGTTTTCTCATGTTTAATTAACTTTAAGAAGTTTTCTTATGTTCCTCTAAACTAAGATTACATGGACACCATAAAATATCCGGGACCTGTGGGGAAAAGTAGGTCACGGCAAACGTCAGAAACACATCAAGTCAGAGAACGGACATGTTTGTCCTCCATTTTGATGCATAGTTTTTGTCTCAAATGTCTCTGCGAGGGATCATTTTTGTTCAACTGTATCGAGTATATATCCTCCTAAACTAAAGATATTGAAAAAAACTTTGATTTATCGAGGACTATCCATTATACAAATAAATGGGACATACTCGAGTTAGAACTCCTTCTTTCCATGATCCACTAACAGTGATCTTAAGTTAGTTTTAGATTAAGTTAACTTTAGATAAATCTACCCGCCTGACGACTGTGTAGAAGCCAGTTAGATATGGGTACGCCATTTGCTGTATGATCTGGATTTCATAAAAACATGAATCAAACAAAACTTGCATTTGTATATTACTTGAGATGTTTACAGTAGGTGAAAAATATCCCCCAAGCTAATATAGTGGAAATTTAAAAAGATCTTATAGATGTATTATCTCGGATGTACTGGAAAAATGCAAAGATCTGCAGTATCAATTTTCTATTTATTGTACACAGAAAGAAGGGTTTGAGATAATTTGTTGACATGGTCTTGGCAAGTGTGCATTGCTGCATGCCTGGGCTATAAAGCCCTTTCCAACAAATGTACACGTACAGTGTACATGTGTAGGTCAGCTCATGAATGATATTTGGTGGCGAGAGAATAATTTGAAATTTATTTAAAAAGGAGGTTTATGTATGAACTGCCTGATATTTCATACAGGACTGTTGTAAAGGATGTACATGTACATGAGATGATGAGACAGATAAATGAAAGTTACATTTAATTTCTAGATGCTTACAAATGAGTGAAATGAAAGATGTCTATTGTGATTCATTGATTTTATGTTGGACCACTTTCACTTTGTAGAGCAATGCAAGAAAGAGGTCAGAAATTGGGGTCAAACTGAATGGGTATGAGTTTATTGTAGATAATTATGTACACTGTATTAATCAACGTGAAAAATGTTGGATGAAATGTAAGGTAAAATGAATAGATAGATATCGTGCAATTAAAAAATTACTTCTGTTTGATTTTTCTCCAAAACTTAATCTTGACAAATATGCTTTGAAAATTGATAGACATCATGTGACATAGACTACAGGATATGTACAAGTGTATGGCATCTTAATTAATTTTCTGTGCCTCATGTAAGTAAAACACTTAAACATATAACTGGGATGTTCGTTTTTAATCGTACAGTATAGTATTTGAATTTGTAGTTATCCTTTTTTTTCTTTGTATTCGACTGTTAATGATCATCATTGATTGCAAATTTATGCAGTTCCAACTGTTTCACTCAATCTGCATTTTGCTTTACTTACAAATAGAGACTTTAAAAACGGTTAATTGGTTATGTCAGTAAATGATGTTCTATCCAAGTACATTGATAATATTGATAGAGTTTCTATTTATAAAGAAGATTGTTATTAGAAGGCTAACAGGAAACCACTTGGTTTTTATTGAAATTACAGTCAAGAAAGTCACCATGAGTGATGCACCTTTAGGTTTTGAAGGTGCCAGATAGTCCTATTTATACTAGTATGTGTAATACAGATTGCTTGGAATTGTTACATGCGCATCAAGCTCCATCTTGTAGAACAGTAAAGTAATCTATCCCAGGACATGGAACTATGAAAGGCTCACAGAAAACCATTTGGTTTTTATAATAATAATAATAAAAACGTTGCTTATAAAGCTCTTACCACCAAATTCTCTAAGCGTTATAACAAACAAAATAGACTGATAAACAATTCCATATTAAACAAAACAAAAAAGTGCAAATATACCTACAAATTATAATGCATATGAAATACACATCAATGTGAACAGAGTAAGTTAATCATCAAAAGCAATTTTTGAATAAATGTGTCTTAAGACAAGTTTTGAATTGGTTAACAGTTTGACAGTCTTTGACATTTAAAGGGAGTTTGTTCCAAAGTTCAGCAGAAGCTTTGCAAAAAGAGCGATGACCATAAGAAAGAGTTGACAGCGAAGTAGACACAAGGTTTAATTGTGAAGATTACCTAGATTACGTGAGGGTTTGTATTCGTGGATTAGTTCTTTCAGATAAATTGGTGCCAATTCATGAATGCATTTATTTTATGGAAGGCTAGTTACCGATTTGGAAATACCCAGAATGACACAGCAGTAACAGCACTACTGAAATGATGTCGGCTTATACTCAAGAAAGTCACCATACCTTTAAAGGATATTTGGTGCACATTTATATTTTGATGCTGAAGGCGCCAGACTGCCCCTACAGATGTACATGTACATGTAGTATATATGCACATCATTTTGAAGAACGGTTACAAGTTCTTGGTGATAAGCATCTGCGACTTCCCTGGGAGGCCCCTATCTTATTAAGAAAGTGTCTGGTCTCCTATATATGTAATCAGGCTAGTTAGGTACAGGTAGATGATGTAAGCAGTTTAAATGCTTGGAAAAGTAAACAGTAGCTTCTATTAAGATTTGATGTCTGTATGTGCATATACTGTATATATAAACATTTACAGGAAAATCATAGTCACTGAAAAGTGTGAAACCGTGAATCGTGGGAGACCATGTGTTAGGCAAATTTATCTGGTCCATTTGCTTGATCTCTTTCTTTGCTCCATTATCCAGCTTTTATGTAGTGCAGAATCTGGCCAGTTTTATTTTAAATCGCAATCTCTCCCCTACCTGCTGCTTGCTGCAAGCCGAAAATGGCATAGTCTCTTTTTGCCGGGAGTGATTCTAAGATCACACCATCTTTGGCTTTGCGTTTGTGGTGGTTGTTAAAATTAAATTAGCTAGATTCTGGACTAGCTATTATGCAGTTTTTATCAAATTGTGTTTGGTCAATAATTAGATATATATCACTACATGTAGGTTGTAGTGTTGAGCAATTTCAAAATTAATTCAAACCTTTTCAAATTTTTCTGAATTTCTGTCATTACTAGATAACCAGAGCTTCAGATTACCTTTAATTCCATCAAGAATAATTCAGTTAGGCAATGAATTTTGGAATGACAAGCTCTTGCATTTCACTATGTGGAAGTGTTTTGGCAGCCTGCTTGACCCCTGTAACAGTAATTTGAAAACAGGCTGATGAGTAATTGGCAGTGATAGTCTCATCTCTTCCGCTTAGTATACCAATTGAGACTTTCTTGGGACATTGCCCTACTGGATGAAGTTAAGCTCGCTTAAATGGAATCCGAAAATTTTGCAGTTAAATGAATATTAAGACATCTAATGCACTTAGATCTTTGCCCAGGAAGAAACCTTTAAATTGATCTTTAAAATTGTGGGCACATATCTTTTGTCAACATAAGAAGGCAACTACTATTTACAGTTTAATTCACACTGAGCCTGCATACCAGTGTAACAATTTGTATAGTGATTAGTTAACAACCCTCAATATGTTCTTTTCTTTTTTCTCTGGGGTTTTGAATGCTATTTGGGGGGCCTTCTGGAGCTACAAATAGTTTCAGCAGTGGAGGGCGAGGAATATTCCTTTTGTTATCCATTAACTTTGAGCAAGTGAAAACTGAGAGAAACCATTTCTGTCAACAATCGATTAGCTCTCACCACTTCACTTATGAAGTGAATGTATGCGTCAGGCATGGTATGACCGTTAAAGGTAAAGACCAGTTTTGGAAACGCCCCTCTCTCAAAAATATGAAATGAAAGCTCTCATTACCAATCATGTGAAAGAATATGTTTTGACTAATACGTGATGATACAAATTTTGCCGGGAAAGTCTGGAAACCGCGTACTAATGCCTGGATTACATTTGGCCTGCGATTAGTCTACGGAGCCCGTATCCTGCCCGTATCCCCTTTTCCGTGCGGCCTCCGTGGGGAGGCAGGAGGTGGCCGTGAGATTTTCGTACGGATTCACGGGCTCCGCAGCCTTTACGATTTTGTTTCGCGGGAAGTTATACAAACTTGAAAAATCGTAAGCCCGTAGCCCGTAGACATGTCGTAGGTGGCACTGCACAATCCCCGCACGGGCATCGCGGAGGCTCACGCTGATCGTGCAGCAAACACACAATTTTTCGGTGAAAATGGAGGCAAAACGCTCAAAAACAGCACGGCAGCTGCACGGTCACCACGCCTTCTCCGCACAACCTCTGCACGGAAGCTGAACGGTCTCCGTACGATTTCCGTGCGGAGGCTGCGGAGACTGCACGGCTACTGCACTGAAATTGCACGATTTCCGTACAATCTCTGAGCAGCCTATGCACGGATTTGCCGCGCCTGCCCGGGGCCAATATAAGAAATGGCACGATGCTCGTAGATCATGTAAACACAAACATCGTAGCCCGTAGCCTCCTACGATGTCGCACGAAAAATCGTAGACCAATTATCGTACGGCACCCGGGGCAAATGTAATCCAGGCATAATTGATATATTTGGTAAATTATTATATCTATTGGGACCAAATAGATATCGCGCACGTGGTCACGTAGTCCCATATACATCTTTCTGTGTACAGTGCTTGTAACTTTACCAAGACTGGGCCAAATTCCTTATCATTTTGATGATTCCAGAACCTTGCAGTACACACCAATACTTATATGCTAGATGATCAACCTTTTCTGATCGATTCCACAACATTTCTTTCACAATGCAATCGCATGACCAGAACTGGCCTTTATCTTTAAAGCCCAAGTCCACTCCAAAAATAACTTACTTTCATTAGAACCAGAAAAATCAGACAAACCAATCAAAACAAGTTTGAGCAAAATCGGATAACTAATAAGAAAGTTATGACTTTTTAATGACATGAAAAACTTTGAAAATCACTAGACAAATTGGCAACTCACTCATGAGTCTGTGACGTATGGTCCTCACTATTCACTAATTATTTTCTTTATATTGATAATATAAATTTCCTATTTTCACCCTAAGAATCTTATTTCTTCACACCAGCATCCAAGTTAGATTGTTAGTAATATGTTTTTGTGTGGATGCACAAATAAAGAGTAATTTTTGTCCAGTTAAATCATGAAAAATTGAATTTTGATAAACTATTTATATAAAAATCAATAATTATGAAATACAATATTCAGAAAATAGTATCAATTCTTCAAAATTCATAAAAGTTTTTGGGAAATGTCATGCACGCAATATGATACAAATCATATAACCTGGGCAAAGGCATGGGGAAATCAAGTTTTGGGGATAAAAGGAAATTAATGGGATTAAACTATATAAAGCAATTGATAAGTTGTGAGGACATGACATCACAAACTGATAACCATCTTGGCAATTTGTGTTGTGATTCTCATTGTTCCATAGTTTTACATACTTTTTCAAAAATTTTCTTAATTAGTTATCCGATTTTGCTCAAACTTTTTTTGATTGGTTTGTCTGATTTTTCTGCTTTTATTGAAAGTAAGTTATTTTGGAGTGGACTTGCCCTTTAACCCAAAGTCCCAAACTGTATCATGCAAATATACTCGCTTGTAGCTTACATGTCATGTTGTACATGTATGCTGTGCAATTCATGTAAGCCTATAGCCCTATACCCCGGCCAGCATCGTATTGTGGTGTAGCGTGGTTTGAAGATTTGTAGAATTTTCCTTTGATTTTGAAGTGCTGCCTTGGATCTGTGAAAGTGGTTTTATTTTGTACTCTCTTTTCAACTTAAACTCATGTAAATTGTCAGCCTAATTAAATAGATTTGTAATTTTTTTTAAGTAGACAATTTCATGGATATAACGCAAAACATTTATGACTATGATATGCAATCTATGTAATTTTCATCCTTCTTTAGCATTGTCCATTTGCAATGCATATCAATCTTGGCTTCAAATTAAACGTTTATCCGTTTCAAACGGGCGGTTGCCTACTGAAAGGCAGGCAGTAAACAAGGAAATGATGACTGAGGTATTTGCAGAGAAGCGGGAAACTGTGCTGCCAGCCTGTAGTCATGTGATGACTCAAATGGATGCATGGTTCACATGTTGAGATACAAACTAAGAGCAATAACAGGACACAGTCATTACCAACCCCCCAGAAGCTGATGAGCTAACTGGCTGCCTAGATGTCTGGCTATATAGGCACTATTTGCAGACAATTACAAAATGAGTTATTCTGGCTATAGATGTGGATTGTGCAAGTAGGTTCATTCATTCCTATGCAACTCCTAGTCCTACCCAGTTGCAGGGAGACAAGTTTTTTATCGTATCAGAATTGACGGTGGTTTCTTTGTGAATACTTAAACAGAGAGTGTGTACTGCAAGTTAACGACTTTTGTTTGTTTCTCTCTCTGTGAGTCTCTCCCTTGGCTTACTTCCTGAGTTAGGAGTGACTATTTCACAGCGGACGATCGTTAAAATTGATGTACAGTGTATGTACTGTACCTCAAAGAGAATGGATAGATTCATGGTGTAGATTGGCTTGCAGCATTTGGGTTGATAGGAAGTTCTGTTCATTTCTTGTGGATTGTCATATTGTACGTCTGTGAATATATAACTGAACTTGAACTTCAAGGATTACATTGGATTTATTGCACTAGTAAGGACCGATTTGTATCTAGGTAACAGTTTATTTATTAACTGATTTATTTCTTTATGAATTGATTTGGAATTATTACACAAGGTAAGACTGATTTGTAGAGGTAAAAATCAATTTGTTAATGAATTCATTTATTCAGTAATTGATTTGGAGTCATTTTAATATTAACTAATTTATTTGTTTATGAGTTGGCTTGGAATTTGTTGCACAAGTCAGAATTGATTTGGCAAGTTAAAAGTTCGTAAATCATGCAATTTATTAATTACAGTTTCAGAATGGAATTATTAAGTTAGGGTTGATTTGCAGAGGTAAAATTGTTCAGAATATGAGGTATGTGTACATGTTATTTCATAATCAGATATCAATTTCAAACAAGAATAGATTATCGAAAATAATATCGCTAGTGATATTCGTTTGTCTCGCAATGTGGTCAATAAGGAATCTAAAAGATCTCGACGTTTCGTGCGCCGCTGCAACACTTCGTCAGGCGATAAAAACTAATGTAAGCAAGGGTGCTTTATACTCGGGAGGACGGCGCGACGGTCTATAATTCGATCGATAATCGGAAACAATAATGCACAAGGCCTATTGGCGGCGCACGGTGCTCGACCAATCAGTAGGCGCTGGTTCGGCTGATTATGCAAATGGCCTAATGGTCGACGCACGGTGCTCAACCAATCAGTAGGCCGCTGGTTCGGCTAATTATGCAAATGGCCTAATGGTCGACGCACGGTGCTCGACCAATCAGCAGGCCGCTGGTTCGCTCGCCTGCTGGGCGGAAGCAATAGCGAGCTCAACCAATCAACGGGCGCTGGCTCGGCCCCTCTGCTGAATGGAATCGACCGGTGCTGGCTGGCTGGACGGGGAGTGTCATGGCGGCGTATCGTACGCATCCAAAATTCGGGGATGTCGATCCCGTTGTCTCTGTTGAAATTATTGGGATTGAGACGGATATTGATAGCTTCTTCAGCGGCCTACTGATTGGTAGAGCACCGTGTGCGTCGACCATTAGGCCATTTGCATAATCAGCCGAACCAGCGGCCTACTGATTGGTCGAGCACCGTGTGCGTCGGCCAATAGGCCTTGTGCATTATTGTTTCTGATTATCGATCGAATTATAGACCGTCGCGCCGTCCTCCGTAGAGTATAAAGCACCCTTGCTTACATTAGTTTTTATCACCTGACGAAGTGTTGCAGCGGCGCACGAAACGTCGAGATCTTTTAGATTCCTTATTGACCACATTGCGAGACAAACGAATATCACTAGCGATATTATTTTCGATACTACATCCGCAATGAGTAATATATTTAGCAAGAATAGATTAACTGGACAATAATGGTTTTGAGTTTTGACCAAGATGCTATCATTCGTGTTATTAGATTTTCATTTCTTGCCCCTGTGGCATTCCTCTCAGCAAGGCGCAAAATTTAATAACTTATTTGAGCAGTGTGTTCACACAGGAGCATGTACTAATATCTAAGCCAACAAACTAAGCCTACAACAAACCAAGAATGCATACCGGTATTCAGACATATTTTCATACGAAAATGCACAAAATGCACAAAATATAATTATAATCATGGTTATGACCAGCATAAACTTTAGATTTCATTTCAGTGATTGAATAATGTACTAATTAATGTACATGTATATCAAGTAGCTGGTAGCCCTACTTTGGAGATACCCTATCTCCATGACTTGCATGAGCTGTATGGCTTCATGGTGTATAGTTGTGCTCTTTTTGTTTTGTTTTGTACTCCAGATAACGTATTGGTCTCAATCTCTACAAATAGGCCTCCTACATGTATCAGGTGCTGTTCAGTCATTCTGGGGTACATATATTTACAATTTTGTTATACTGTGACTCAAAGTGGTCCCATGCAAGGGAGGCATATTGTATTAAAGCCTATACATTTGTAAAATGCTCAATGCTCTCATCCAATTGATTGGATTAATTACCCCACTTGTGTGTGTGAATGACTCCTATGGTTGGGTCCATAGATTTTAAAAAAATGTAACACTTTTATGTTTACAAAATGATCTTCTGTAGAAAACTTGAATTTTCTTTAGTATAATATGATTTGCATCTTTACGTTTTCACTGATAAGGCCAAAAAAAAAAAGTTGTTTGGTTGTCCTCGATTGCTTTTCTGGAGTAGGGGCGGGCGGGCGGATTTTTTTTTTTTTTTTTTTCTCTCCATTTGTTTTCTTCTTCATATGGACTCATTACTTCCTATTTATTTTCATTTTCTGTTCAAATCATGAAGCCAATATTATTATTATTTAAACCCAAAAAGAATCCCGCCAAAAATCATGAATTGCCATGTCAATATTCATTTTCATTTTCGCTGTTTCGAGGTAGTTTTGGCTATAGCGAGGCAGTTTTCGTCTGTATGTAAAGCGTACGTACGTCTATAAGGAGCGCCGCGCGCGTTATTCGTTCACCAGCGTCGTTTGTTCGTGCGGCGGAGCAGGTATCCCACGCCAGAGCTTGCGGCGCCAAAAACTATCCCTGTGGTGATCCGGCTGCAATGATTTAATACGTGCGGGGAGACACTATTGATCTTGCGATACACGAAAAATAGTGATCTAAATCTGAAAAATACTTGAAATACTGCTCAGGTTTTGGTACCCATCTTCCTTACAGACACGCGTAAGATATTCGATTTTTCAGATTCAGGTAGCGGGACTGCCGATTACATCGCTAAAATGTGATATTTAAGGATACATTTTCTATTGCAAATGTGGTTCTCCTGTGACTCTGATATGTTTTGTATGTGTGTGATATGTGTATTATGCTACCACGCATACAACGGACCCACCGAAACTGCCACCCGGCCGAAAACTCCCTCCTCTTCTCTATTAAAGACATAATTGCGTACTAAAAGGACCAAATTGGCGACGGACACATTTTGATCCTTGCAACATGCATCAAATGGTATGTTTGGCGTTTAAAATTGCTCCAAAATAAATGTATATTCTTAAAAAAAAAAAAATCTAAAAAAAAAAAAAAAAATACGAGCGGGCCGAAAATGAGGAGCGGGCGGTCGAGGACAACCAAATGATTTTTTTTTTTTGGCCTAATGGAGAAAGGATGCAGCTTGGTATTTATGGTGTGGTAATGCTCTAAATCAAATAGATAACCTCACCTACATGTACAATGTATTGTGTGTGAATGCTCCCACATTTGTATTGTACATGTACACTGCATGTGAAAGCTCAGTTTTGTATGCATATGAGTGCTTCCTCTTAAATGGAGACATAATGACATCCCATGCATTTCTCATGAACGTGTGAACACACCCCTCCTTTTGAGATATCCCATGCATTTCTTATGAGTATGTTAATGCTTGTCTCAAATGGAGATATCCCATGTGTTTCTTATGAGTATGTTCACACACTCCTCAATTGAGACATCCCATATTTTCATCATGAGAGTGTGAACACTCCCACTCAGTAGAGACATCCCATGGTGATTAGTGATAGACATTGGGCATGGATGAGCAACCAAGGGTGCTATCTGTTGACAGAAGACGTAGATATAGAGATATGGGATCATTGTGATCTCATTAGAAAGTTCATATCAACAAGAGAGTCTACTGGTTCAACTTATCTATGATTTAGTTATCCTAATTAACTGTTTTTTTAAATCAAGTAATGGGAGGTAATTACAATGTACATGTAGGTGGAATGAAGGTTACATACACACGCACTTCATCTACAGTGAAGTGAATTTCATGATGATAAAAAAAAAATGGTTTCTCAAATACACATAACCTTCATTTGCACATCACATAAATACTCACTGTGCACTTGAAATACATATATATTATGCAATGGTTATTATACATAAACTGCCCCTTGTGCACTTTGGTTTTCACTTTCAAGTATTTGTATTCTAAATATTCATGTACTTTGATTCATATGGTAATTGGATATGCATGTAAATACATGGGGAATTAATTTTTGAACCTCCCATTTGAAACATGTGTTGTATGGCCTCAGAACAATCCAGATTTTGCATTATTAGATTGTAAGTGAATTCTGTGATGTCAGTTGTTTTGGTCCAAGTTATGTGATAGCAGCATTTCAAATTGAAATTGAAATTTGAACATCCAGTGAATACTAGAAAGAGGTTCATGTGGGAGTATATTCTTAAGAATTCTGTGCTCATTTCCAAACATTAATATTTCAATATGATTGAGTGTAAGTGATGCATTCATAAATGTTAAAACAAGGTGCTTGATAATTGCAAGATTCAAACTTTCATTTGGAAGAAGTGCATGTACATTGACTTGAATGTTTTCACCCCAAATCCAAAGGAAATCTTCATAAGATGTAATTATAGTTAGCACACCTGCTTTTTTTACATCTGGAACTAAAGAAGAACATGTTTATCTACATCTAGTTTCATGCCCATTTGATTTGATTCTCACAACCAGAACCCCACCTCCTTACTTTTTGTATTTCTGTGATGCACTCCCCAAAGTAAATAAATAGATAAATAAGAATAAAAAATATAAATGAATAAATAAAGAAATATAGAGATAATTGAATTAAAATATAAATAGATAAATAAAAAAATATATAAAACAAAATTGTAGTCCAGCAGATCGTACTAAGTACTATTTATAGTGACAAAGATCTGTTTTCGCCATTGCCCTTCCCTGTCCATCAGTATTTAAAGTTATCGGTCACTGACCAGACGGATAGGGTCAAATACAGACGTCACGTACAGTTGTTTTAGCAATAGTCTAGTATTGATTTGTTTATGAAAAGTTTGTCAAGAGTAGAGCATCCGTATTGATTGAAGTGAAGTAGATCAATACAAACAAGCTTTAAATTGAGGTACACGTGTGGTTTTAAAGTTCATTGCAAAGAAGAGCATTCAGATGCAAACTTACTGTAAATTACTAGAATGTTTAAGAAAATATCACCTGAAGGGGATTTAAGTAGGCTTCACCATTTCTAAGGATATACTTGATTACCGGTATGCACCAGATATTACAGGGAATGTGTTTCATTTTTCATTTCAGACATATTGACAGTGGTTTTATTATGTTATTAGATTAATAATGTATCTGGCAAAAACCATGCATCACAATTTTCAAGCTATGAAGAAACATCTGTCGGCCTTATTATATAGGGATTGTCCTGATAAGTTACTTGCCTATAACGTATACTTTGGGCCTATTTTGCTTCCAAGTTGACCCAGGCAAGCTGTACAAGCAGCCATGGCAGTGTCTCATGAACTTGTCATAAGTACATGTACAAGTTCACAGACATCCAATGAAGATCCATGTTTTATACAACACACATCTCAGTTGGACGTCAGCAAACTTACAGATTATGATGGTTTCAAGAGATACTGCATGTCCAGGTTCCATCTTTGCCATGTGTTCTACAGACCTTCTCAGCTTCTGCTTTGGCAATTGGCCCTAGCCCTTGGGGCACCCTTCTCTAGGTAATGCAGGAAGAACAGTAGAGTTGTCCTTTGATAAGATTCCATTTCCATATTGTACTGGTATACATTTCTTGAGGCTGTCAGCCAAAAAGCTTGGATTTTCAATTCACGAACATCATGAAGATGAGTCATGTTAATGGACAGTATTTGTACAATTTATAATGTTCAAGAAATAATAATATCTGAGACAAAACTGAAAGAACGCCTATGAAGAGCACTTGATGTGACACAAACGCTCATGCACAAGTATTACTCCACCTATTAATCAGGATTGCGTTGATGTAATGCTGCTCTAATATTCAGTAAAGCATTGGGATATGACTGAGTGATCTAGAGTCATAGTTAAAGTGATTGATGATCCTATTATCTCTGGAGTGTTGTTTTACTATGTCATGGGGCAATATGATCCAGATAATGAATGTGAAAGGGTAGAAAAATCCCACTGATCCCACTTTTGATTGAAACTGCTTTTTCATCAGAGCAGTGCCTTAATTCATCTTGTTGATACCAAGAAGAGCATGAACATAAATAACATACATGTATGTCTACTCTAGTTTGAGAACCTTCTATTTTTAGGTACCGGTAGTTTTTTTGATTTGTTTTTTTAACTTGTCCTACAGTATGATCAGAACATTTAGAATAAAATTCTCCCCCCCCCAAATACTGAATGTTTTACATTGATTTAGAAGATGAAAATAACGAATATCTTCTTTATTCTACACAGTCTGAAGCCTATTACACAACAGTAAAAAAAAAAGTAAAATTATTCTAAGCTGGTGAAAACGTGTTTCAGCTTATTGAGCTGAGGAAGGGCATTGAAAGGAAAGAGGATCACTGAAAGCTAGCAAAGTACACAGAATTTGAAAGCTAAAAACAACACTTAAAGGAGAGTTATGTTCTTTACTATGAGTATCACTAGGTTGCCAGTGTGGTATGGAACCCTTAATACTTGTATAGGCCCACAGTTCAAGATAAATATTACATGTAAGGTCCCTTTAATGGGTCTATCATTGAATACACTGTCATAGAAATATAATTATGCATGCATGGATTATTTAGGGTGTGTTTTCTTTACATGGGTTCTACTCAAGCCTATTGGTAAACAACTCTAACCATGACTAGCAATTTGTCAATAGATAGATACCGATTTACAGAGAATGTTGTTATTGTAGAAAGCTGATGATTACAACTTTTAGCTTGACTGTGGAACTAGACATACTACAGGCCAGGTCTAGATACATGTATGAGCTTGTACTTTATTGCTACAGGTTCTTTATCAGTCTTGAGTGTTGGGTTTCATTTCCTGTTTGTCCATTTCTAGAGGAACTAGTGTTGCTTGTCTTCGCATTAGAATGCATTACGTTTTTTTTGGTTTTCATACTTCACAATGAGTACATGTAACCATGAAACATATCATCACAGTGCAAATTTGATTAAGAACATTTTCTGTATGCTGAAGGTCTACATGATATTCATTGTAGATGTTTTTGTGTGCAACCAAGAAACAAAGTGTAACCTTTATGTTCAACTACTGTACATGTACATGTATGTTTATAAATGAACATTAAAATGCTCTATCAGTTGAAACAAAAGTAATGTTTAGTAATAGTAGTGTTTAGGAGTACAGGGAATACCTGGTGAAGTTTGGACAATGCCTGTATATTCCTTTTTAGTTTTTACTTGCCAAGTGTACCCTATTTTTAAAGCTAAAAATAAAAAAATCACATATATTTTGAACAGTCTGTCTCCCAAAGAGGTCTCCCTTATTTAGGTCTCCCTTATTTAGTATAGTTCTGTTAAATGTGTTCTGTATGAAATATTTCATCTGAAATTTGTATGTGCTTGTATCCCACCACTGCCACCAAAACATTAATCAATAGCTACCAGTGCCAAGTACCAGTCACAATATCATTAAAGTTTACAAACCATGTATTTGGTCATTCTGCCAGACAAGATATCAGCCGGAATGGGCCGAATTCCATATACATGTAACTCTCGTTTATCATATAATTATTAAACAATGCCTAGAAGGGGGCAGCATAACACAGGCAAAAGGATAAAAAATCTTTTTGATATTACCATGTTGACCAATGTTTCTTTCTGAAATCACTCTGTATAATCACCATACAAGTTAAAACAATTTTTATCAATTACAATGTACATGTACATGTATGTAGAGGTGTCATGATCGAGTGGATACGTCACGGACTGTCGATCACAAGGTCTGCGGTTCGAGTCCCGCCGCGGCACTAATGTCCTTACACTCCTTTGGCAAGACATTGATCTACATTTGCCACACTCAACCCAGGTGATGTAAATGGGTACCTGGCAGGAATTAATTCCTTGAAATGCTAGAGCGCCGTAATGGCTGCCTTGCTAAAGCCAGCTAGGGTATTAATCGGGATAGCGCCAGGAGCGTTACGACGTGTCGGACATGTGCGCTATATAAGAAGCCACCATTATTATTATTATTATTATGTGTACAGTCAGTATATGTAGGCTAGAAACTTTGTCCTTGTGTCCTGTTCATCATAAAGTACCGTAATGATTAACATTTTAAAAAGTTTTTCATCAGAAACCAAAAAAAAATCAAAAACTTGTCATCAATAACCAATGTATGAGGAGTAATATAAAGAAAAGAAGGAAAAAAACAACATATTTTTTAACAGCCCTCATCATTGATCAACATTTGAATGTCCCTATTACCTTCTGTCTTTCATTTCCACAACAAGGAAATTGAATACATACATGTACATGTACATGTTACAAAAATATGCACAATGTACTGTTCACTCTTAGACAGTGGAGGGTATTATTTGAATGTCAGACAAAAGAATTAGTCATGCATGTGAGAATAAACATGGGTTCCTTGTGAGTCCACCCAAGCAGTGTCTGTTTGTTCATTGATTAGCAAGGAGTCACAGGGCACAAGTGAGTGGTTTCATGATAAAGTGAACTAACACTTTGAAATGAGTGGGTTCGTACATGTACATTTGTATGTTGTACTCTTGCCTTGTGTGATCATCATGTGCTGAAGTCTGAAATGCCTGGATTGATAGATTGGATATATATTAGTGGTAGTCTTGCATGAGGAATTGGAATACAGCCCTGCATGTGACAATTCGTAATTAAAAAATTTACCAGTAAATGTACAATATTGCCATGTTTTCATTTTTTCTCTTGCTAATCCTTAACTTCTACATAGTATGTATTTGAATATGATTTTTTTTACTACATTATGAAGATTTAATAACATGTCTCAGTTTGCATAACTATACAAGTAATGATAGAAAACATGATATTGGTCTCTTGTTTCATGCTTATATTCACAACATGTGCAAAATTATGGGCCTTAAATGATGCCAAGAGTTGGTGACATGTTCCTCTCTGTTCATTATTTTTTGTATCCTGTTGGCCTACATGTTTTACTCGGGCTCCAGGCTTCAGTTGAGTACATGTACATGTAGGTTGAAAGTGGGTGAGGGAGGGGAGGGTGCACCTATCCTCTCTTCATTCCCCTACCTGATTGGTGCAGCTTTCCTTGTGCAGTATATGATCTTTGATTACTAGTACCTTTCTTCGACTCCCACAGAAAAAAATTACCCCCCCCCCCACTTATTGTTTGTACAACATTTTAAGTCTTCAGTGGAGTGTGTCTTACATGTATGGCACTTTGACAAAAAGCAGATCTGATATTTTGTGCTTGTCAGCGACTCAGCCCTAAATTATGTGGAATATACTATTCACTAAAATTGTTGGTACTTAGTTGAGCATTCACAATTGTTAAACACACTTTGCTTATATTTTACTTCTGTTTTCTGCAGGTCCAGAATCACCTTTATTTCAATATCTACCGCACAACTAGCCATATCTTACTGAAGACTGTTTCAAGAAAGGAGTAAACTTTAAGGCTTTCTTGAAGGGAAAGTGGGAAAGAAGAGCAGATAGAAGGAGGAAGAAAAAAGAGGGCATAACCAGAGGGGTGAGAGTGCAGGGGCGAGGAGAGTGCAAAGGTGGCGAAGCGAAAGACAGTCATGAGTGACATGTTGGTGTGTTTTACCTGCTGTATACCAGAACAGCCCCCTCCAGTAAGTATGATTATAATTTTGTAACATTCATCATCATCATTATTTATTAAATTTGGCAATTTCCTTCTTATGAGGGGTTACTGACTTTTGCACAATGATAACACTCCCTCCCTCCACTTCTTGTCTCGAGCATCCTCTTTATTTAGACCAACCTTACTGCTTCCTTTCTTCACCATATCTTTCCATGAAATCTTCAGTCTTTTCCTCTTATGCTATCCATTTCCAGATCCCACGCTCTTTTTACAAATTCAACATCTTCCCTTCTCAACACATAATTCATCCATCTTAATCCACTTCTCTTTACCACTTCCACCACAGTTTGTTACAGACCCAACCTTTCCATGAGCTCACTTGTGTTCTTTCTATCGGACAGTTTCACACCACACATCTGTCGTATCATGACCTTTTCTGTTCTACTCATGATACCTTCTTGTACTGTCTTCATATTTCAAGTTTCTGAACCATATACCATCGCTGTTCTAAAACTTCTAACACAAGTCTTATAGATCCTGCCTTTTATTCTCATTGTAAAACTTCTACCAGCTAAATTGAGATACATTAATGTTAACTCAGCCTTTGATTGTATGGTATTGGTCATTTTCCGGCAATGGATATGAGTAGGGGTGTATCATTCTTCCTGTTCCATGGAGAGCAAATTCTGGGAAGGGACTTGAATGTTGTAATGTCATCTATCTGTTTAGACTAAATACTAGGACCAATGTTGTAATCGAGACCAGATGTCCTGAGACCAGAATCAGGAGGAAAACTTAAGATTATGCTCATTTCATATTAGGTCTCGGGGAGTCGGGGTCAAGACAAAGACTAAGACTAAGACACAAAAAATTTGAGACCAAGATTGGTCTCGGCCCAATCACTGACTAGGACTAAAAATAGCCATTTAAAATTCTTGAAATGAAAAAAAAACATACTTTAGGATTTTTTTAATGACAATGAAAGAAACTTGAAGAATTGAATTTTATTATGATTTTGAAAATGAATAAAAATGCTATTGAAAATTGAGTGTATACAAATCATCGATATGGTAGCTTACATTTAATCTAGTCAAACTATATACCATAACTGACAAGTAAATTTTTTGTACTGACTAATGACCATGCAGATCTAGTGATTATTTCTCATAAAGAGGAATACGTGAGGTCAGTCGTGAATAAAACAGTGCTGTAAAATGATTGTTATCTTTCTCAGCACACATGTTTTCCCAATGAAGAGATTGTGCTAGTACACATTTGTTATCATTTGTACACTGGAATAAATTTGACTTGTTTCCTGGTCTGCAAGTAATCTTGTTTTAATCCAAAAATCAAACCAGTGGTGGCAGAGGAATGACCTTGTGATCTAAAAGAGGGTCCTGTTGTTGATGCAGCTATATGTCTTCAACTGAGCTATGACAAAGTATATGATATATAGTTGAGTTTTTTATTGTATCTGGCTACTTGCTTTTGAAAATGTATGCATGCTGCTGCTGTCCTATAAATCTATCCATAACATATTTGTATATGTGGTCGGATAGATAGATACATACACTGTAGATATATAGGCCTAAAGATAAGTTTGAGAAAATATGCATGTACAACATGTGTGAAGAAAAGTCATGTTTCCTGTTTTTCAAAGCAAATATTAAAGTACAAGTCCACTCCACTGAAAAGTTGAGCTGATTAGATAGACAAAAATCTAAAAAGCCCAAATATAACTTGGTTTTGGAAAATGGTGCTCAGATTTATTTTTAATAATATTTTTTAATGAGCAAAAAACAAGTTAATGAGCGAGTCGGTTGTGACGTAGGGTCCTCACAACACAGATTCGTAATGTAACCAAATTTAATGCATACGTCTTTGTGAAGTGCCTCGATACAAACTATTTCATTCACCTGATAAGAATAATGAAACACTATTATTCTTATCAGGTGAATGAAATAGTTTGTATAGAGGCACTTCACAAAGACGTATGCATTAAATTTGGTTACACTACGAAAATAGCCTATTGTCAGAATGTATACCGCTGGCACTTTCGTTGTGAGGAGCATACGTCACATCCGTACAGCAATAAATGTTTTGCTCGAAATACCCGAAACAAAAATCGCTCTTAAAAATCACCTGATTGAAGTACGCCCGTGATATTTGGCAGTTTTAACCTTTGATTTATTTACAACATGTTATAATTTTTGAAAATTGGAGTGGACTTGGGCTTTAATATCTGATACAGAAAACACTTTGAAATATAATTGTATGATTGCCTTTCTATGAAACTGCCATCGCTGAATATCTACAGATACGTTGAATGGCCCAAGATCAACAAATGTCTTTGTTATTTCTTCACACCCAGTTGTCAAAAAACTCTTGTTGCCTTTCTTTCTTTGTAATATCACTGTATGTACTGCATCTTGCTCTGTGTATTTAGCATATTATTAACAAGGTCTAAAGTCCATTGTGCCATTCTGTATGGGAACTTTGATTAATTTATGCTCTGGATGCCAAATAACATAAAAAGAAATGACGTAGTACCCTTTAGGCTATTTTGCTGGCTTCAATATGTTTGTACATTATGATCCTTGTCATTGTGTGCTATCTAGAAAGGGAACCAAGGGCTTATAAAAACAAAATTATGTTTTTAATGTGTGGTGTGTTATTTTAAGTAGTAATGGTTGGCTGAAGTTCATGATCACATAATGTGTGATAAAGAATCAAAGACAGAGAAGATGAATCAGATTTTTGGATAAAGAATTCCAATATGATTCATCCCCACCCAAAATATAATCAGTAATGCAAATTTACTTTTTATGAAACTTACCCTGCATTCCGACTACCAGGATTCATCGTAATGCTATACAAGCATTGTGTAACTGTACATTTAGTTATTAATTTTTCCTTAGTCTGAACTTCATATAACAAAACATTGTATAGCGAAATGGATGTTTGAAATGATGTCAAGTGAAACCTCGATAAAGAATCAGCATCCCCCATCCCGAGAATCGTATAACTGGGCGGGGCCTATCGTGAGCGTGCACTGATGATTGGCCAGCTCTCATTCCTTTCTTTATTTTCTTTATAGATATTGTTTTCTAGTCTGTACGCTCCTTTCGCTGTACGATGTACGATGATTCTTTATACATGGTTGTACAATGTTTTTATACTACATTTCTTTATACGACTTTCGTATTTAAATTTCCTGTTGTCTGAACATGACCTTAGTTACTTATCAAAATCAGAAATGAGAGAGGGATCTAGTAGTGGATTGTGGAAGATAATGGATTGAAGATTAACATTTCAAATGATGTGAAAATCTTTGAAATATGATAGTTCTGTAGAAATGAGTAGTAGTAAGGTCATCAGAGGAGTGCCAATTCCAGAGATACCTTTTGTCACAAGGGAGCTGCATAGCCTTCTGATCCGATCCCTACTTGAAGTTAGTACTTCTATTATCCCTTCTCCTCCAACCATCTTTGATATTAATCTTCATGTACCTCCACTTTTCTTGAACAAGATCATTTCCCTTGATCATTCTTAGAGGCTCAGTATTGATTGGGTTGTCAGTTAAAGATGGTGTGGTAAAAATATATTATTCAGATTCAGTCATGCAATCTGTGTTCAAAGCTAATGGAAAGAGTTTTGTTGTTGTTGTTTTCAAATCTTCGAAAGCTTTTATGGAAAAAGAACAGGAGAGGAAAAAACAACTTTGTATTGGAATGATGAGCTTACATGTATGTCATCATCAAATAGAATGGTGCATTGGTGTGAACTTCGAAGGACTACTCTTGAGGCATCTTATGCCCTTATCGCATTAAAAAAATCATTTGCTTTCCCTTATACAGCTTGCAATCTTTAGTTCATCTTCGTAATAGGCTGCAAAGCCCTTTGAAGATTACCATAAGAAGAAGAAGAAGGAGAAAAAGAATGATACATGTTTGTTTTTGTCATTATAGAATGGTGGTCCATACCTGTACATGTACAATTTATTCCTTTAGCTTTGCACACGTTTTATATTTTGTTTTTTTGTAAGAGGAATAACTTTACTGATGAATTCAGAAGTGAGAAGTACTCAGCTTTGTAATGGATAAGACATTAACTCACTTGACTTTGCTGAAGCAGTGCATATGTAGCAAATGTTGATCGCACAAATGTAATCTGAGTTACGCCTATTAATGAGAAGGTTGAGTTCTGGTAAAATTATTTTTCAAGGTTTCTCATTCTTTGTACATCAGTTTGGAATAATACCGAAGTAGAAATATCTCCTGAAAAAGAGTTCTTTTAAAATGCCCTCATATGTGAAATATGATAAGAAATAGCTGAAAATTTTGGGCCAACATTTGTGCATAGACCCATATACCTATTTAATTGTGCAGTGCATGTGATCTTAAGCAAGACTGAGTCAAATTCTCTTCATTTTCAATTTTCTAAAACTTGGTTCTTATATACTTCATAATCAATCCTACCCAGCTGTTTCCACATTCCAAACAAATTTTTCACAATGTGTATGTAAGTTCAAGACCAAATTGTTACTACACTTTTAATTCTCATGATTTCTCTTGGTTTTCTAATTTCTATTGTATTCTTTGTCGTCTATGTACAGAGGAGGCGGAAGATCGATAGGAGTATGATAGGTCTTCCAACAAATTTTACTCACACTGGACACATAGGCTCGGGAGACATGGCACCAAGTCCAGAGAACAACCATGTAAGTATGATTGCTAGAATCATTGACAAAAACTTAACCATTATATTAAACGTGATAACTTGGTTTTGGGTCAGTGATTCTTCATGATCTGAATCTTCAAGAGAAACGAAGTCTGAAGGACATAGGACTACCTGGAAGAGAAATGGAATGAAGTGATATATAAATATTCAACATAAAAATGGAAAAGGAATGCAATGCATATAAAGAAATTGTGTTGTTTGCAATGCATATAAAGAAATTTTGTTGTTTGCTCTATGAACAATTAAGCTAATCATATTATTTTTTTTTTTATTCCAGTTTGAATCAAAAGGTTGATTAAAATGTTCTGAATTTTCTTGAATTATAAGATTTAGAATGAGTTCACTGCTAACTATACGTACACAAGGATTCGCAATGAAAAAATTATAAAAAATTACCTACCTACCCAACAACCTACATATAAATAGGTTCATGTATTTCCTTGTGTTTTCAACTAAAACAAATTTGGACAGAAACAGAGAGTTTATAATATGTTTCTTTTCTCCAAAAGAACTAAAAAGTTGTAATGTGAATTGTATACAGTACTTGAAGCAGATGGTAGAACTCTTAGCAGCTTGCGGAGGCTACTAAAATTGGCCTTTCCATGAGTGAGGATGTGTAAAAAACATATCTGTATACATGCAGTTCAGTATGTAAAGCATTTGTCAAACCATTGCAAGCCTTCTCAGTGATACTTGGTATGAAATTAACTTCTAGTTTTGATCCTATGAACATCTCAACTAGCAAAGTCATTTGATCTTATATGAAAGTGAAATAGCTGTGTACCAGTAACTTGAAACAGGAACCCCCTATGAATGTAGCATTTTTTCTTCAGTTTGATGTTCTGAATACAAAGTTTTAATATACACATATATATGCGATACCATTCATGATGTTAACCCCAAATTCTAGTGAGAGGAATTTGATCATGTAAGTAGTTAGCTCATCGTATTTCTTAAAGTTTATTATACAGACCAAAAAAAAATTTAAAAAGCGTCTTTGGTATTTCACATTTAATCAATTATTTATTTCCTCTTCTTTCCTCACAGTTAAACTCAATCCAAGTACAAATGTCGTCAAAAGGCGGTTATGAACACCTATCGCCTGTAGCTGTTGACAGAAAACTAATAGATGTAAAAAGAACAGGTAATATTACATGGAATTTAAAGGGGAAGTCCACCCTGATATTCAGTTGGTTAAAATAATAGCAGAAAATGAGAGAAACAGAAAATCCTACTAAAATAAAAAAGTTAACAATTTTTTCAAAGTTTTACTCGATGAAAAATGAATTGGCAACTCTGTGACATATCTTTCAAGATCTTCTCCCATTTTCTCTGTAAAGATAATGTTATGAATTTCAATGTTCTTATTCATTAATGAAGAAATAGATTGTTTCATACAGGGGTTGTGTAAAAACATATTTGGAATGATGAAATCTAGGGTGCATGTATGATTGAAAACTCTGTTTAGAGAAAATAGAAATTCATGAATTTGTTAGTAGAGAGCAAATGGGATGTGTCGTCCCAAGTTACATCACAAAGTTGCCAATTTTGTTTGTTTGATTGCAACTTCAAAAGTTCAAAAATAACTTTGTTATTTGAATCAGATTTCAATCAAGTTTCACTGATCCATTCTCTCCTTTTTCTGCTTCTATTAAAACCAACTTAATAATCAGGATAGACTCCCTTTAAAGAATTTGCAAATTAATAAAAGCAAAACTGTAAACATACGCTGAACTGTAAACATGTGCTGAACTCATGTTCTGATACATGACCTGAAACAATTGAACTGAAGCTTCTCTGTGTCGAGATATTTTTATAAATGAGGTTTGACAGCAAGGTCAAGATGGTAAGTGGTATAGAACAGTAAGAATCTTCGCCGGAGTATGTGGTGAGGTATTAACTACAAGACCCCATTCTCACTTAAAAATAAAGAGTTAAAAGGCCCATTTTTCACTCGTGGAATAAGAGCACTCTTTACAGGAATGCCCTTAGAGGTTATATTGAGTGTTAATTAAGGGCATGGATTTGGCCTTTAAAAAAGGGTTCTTTTTGGTATAATATCAAGTTGGTTTAAAAGATCAAATAATTGTTTGACAGTTTCCTTCTATTAGCTTTGAAAGCTATACCAGGGAACAACATAGGTTTGGGTTACCTATCTGTTACCGGTATGTGTTTTATAATGTTAATTCACGGTCAGGAATTCTTTTGGAATTTCATTCTTTTTCATTATTTAAACATCCATTATCCTGAGTGCAACTTAATCCATGAATTGTAAGTTCAGAAACAATTTCTTCTGATAAATATTCACAATTCAGCAAATCAGGCATGACAAAAAATATTCATTACGCTCTTACATGAATGTGAATAAACAGCTGTGCCAGGAAGTGCTCCACCAGAGCAAACTGCTGGAGTATCAGTATGTATAATGTAGCCTACTAAGAGTGCTTTGACATACAGCTTAGAAATAAAACATTAATAAATGAAAGCCTATGAAAAGAACTTGTTGTTAATGCAAACAGGGATTCCTGCTGTTCTTCTGCATTGCTTTTGATAATAGCCTTCTTCTCTTTTTTTCTTTTCTTTTTTTCCTTTTTTTCTTTCTTTTTCCTTTTTTTTTTCTTCTTTTTATCTGGAGTATCTGGACCCCCTTTCAACAAAATGAGGGTGGAGCCTTGACTAAGCTTCATCATTTGGGTTGAAACTTTTCAGTGTAAAAGAGAACTATATTTATTCATGATTAATTGTCTTGAAAAATCAAATGAAAGGAGAAGACTTGACAACAAATGTTGCTAGAAGCTACAAGGATTGATTGGAAATTTGAATATTCAGCTGCCAGTACTGTGTTGCTCCAAAGTCCAGGGTTTTCCCTGTAACATTTCTCTCCCAGGAAATGCGAATAGGGATCTAATATCTCAAGCCTTCATCACAACATATCCTTTTGATTATCACCAGGAAGTTTGGTAGCATGTCTACTTAGCCAAAAACCCTTACACAATGTAGTCTTTCTTATAGAGGACATTCCTTTTCTTTCATTCTGACCAGCTCTCTTACAGTCTTATTTTTTTTTCGTTTAAAAAAAAAGACTAAAAATAAAAGAAAGAAAAGTAAAAAATCAGAGAAAGAGATTAATGAAGATTTGAGAAAAATAAGGCAAGGAATAAGCAGGTGAAGATTTGTTGAAAGTTAAGATCAGTAATAATATGGGAAATCACCCATTGGCAATGCAATCATGATGCATGATGATATACTGTATACCGTACAGGGAGAACCCACCAGTTTGTTGTGTAAATACAGAAACGTATATATTAATATTTTTAGAAAGGTATAATATGAGTAATTTGGGCACAAAACATATGGGGTAATTCTGTATGATGTCACTGCCTTTGCCAATGGGTAACTTATCATGTCGTCAGTGACTTTCTTTATTTTGTTTTAACTTTTTCATTCTTTGTCTGATTTTCCTAAAAACCTCCTTTACCATGTTTCTCCATTTTCTCGCTTCTATCAAAACCACTTTTTATCCTCTTTTAACAAAGATATGTTACACTTTGAGAAAGTAGAAAAATTAGAGGCATAAACACAAAACAAGTCAGTTGTATCGAAAATAATATCGCTAGTGATATTCGTTTGTCTCGCAATGTGGTCAATAAGGAATCTAAAAGATCTTGACGTTTTGTTCCTGGGAAAGGCACTGAACCCCATCCCAGTCTGGTTGTACCCCGTACCAGACTTTCGTACCGTACCTTTCCCAGGAACGGCATTGGTACACATGGAGGGTAAAATAAGCTATGAATATCCGTCTCAATCCCAATAATTTCAACAGAGACAACGGGATCGATATCCCTGAATTTTGGATGTGTACGATACGCCGCCATGACACTCCCCGTCCAGCCGGCCAGCACCGGTCGATTCCAATCAGCAGACGGGCCGCTGGCTCGGCCCGTTGATTGGTTGAGCTCGCTATTGCTTCCGCCCAGCAGGCGAGCCGAACCAGCGGCCTGCTGATTGGTCGAGCACCGTGCGTCGACCATTAGGCCTTGTGCATAATTAGCCGAACCAGCGGCCTGCTGATTGGTCGAGCACCATGTGCGTCGGCCAATAGGCCTTGTGCGTTATTGTTCCAATTATCGATCAAATTATTGACCGTCGCACCGGTCCTCCCGTAGAGTATAAAACACCCTTGCTTACATTAGTTTTTATCACCTGACGAAGTGTTGCAGCGGCGCACGAAACGTGAGACCTTTTAGATTCCTTATTGACCACATTGCGAGGCAAACGAATATCACTAGCGATATTATTTTCGATACTACATCCGCAATGAGTAATATATTTAGCAAGTCAGTTGTAGTTTCTATAATGACAACTCCTACATACTGAACGGAATACATAAAATTTGATTTGAAATTTTTTTAGTATCATACTCCATTGTGTTGGGTGTGGTTCAAAACATTAATTATATATTTCTGCATGTGTGTTTACCAGCCATAAATAATGTACTTGTAGGTTCAGAAAGTGAGGAACTATGACTACCGGTATAAAGCTAGAATATATCATCACTGCACCACAGACAGTTTATAGACAGCATGTTAGTTTCCTAATGAGTGATTTCAAATTGCGTTGTCATATTTCATGTCGGAGGACCCTTCATGTTTAAAGTACAAGGGGGAAAGATTAAAGATTAAAAACAATCAACATTTTAGGTTGTAACCTTGTTGCGTTCCCCATGAGTTATTATGAACACAGTGTGAAGTAAAGTAAAGCAATGCAATAGACCAATCATGTGTTTCTACAGGTATTTCTATAAATACTCCCTCAGGAAAGGAAATGGCAAATTATCATTGTAATTAACATTGATGACATGAGTCTCAACATCATGGGGATGTGTAGTAGTGTAATACATGTACATGTAAATTGTGACATAAGCACCCCTGTGCAAGTTTGCATGTAAATTGACAGTTTACACCATCTGGTATTCCCCAACGTGGTGCAAATTGATAACATTTCTTGTGAAATGTACAATCCTTTAACTACATTGCAAATTCTGAGGTTTTTTTTTTAAAGGCCAGAAAATTTTAAAGTGAACAAAAATTGGGTGCCTTCTGTCATTGTTACCTATGGATTTGGGGGTCTATATGTGTGCTTTTATTGATCGGCCATATATAATTTGAATACTGTAGTAACCCTAACCCTATGGATTTGGGGGTCTATATGTGTGCTTTTATTGATTGGCCATATATTATTTGAATACTGTAGTAACCCTAACCCTATGGATTTGGGGGTCTATATGTGTGCTTTTATTGATTGGCCATATATTATTTGAATACTGTAGTACATGTATATATGCCTCATCCAAGTTAGTACCACAGGCACCCTCCCCAAAATGTACAAAAGAATACTACATGTACAGTGTTCTTATTTTCATT
Source organism: Mesocentrotus franciscanus (assembly GCA_037976565.1). Classification (NCBI taxonomy): domain Eukaryota; kingdom Metazoa; phylum Echinodermata; class Echinoidea; order Camarodonta; family Strongylocentrotidae; genus Mesocentrotus; species Mesocentrotus franciscanus. Next base: position 4,116,187 of record CP137666.1, on the reverse strand, counting down.
ACCGAGAGATATTCCCTAAAATGTTTCACTAGTCCTACTACAACCCCTCCAAATACATCGTTTTATTTTAAAACCAGGATCAAACAAAACCAAAACTTCCACAAGATATAGGCCTGAAGTTGTCTGGAATAAAGAGTTGACATGGATTTTCAGTTATTTGACATGTCATCGTTGACAAGCTTGGCTCTGCACAAATATGGTCACACCTTCATGAATAGTGACCCTGTATCCTTCCTTTCTTGAGGGCTGGTCAGACTTTGCCGATAATGATAAATTCTATGCATACACCGTTAATGTGGTCACACCTTAACGATATACATCATTGGGGTTTTGTCAGTAAAGCACAAGGGCTAAGATCTCCCCTCATCACTTTATCTGAAATGATATCACATCAAAGGAGTAAATTATTGAGTCTCAGTCGTCTCAGAGAATATCCTTGTGGTCTGTCCTGAGAAAATCAGTGAGAGCGCAATAGACCTGTTTACTTATTTAAATGTTTCTAGAACAAAACTTTATCTTGACATCTCAGAGGCATACTAGAATCTTGTCAGACAGAGCAACTGCTAATGTATGCACAGTGGATTCCATCTGTAGAGATTTAATTAAGCATAGCAGGTGAATTTAGTTAGTAAGTAACCAGGGGTTCTGAAGAGAAACATGCATGAAATTAGAATACATTATTAAACAGGTCTATATTCCAACAAGATGATAAAATTATTAAGAGAGGACTTTTAGCTTAAATCATTGAGGTCTGACCTACAACGATTTTCATTGCATTTTCGACATAATGTTTTGCTTTTCCCGGCTTCCATGTGACTCACTATTCACTGTTTATTCAATTTTTCTTTGCTGAATAACTAAATAACAATAATAAACAAGAGGGGGAGTGATATATGGGAACGATTTATTGTTATAAATATCTTTATTGGTGAGGTGTGACCAGCCCCTAAATGATCATGGACCATAGCTTTCAGTATCACACTCTGTAATCAGGAAAAACACTACCTCTGACAGAGGAAAGGGGGAGGAAGTTCTCATTGGAGGTGAAGGATTTTATGTATCATAGGGTTAGTTTGCTACATGGTGAATGGCTCATTAGGTCCTGTACATTATCATGTACCGGTGTGTATGCAAGGTATCACACCTTACCAGTTAGGTGGTTGGAAATGTTCTAAAAATGCAAAGAAACCAGTTTAGAAAACTTGAGAAACATCAGTTAGGGTGGGTCTCATACAGTACCGGTAGTAACCCTTACAGAGTGTAGAATTGAATATAATTATTACACACATTTATTTGGAAACTTTGACATGTTCATTGTTTCTTTTTATAACTTTCAGATTCATTTCTTTGATGTCTAAATTGTCTGAAACTCTAGATTGTTTAGATCATGCAGGGCTTGACAAGATCATGCAGGGCTTGACATTAGGGACTTTTAGATTTTACACGACGAGAACGTGGACTGCCACGGTGACATCCTTTTAAGGTAATGTGACGTCCTTTTAAGGCACTGCCGGGCACGGGCCAGTGCCTTGAAAGAATGGCACACGTGGCAGTCCACTACGTCGACGTGCAAATCTAAAAGTCCCTATTAACAGGGGTCTGTTGCACATGTTTCCCACAATTTATCTTCAGACCCTCAAGTTTTAAATTTAAAGAGGGGGCCCATGCATACAGACCCAAAACATACAGGTTTGGACCCCCTATCCAAAAAGAATAGTGTGGAGGCCTGGTCGCCTGGATAATGTCAGTGAGTTCTCCTTTTAGCAGTGTACAACTGAACACGCACATTTCGTCTTTTTGGAGCTGCAAGGGCTGTGTTAATGCCTATGTGGCTCTGAACAGATGATATGATGATAACATGTATGAAATAGCATTAATACTGTCCTAACATATTGTTTTTATCTTTTTTTTTCCAGCAGCAGATACAACCGAAGAGTGACGCAATCTGCGCATCTTAGGACACCTTTATATAATCCTGTACAGTCCATATCCTGAATGGTCCGACCTGTAGACAGAGACTGAGACTGAGCACTATTTTTTAAAATTTGGGGGAGAGAGAAGAAATTATATATTACAGCAATCAAGATTACAGCAATCGAGATTTTTCTTTAAATTTATTTTCATATTATTGGTGATACAGAAATCATGATGAGCATCAGAAATCAAAGTGTGTGTGTAAATATCTAAGAATGAAATGACTTTTATGTATCATTGCGGAATTCTTGGAAGCTTACGCGATACCATGTGACAGCAGAGGATTGTAGTTCAGCTCTGTGTGTGGCATCGTTCAGGAAATCCATAATGGACTCTACCTAACTGTACCCCTTCAAGCAACAAGTGAAACTTTTCCAGTGATTAGCTTTATTGGAAAAGCCTTCCCATACAGTTTGTGGTGCAAGTGTGAGCTGTAAGCCCCAATACTATTAGACTTGCTAGTCTTTGCCTGCCCTGAATACACAACATCATCAGGGTTGTTAACTCTGTGAGCATCAGTCGCTTTCTAGTTGGAGCTACCCAAGAGGAATAGAAGCATTGAAATAGGAGCCTCACTTGAAACATCAAGAATACCAGCAGAATTACACTGAACATATGAAATTGCATCATTCTTGTTTTTTTACAAAGAAAATAAAAGAAGAGATTATTATTATAATACAGCCATTACAAGAATATGATATTGCCTCAGCTAAATCCAGAATCTACCGGACAACAATTAAGTGAATGCTAAGGAAAAATATCAAATTCTTGATTCATTGCTAGAAACCGATATATGATCAATTTGGAGCTAGAAGAGCATTAACTCATACACTTTAACATAGAGTGAACACCCTTCTGGCTCTGTACAGATGATACGTACAGTCTGTAATTTAGTTGTGGAACAAATACATTATATGCTTAATATGGAAAGCCTATGTGAAGCGTATGAGAAAAGATTGTACTGTAAATTGCTGATTGATTCATTCATTCTGTCAATGCTCTGAATTTCAATGTAAAGATAGTACATGTCTTTAACTTTCTTACTTAACCCCTTCCAATTCCATGCTGTTAGTGGCAAATTCCACCTAAGAATTTGCCTGTTGAACAGTGTGTTGGGCCGGACTTACATGTTCAGTGGCTACATAAAGAGGTACATTGTACCTGTATTGCATTGTGGACAGCTAAAATCTTTGATATTGTTTTGACTTTCATCTAGTGCGAAGAAACATCTAGATTTCTGGGACTGTGCCCCATCCTGTCCTTTTTATCAAATTTATTTCTTGTAAACATTTTTCCTATAAAAGACAATGGGGTTTGTACATTGCGAAAGCAGATATTTGAGCAACTCTTTTTGTGCAAAATTGAGAGAAAATTAATGTCACTAGTTATTCATATTTCAAACTTGAAGAATAGCATCAAATTCAGACATTCTGAAGCTTTTCGTCATGATTTTGGCTTTATGTTCATTCTTGCAATTTACTTGATGAGTGCAAGACGAAAAGTTTCAGTATGTCTATATTCCTTGTCATACTTAAATATCAAGATCTTTCTTTGAAGGGGGAAAAAGAGCGTCATCCTATGGTATCTATAGCAAGTCTGAGATTATCATTTGACGGAGGAAGGGTGTAAATGTGAAATTAATTAACTATTGATATCTGAATAGCTTGACATTTATTCTCTGTCATCGTTCTTAAAAAACAATGGTCCGTTTTCTACTAATTGAGATCTACTCAACCCTGGGTCTAAGATCACGTTCATCAAAAGGAAAACTTGGACCTCAGACTAACTTCCTTAGTTGCACCGGGCCCATGTTTTAGACAGTTCTAAGCAGAAACACAGCGTCAGTTTTAAATTAGTAGAATACTGGCAAATATGCCTTTGATTTTCTTCCATTATGACATTTTGAAATGACGAATTCCACAGCTACATGTACACATAGCAGAAGCTAGAATAGCGTTGAATTATGTTATCAGCTGTACATGTACCTTAGTTTGTACTGTGATTGCAATTAATGCTTGATCTGTATGGTTTCCTTAAACATCTTCCTTCTCTTTGTACATCTTGATAAACTACATGTACATGTATGTGATGCTCAACAAACGCTACAAATGAGTATATTTCACTATTAACATATCTTCTTTCTTGTTCAAATGTCAAAGGTCACTCATGTCTATTTTTATTGAATGTCTTTCATTCCCTATTAGTTATGTCAAGTTTTCTTGGTCATGAGCTTCTCATGCACACAGATCCGTCACTTTTACATGAACTTTTGACTCGTAAACAATCTTTCAAGGTCTCATTGAAAATTGATACATGTATTAATCTAATCTCCTTTTGATTATTTTGAAAATTTTGAAAATGTTTGTATATATAAATTGATGCAGACATAATGTTTTACAATATATCAGATACTTCCACTTTCATACAAATCTATTTTCATTGTAAAGTGACATTTTATTATGAAAAATAAATAAATATTAAATCAGTTGTAGTTGATCAATAGTGCTTCCAGTGATTTCTATTTCAAATAATTTTTTTCTCAATATGAAATATGGAAAACCTTTGAAATATATATTTTTTTCAATCAGGAAATTAAATTGTATTGTACACATGATAATCAAATCTTGAACCAATAGGCGTATTTGTGAAATTGAATCGTTTTGAATGAGCTAATTTATTGGTTTCACCTCTCATGCGAGTGCATAATACATTGCCACATGGCCGATTTTGATTAGCCAACTTTGCTGAAAGTGAAAGCAATGCCAAGTCATGGCTATGAGATCCTATTGCTCTATATTCATGTAATTGTTTCTGTCACAATTATTTTGCAATCTTTGATGCTTCCTTTGATCAATTTAGTAGAGACTGGTTTAACACGGGTTGTTTTTAATTTGAACTCTTGTCATATGCGAGAGAGGAGGACTTTATGTGTACATACTTTGTTCTTTCAAATCATTTATGTTTTTATGCTGTTTTGTAGAAAATCGAACGCTGACGTATTGAGTTAATTAAAATAATGGCACTCCATTTTTGTTTTATTCACAAATACTGTAGACTTTTGTGCATGTGGAATATAGATGCCTTTTGTGATAAATGTATTGACATTCAAATCCAATACAGAGAGATAAAGCAATTCATTTCTTCAAAAGAACATATCTATAGTTTTGATATCATGAATCAACCCGATGATTAATTGCTTTTTCTTTGTGTTCATACTCCTTGGTTCTCAGCAGTGACATGTTATTTTTAGAATTGCCAGTCACTTAAAAATGGTACAGAAGTCATAACAGCAATGAATTTTTGATAGCCTTTTCAGACTACTGTAATTTAAACGAAACCCATACAAAGAAACAAGGTATAGCAAAAGGGAGTACAGACTGGATGACATTGTATAAAGAAACTATTTTAAAGAGGTCAGTTTACATGACAGCTAGCCAATCATCAGTGCAAACTCATAATAGCACAACCCAGTCACAAGATTTTCTTATGATACAAAAGTGAATGCGACCCTGATTCATTGAGTTTTCATTGCAGACAATACTCAAACATGCGTTTCGCTATTCAACGTTTAGTTTATAAGATGTTTCGTTATACGACGTTCAGATTAAAATTTAAAAAACGTATGATTTTCATATTTATGGCCATATGAAGCAATGTAGGTAGTCTGAATGGGGATTAATCTCTGTATACATGTACACGTATGTCATTGTTATAAATAATTGCTGATAAACCCCTTTCCTGTCAATTTTCCCAAGGAAACTGGTCATAGCGACCAATACTGTACAAGGAAGTCTGTTCATTCTTGCACGTAACAACTTGTGAACTAAAGAAATGAAACTAAAGGTTTTATTTACAATGTAAACAGCAGTCAAGGGAAACTTGTCATATTCAAGTAAAGATGTTAGTGGGACTATTAATGTGACTATGTTATGGCAATCATTCTTGTTTTATGTCTATGTCCAAAATATATTTTATTTTTCATCATTATTAAAACGTTGTAAATTATTTGAATGACTCATTAAAGCCTCCCAGGAATGTGGCATGAGACATTTAATCCACCTTTGTCAATGTTTCTAGAAAGAAACTCAATAAAACATATTTTTATTATACTGACTGAAATAATGGTTTGATGCTCAAGTTTGATTGACACCAATTCAGTGGTTATGTCTGATATGTTGGGCCACATTACAGAATTTCAAGAGCCAAATCAATTAAATGATATTTAGGAAGCAGTCGATCAAATCTTTTGAGTAAGCTTAATCATTAAAACTGATGGGTGTCCACTGCACCCCATCACACTCAGCAATCACACTTCGTTCTCCAAGTAAGCACCAACGAAGGTAGAATGAAAAATCAGTAGATTTCGTTTGGACATGTGTTCCGCTGAGATTACATCTGGCTTCATTGAATCTCTCTTTTACATGTGAAGGGCATCAAATAACAAAATATGTTGAAAAATTCCTCCGAGCAGACAGATTTTTCTGTCTATACTTTAGCACCTTAATGATTGATTACCTCCCTGTAAGATACTGGTTGCCATATTGATGTGCCAGGGTTCGTTGTCGTTAGGTCTTATCAAGAAGAAAAGAAGACTTTTTTAATTCCAACATCTCATGACAATGATTGTCTATTCATTGCTCATTTCTACTTTTGTATATTTATCTTTTCATATTGTTTTGCTTGGCATTTGTAAATATATAATATATCATTGATAATCTTGGAATCGAATGAAGAGAAATTTTAAAATTTATCTTTAGCACCAGTTGTAATCGTATATATATCTGTAAATGATGTTTAAGTGTACTTACTGCAACCAAGAAACAAAAAGAGATAGGCAAAATATTATATATTATAATTTTGTGTGGAGATATGTGTATAAAGAGTCAGCTTTGATTGATGTCCGGTATGAATAATTTGCAAGAAAATAATGCATGGGAACAAGAAGGTCATGATGTATATAGTTTGGCTTTTTGAGAAATGTTTGAAATTGCAATATGCCATTGACATGTACAGTTTGTTCATTGTGCCAGATATCCAAATTACATTTACATGTGACCTTCTGCAATGCATATACAGCACCAGTTGTATATGTATATTCAATTACTTGTATGATATTTCTGGTGTAGGGTTATGTTGTTTTTTCTTTCACATCTTTTAAGTAGATGGTACATTTTAAATGGAGAATAGCGACCAAGTGACCAATTAATATTTCCAATAGAATCAATAAAATCTAGGTAATCATTTTGTCATAAAATTATCCTCATGAAAATAATAACTGAAGAATACTTTAATTAAATTGATTTGATGGTTGTGTCTATTACATTGACAAATAATGAGGACCACATTTAAAATGGAATATTTGTATTAATCCATGAATGTCTCCTTGCCAAGATTATTAAAAGTAAACAATGCATCTATTACAAATTTTACTTTAATGAATAAAAGAAGAAAAGAGCAAAAGCTTCTGGATTCTCATTGTGTTTTACTTTGTCTGATGCTTCTTGCAAATTAAATTTCTTTCCAAAGCTTTCAAAATTGATCTCTATAAAATCCTCATTTTGAAAATCTTCGTCAATGACGACATCTAGCCCTTGCGTTATTTGTTATGTTTTTAATTTCCATTTAATTCCATTTTCCGAGGCTTGTCATGTTAAGATTGCTTTTCTACATTAGTGTCATAAATTATTATGTATGTAGATTATTTTGTCCATTTAGGTTTTCGTTGTACTGTCAAATGGTTCATTTGTTTCTGTACTAAGCTGCTTTTGTTGGTTTTTGTTTGAATGCAATAATATTTTGAAACAAGTCATTGAACATCTCTCCCCTGTGGAATTATTCAGAATGTAAAAGAGAGTGGAATGTGTATTCATGTATGAAAACCAAGGAATGGTCATCATCAGGATGGGTCTGCTGATAATCGAGATAAAGACTGAAAGATTGTTTTTGTCTATGATCGATTGAGTGAAGGAAATTGACGTAATGGATATGAGTCTGGGAATGGGGGCTGGAAAAAATGAATGATTCAGACTTGTTTGGGTCTGCATTTCTTTGTCCTGTTCCAACCTCGCTGCAAGATAACTAACAAGCCCTTTAATTAAAGGGCTTGTTAGTTATCTTGTCATTGTCATTTCTAGTCAAGATTGGTCATAACCAATAATTCTGAATTATGTAAAGACCAAAAATACCCACATCCTCTACCACATGTTTTGTTTTAAAATGAGTAGTCACACTTTGCTATTAATTACTTCAAAATAAATATATAAGTTAAAGACAGGAAATAATATATAAAAAGACATATATGCAGTTCTGATGATTAATATCCACTGAGTGCAATTATGAGAATTTGCAGAGGTTTCACAATCTGTGACAGGATTAATGGTCCTTTGTTATATGTAATCTGACTCACAAGTGTCTGGTGAATGGTTAATTTACAATCTATTTCTTGCTTCCTCTTCCCTTTGTGTAATGTTTGCTTCCTTCTCTTGTTTATATGTCATTCAGACCTGAAACCTTGAATTGAACATGTCACTGAGGAAGCTTAGCTGGTCACCCCCTTCCACCTCACCCTAAAACAAAGTAGATTTTATGCTTAATCATAATACTTGGAATTTTCCTTTTGATGTAAAATGCAAAATTTGAGTTATGTAAGACTGAATAGAAAAGTGTAACAATCTACTATGTTGTTATTCCCTTGGTTTCATAATGCATGTACTAGTGAATTAAATTTATTATTTAGACTGAATGTCTTTTTTTTTCTTCCAAAAATGTTCAATGGTGGGAAACATTTCTGGTTTAAGCTGAAAAAAAAAAATCAAGAAAATAGGAGTTGAGAGTAAATACTAAATAGACCGTCAAAATTGCATGAATAGAAATATATTTTATGGAGAAGAGTTTTGAGAAAGTACATGAACATGCATAATTTCTGTAGATGTACAAGTAGGAGCCATGCCCTACCATTGTATATCCGAAAGGAAGTGACTTGAATTAGCACATCCTTCATGTGCTAAGTGCTGGTTCCATTCAACAGTACACTAGTCATCACAACTCCCCTCAGACCAAACACATTTGCATAATCTGTGCCATATATGGTTGCACCCAAGCACTTTTTCTAAACCATATGGGGGTGCTTGGGGTATGCAGAGTCATTTTCTGTTTGCCAATTTGTCAGGGACATCATGGTTTTTGCGGACTTGTGAGGGGGATGGGGGAAGTGGAAAGCAGAGAGCGGTGCCGATTCGAAAGGGAAATGGCAAATTTTGGTGAGGTTTGTATTTCCGTGCTGGATTTGGCATGATATGGAGGGGTCGCGCGACGTGTCGTCATGGATAGGAGGTCAACTTGATTATTACCCAGTTGCCATAGGGATTTTTGTCATTCAGGAGAGGAAGTTCTTGACTTCCTCCTCTACCCTCTGTGCACATCTGCACTTAGCAAACCTGATGAGATTAGGAGGATAATGGAGGAGTTGAATATATGGTTTAAGGGGGGGGGGGATTTCTAGAGCAATTTAGTTGGCCTTGGCTGATTTATACAAGAGTAGTAAATCAATCTTTCTACTAGTATGTATTACTGCCACCATTTTTAATGTGAACTTTCATGTGTTTTGAGTTTCAAACTTTTGTAAAAACTATACTTTTCCAGCAGGGGTTAAATCACTCCGCCAATCCAACAATTGTCGAAGGTAACGTTTTACCCGAGGACAATATTGGGTAGACTAAGGACTATTAGCTGTAAAACATGGATACACTGCAAGAAATAAGAAAAACCTGAAATGTATTTTCATAAACACCCTTATATTTACAGGCTAACTTTTAAGAGAGATCTAACACTGAACATGTACACTGCAAAGCCAAATCATTTTCTTTTTACATGCAACCCTGCTAGCCCGAAAAACAATGCTTATTTTTCTTTGAGACTTTCCTTTGTACCTTACTCATACTGCACACTATGAAGCTGTATCCTTCTCAACATCTCTCTCTCTCTCTCTCTCTCACAACATATTTTCTCTAGTCTCTTTCTCATCATTTCATTCTGACACAGAGTTTAAAAAAGGGATTAAAATTGTACATGGTCTTTATGTATTTTATTACAAAAGAAAGATAATAGAATGCTCCATCCAGAATTCTGCTTCTGCTTTTGAGAACATATGTTGTACATGCAGTCAAAGAATGGTTTAACAAGTGAAAACATAACTGGTTTAAATCTTTTTTTCTCCCTTATATGTCACAAATACATTATGATTTGTATTTTCTGATATATTTAAATCAAAATAGAGTCTACTTCCAGTAGATTTCAAATCCAAGTTATTTGAATCAGTTGAAGTCTGGTTAGTTTGCTAAATGACAGTATAAAACCCTAGTAAAAAATCAATGAGTACTTCCAACAATGCTTACATTCTTTCATTGCAATGTGTAATGATTTTTAAAACATAATTCACAAACAGAATACTATTATATAATTGAAAAGAAAATTACTACCCCTTCTACACTTCAAGCTCTACCATAACATAACCTTTCTTGCTTATACCTTTCCTTGCAGTTAATACTGTACATCATTTTCATCATGTGATGTGTGTAATCTCATCATCTATGTAGGCCTATTCATCACAAATTCATAAGACATGTACATTTTCTTTCTTGTATTGGAACTGTAATGCTTAATTTACATATTCAACATAAATTAACATAATGGTAAGAATTACACATGTATTCACAATGGCTGTCATACAGCAAAAACATCTGCAGGTACAAAAAACATTCAAGCACTGGGCCTATACCCTGCACTTTGTGGCATAACAATAATACAGACAATAGAGGGAGACATAGTTTGTTACTGTCCTGTTAACAGCCACACATGGGAAATCAATATACAGGTACATGTACTATAATGATATAACAGCAATACACACAATAGAGGGAGGTATATTCATTATGGAGAAAAAGTCTGATTCTGTCCTTTCTGAAATGTCAGGTTATAGGCTAACCATTCATCATTCCTTTTGAAAAATCAACCATTCCTCGATAAATTATCCAATAAATAGATAGGCTGTTTTTGTAATGTAACCAAATTTTGGTCCTACCTAGCAACAACTAATGTATGCAATTTGAATTCTGACTATTGAGATACATTTATTTGTAACAGGTGAATGAAATAATTTGTATCGAGGCGCTTCACAAATTTGGTTACATTACGAAAATGGCCGATTACTGGCTTTGGGTCAAACTAGGACCCCGTTTACAGTGAGAAAAGGGCCAGGGCCAGGCCGGGCCGGGCCGCGGTCTACTCGGCCCTGCAATTTCATGCGTTTACAGTGGCAGGCTCGGCCGCGCATTTGGCCCTGCGTGCACTTACAGGGAGAAAAGCCCGGGCCGAGCCGCGGCCTGGCCGCTACCTCCAGAGCAGGGCCAAATGCGCTGCCACTTTTGGCCTCGCATTTGGCCTTTTGCGCGTTTACAGTGCTAGGCCGGGCCGCGGCCTGGTCCAGCCTTTTTGCTCACTGTAAATGGGGTCTAACTTCTTGGAGCAAGATATTTTACTCTGTGGTTAGGTAAAACAAGATCCATGTTTGGAGGCTTTCAATAATACCATTTAGTAGCCTTACTGAAAAGGCTGTTGTAATATTTGTTCCTCAAAAGAACCCACTTAGAGGGCATTTAGAGGAATTTAGGAAAAGGGAAAGAAAAGGAAAGAAGTGGTAATGGAATAACATTTTGTATTACACATTTACAAGAGACTATTTTTGTTGTTTTGTTTTCAGTGTTTGTACACCAAAAATGAAGTGTTATTGAAGGAGGGAAGGAAGGAGTGATAGAGATCGAGAAGGAGATCGAGAATGTGAGTAGATAACAAAAGCTGAAGAGTGAAGGGCACTGTAGTTTGGAATTCTCTTTCACAACATCTCATAAGAGGAATATCAACAGTTCTTTTTGGAACTACATTATTCACACTTCAACTTTTGTGATCTGCTCACAACGTTCTCAATCTCAATCACTCCTTCCTCCTTCCATTTCACTTCATTTTGGTGAACAAAACTGAACAGGAAAAAAGCCCAAATAGTCTTCTGTATGTGTCTAATACAAAACTTCATTCCATTACCAACTTTTTCCTTTTTCTTTCTCTTTCCTTTACTTTTCCCCCATTCCTCTTCGCACCGTAAGCAGGTTCTCTTGACAAAAGAATATATCAACAGCTTTCTTAGTAAGGCTACCACACATGGTTACCGAAAGCCTCCAATTGTGAATACTCACTCCCCATGGAATCCTACAGAGAACATGTAAAATATTATAGTTCCCTGATAATCTGCCATATGCTTACAGTCCCTTGTTTTTCAGAGGACTAACAATACATAAATACTCTTCATTCCCTTCTTGTCAAGAGGAGGGAGGTGTAAACAATCCCTATTTTCAACCATGCCACATGCTATGGTTTCCTCATCACTCTAATATTTGGTTGAGAGTGCCCATAATACATGTTTTGCATTTCAAATTATAATCTTGCTTCCCTCATTTCTTATCGATGATAAAGGCTATAAAACTTTAAATGATTTGATAAGTTGTCAGCTGATTTAGCATCTACAATCATTCACTTTTAAAACACTTCCAAAACATAACATCATTTATGCCTGAGACTTGACAAAACCATCAAGAAATTTTTGAATAATCAGAAGGGATATAAATAATGAATAAAATTGTAGAAATCTGTGATCACTCTGTAAAACAACATATCAAAAGCAAAATATTTACCAACATTATTTCATCTTTTTAAGAAAAGGAATGGAGCTGTTACACAAAGATCAACCCAACCCTCCTGTACAGGATTCCAACCCCAAAATGTACAATGACAAGCATCCCAAGACATCCCTTAGCCCCTACAGTGTCACCCGTCTTGTTGAACGAAAGGGTTAGCTATAGGCTCCATTCCCTCTGCTGGACATATCAGGACCACTGATGTTCCTCTACATACTGCAAGACCAAGGTTCCTTGTATCATCAGTGAGCTTGAATGGGTCATCTGGATCTGATGTGAAAAAGAAATCATTTGGGCATTAATGTGATATTCAGAGATATAATTGCATGCATTTGCATCTTATCCAATAGTTATTCTATGTGCTTACAAAGGTGAGGACACCATTTGAAAATGTATCATTCTCATAAGGAAATCAATCAACTATACTAATTTTAAAGAAGCTCCTTAACAAAACATTAACCTACACTATCATTATAAAAAGGTAATTATTCAGTTCAACCTCTCTGTGTTGTTTTGTTTTTGATGACTTATAATAACAATGTTTCAATTATGCAAGGTACAGTAATTCCTTTGTCCCAAAATGTTCGTAATTCCACAAGGTTCCACAGTCCACTACAACTATAGTCCTGTCCAGACGGAGAAAAGTTACCCTAGAGTAAAGGTGGTGTTAAGAGCTAGTCGGGGTAAGTATAGCGGGCCAAGCATGCCACTATCCGTACAACTATTCGACTATATGTCTATCCAGCTGGCCAATCAGAACGCAGGAAACTGTACATCTATACAACTATACCAGTGGTTGGATTCAGGGGGGCACAGGGGGCACGTGCCCCCGTGGTAGAAAAGGGGGAGAAAAAGAAAGAAAAGGGAAGAGAGAAAGAAGAAGAAAAGAGGGAGAAGAGAAAAGGGAACAGGAGAAAAAGGAGGGGGAAAGGAAGAAAGGGGAAGAGAGAGAAAAGGCGGAAAGGAAGAAAGAGGGAAAGACAGGGAAGAGAAAAGGGGGAAAAGGGGAATAATGAGAAGGGAAAAGAAAGAAAGGGGGATGATATTATAAGAAGGTTTTCTTCCGGGAAAGGGGCGGGGGAACTGAATTTAGACAAGGATTAAGACTAAATAACGGTACAACGAATCATCTTCTTTCTTGAATAATTTAATGAATCGTCAAAGCTTCCATGCTTTGCGCGGGAGGGGGAAAACTGAATTCAGACATGGATTAAGAGTAGAGAACGGTTCAACAAATCGTCTTCTTTCTCTCTAATAATTTAATGAAACGTGAAAGCTTCGACATGGTGACTCCACCCAACATCCCCCCTCTCTCTCTCCTCTCTTCCACCCCCGTTTCTTTTGTTTCCTTTTTTTCTTCTTTTTTCCTTTTCACATTTTCTTTCTTTTCTTTCCTTTCTTTCTTTTCCTTTCTTTCCTCTCCTTCCTCTTTTTCTTTTTTCTCTTTCCTTTCTTTTCATTTTCTTTTCTTTCCCTTTCTCTATCATTTTTCCCCTTCCCCCTTTTCTCATTTTTACCGACAGCAGCGCAGTTTTACCGCCAATATCCTGACAGGTGGGGGGATGTCGCACCCAATCATTCTTATAAAAGAAATGCAATTCCTCATGCTCTCGCACCTCTCTTCTATTGTTGTTTTCATTTTTTTCATTTCTTTTCCTTTCTCCTTTTTCTCTTTTTTTGTTGTTCTTCTTATGCTTTTGTTTTTGCGGGGCTACATGCCTGGCAAGAGGGACCCCATATTATGCACACTGAAAATTTGCGTCCCCCCGTCCCTTTCCCGGTAAAAAAAAACACCTTTTTATAATATCATCCCCTTTCTTTCTTTTCCCTTCTCATTATTCTCCTTTTCCCCCTTTCTTCCTTTTCTGCCTTTTCTCTCCTCTCTCTCATCCCCTTTCTTCCTTTCCCCCTCCTTTTTCTCCTCTTCCCTTTTCTCTCCTCCCTCTTTTCTTTATCTCTTCCCTTTTCTTTCTTTTCCCCCTCCTTTTTCTTTCCCCCTCCTTTTTCTCCTTTTCTCCCTTTTTCTTTTCCCCCTTCCCCCCTTTTTTTACCGGGGGCACATGCCCCCCCGAATCAGCCACTGGTATAGTTGTATAGATGTACAGTTTCCTGCGTTCTGATTGGCTGGCTGGATAGACGTACAGTCGTATGGTTGACGGATAGTGGCATGCTTGGCCCGCCATATACCCCACCATATTTACCCGACTAGCTCATAACACCACCTTTACCCTAGGGTAACTTGCCTCTGTCTGGACAAGACTTATGTTAAATAAGTCTCTATGCACTAAACAAGGTTAAGATTACAGGTGGTTCATTCAGAAGTGTAAAGAAATAAAGGACAGTTGCATAATAAATTACATGTCTCTGCTGTACACAAATATGGAGTGAGAGCAAGTGTATTTCTGGGCATCAGTCCATTCCATACATTTATAACAATTCAAATCAACTATATTGTTAACTTTGGAGTCTGGACTTGACACCAATAGAAGAGAACTGGTGCACATGGACCCGAAAATTATGCCTTCTGACCCCGAATAAGAAGTCTCTGAGCTCTGATACTCTAAAGAGTATATCTACCTCGCATGAACTCTGTTGTTCCATCCAGTACCAAATTCAAGAGAGGATCAAATCCCTTCAGAACCCCTGTCACTGCATAAAAACAAAAAAAATTAAACAAGACATGAACCAATAATGGAAAAAGAAAGAAAAAAGGAGCTATAAAGTCAAAGGAAATTATTTCAATAATGACAAAAGTGGTGATGAAGACATTCAAAAATATAGAAGGAAGAAAGAGGGGGATTAGATGATGGAGGTTGGAGAAAAAAAGAAAGAATGGGAATGAGATGAAGATGACACAGAGACTACAAAAAATAGAAAGAATAATAATACAAATACAATGATGATAATGATGATAATGATGATAATGATGATGATAATGATGAAGATGACTAATTGACTATGATGAGTATAATCAGATAATAGTGATATAAATGATGATGATGGTGACTGTTGATGTTGGTAGTAGTGGTGATGGTGATGATGGTGGTGATGATGATGATGATGGTGATAAGGAGGATGATGGAGTAACATGACGACTTGATAGAAAACTGAAAGTGAACATGAAGCTCATAATACAAACCTTCTCTGCCTCCTTGGAATTTGACACGTATTTGCTTGTCAATATATTTTGACAAATCTAAGATACTCTCCTTCTTTTTCTTCTGCTGCTCCTGTTGCTGTTTAGACAAAGACATAAAGTTCAATATGAAATTAGAAGTCTACAGGTAAGCCAAAGAATAGTGCAAAATTTGAAATGTAAGTTCAAGCATTTGTAAGTATTTGATACAAATATTATTTTCATTAAAATGTAGTCAACTGACATTATAGTACGGAGCCAGGGGGGTCAACCTAGCTGGAAAGGAAACCAATTTTCATGTGCACAGATGTAAAGATCGCATAGCTCCATATAGCAAATTGACCGTCTGGCATGTTCTAAGTGGTGGGTGTGGCCAGGGGCGGCCCTCCCAAAAAGTGGCCCTTTGACGACAAAGTAGTATTTTGTAAATAATATTTTAAGGAAACCTTGAACCACCATGAGTTTGGTGTCATATGAAAGAAAATTAAATTATCTACATTTTGATACCTATTTCAACGAAATTAGGATTAATAAACATCGCAAATTTAAGTAAAAAACATGATTTTTGGTGATTTTTTTCGAAATATGAAAGAAAATTAAATTATCTACATTTTGATACATATTAGGGGTTAAGGGGGCAGAACCCCCGGAAGCTCAGGGGTTTTAGGTATTTAATTACGGTCAGAAAATCATCCAGGGCACACCTTAGGGCCCTTGGTGGGGTCCAGGGGGCGGACCCCCCGTAAGCTCAGGGGTTTTAGGCATTTAATCACGGTCAGATGAGAGCATCCAGGGGCCCACCTTAGGGGTTTAGGGGGCAGAACCCCCGGAAGCTCAGGGGTTTTAGG
Source organism: Mesocentrotus franciscanus (assembly GCA_037976565.1). NCBI lineage: Eukaryota > Metazoa > Echinodermata > Echinoidea > Camarodonta > Strongylocentrotidae > Mesocentrotus > Mesocentrotus franciscanus. Next base: position 4,099,484 of record CP137666.1, on the reverse strand, counting down.
TATTTAATTACGGTCAGATGAGCATTCAGGGGCCCGTCTTAGGGCCCTTGGTGGGGTCCTGGGGGCAGAGCCCCCATAAGCCAAGGGGTTTTAGACATTAAATTACGGTCAGATGAGCATATTTTGATACCTCATTTGTGACACTGGCAGGTCACTAATTGGCGGGGGTCAAGTTGGGCTGAGCCCCATGAAACTCAGGGGTTTTAGGCATTTAATTACGGTCAGATGACAGCATCCAGGGGCCCGCCTTAGGGATTAAGGGGGCAGAACCCCCTGAGGCTCAGGGGTTTTAGGTATTTAATTACGGCCAGAAAATCATCCAGGGCACACCTTAGGGCCCTTGGTGGGGTCCAGGGGGCGGACCCCCTTAAGCTCAGGGGTTTTAGGCATTTAATTACGGTCAGATGAGAGCATCCAGGGGCCCGCCTTAGGGGTTTAGGGGGCAGAACCCCCGGAAGCTCAGGGGTTTTAGGTATTTAATTACGGTCAGAAATGCATCCAGGGCACACCTTAGGGCCCTTAGTGGGGTCCAGGGGGCGGACCCTCGTAAGCTCAGGGGTTTTAGGCATTTGATTACAGTCAGATGAGCATATTTTGATACCTCAATGCCAATGGCCAATCAGAACACTCGGTTTGATATTGGGGTTATGAATAATCAAATATCACTGGGTCAAGCCGGGCCGACTTGTACGTAGCTATTGGACATTCGAAAAGAAAAAATGAATATTCATAAACTCAAACCAAGATGGCTGACAACAAATCATGTTGTTTTAAGACTTTCTCGGATTAATCATTAATTTAGGATCTAAATGAGCAAGCTATCATAAGTCAAAGTAGATATTTCCGTGTTATTTTTAATTTTTAATAAGATTCAGTGTAAAATTGCAGTCAAAGTGGATATATGAAGACGTAAAGAGTGAAAAACTCGTTGCATATCTCATTCATCGCGGTCCGGCCGAACTGAACCATTCCTCCCGTACAGTCCCCATAGGACGTTCTTCAGTCTATGTATAGAGGGGGTCAGAGGAGCCAGATGCAATCTCAGCGGAACAACTGTCGATATCAGAGACTGAAGCTTTCGGTCTAGTATTGCCATTGCCATTGCGCTTAAGTTGCACTTAACTAAGTGGGCCCTCTCTCACTTAAATTAGAAACCGCTCGAGCTACGTGCTTAGTGTCATTAGTCATACATTACAGTACTTGGTCTAAGATCTAGCTACATGTAGATCTTGCTAATGTTAGTTATACATGTTAGACAGTAGTCAGTAGTCTGGAGGTGCACGGTCGATTTTGGAGACTTTCTCCCGCTTGAGCATTGAGAGACTGTTTCCCATATTCATATTGGATAGTTAGTTTACAAAAGAACAAAATAAACAACGTCAACAATAAGGCAACTTTCCCTGCTAAATTTTTTCCTCTCTATTAATTCTCCCTCCTTCAGGGCAGGATGCACTTTAATATTCTTTTTTGTAGGAGCCCATTAATTTTGTGTTTGGATTGTAACAAAGACTAGTCAGAGTCTAGTGTTATGAAGAAAAAAAGTAGACAGTGAATTTTTATAGTAGATGGTAAAAAGGGGTAATTTTTCATGGGGAACCTGCTCATCATATTTTTTATTTTAGCAGAGGTAGACCTAATGCCATCGTAACTCAGCAAATTTAAACAAGGAAATTGCCAATTGGTATCCCAAAGCCAATTGAGAGAATGTCACCCAAAATGCCAAAATAGGCTAAAAATATCTTGACTAAAGTCAAAAGTCTATGATATTAGAGTCAGCGCCAGTCTCACGATTCAAATAGGAGATAAGTCTCCTTTTGGGGGAGTTTTACGCTATCCACCGAGACACTGGCAGTGATCATGGTGATTCACATTTGGTGAAGAATCAGAATAGATGGAGCAGCAGGAGCAGCTGTAGACCGAAGATTTCTGTCTCTTTCGTTCGTTAGCCTCTGATTTGGGTAGGGTCGGCTCCTCTCTTTCAAAGTTTAGGAGCCGACCCTACCCAAATCAGAGCCAGAGGTTAACGAACAAAAGTCAAAAGAGACAGAAGTCAGAAATCTTCGGTCTAGAGCAGCTGGCGCTAGCTTTAGCTTGGGCCTTGGCGAGATGGGCCTGGCCTGCTTGGCCTTAAGTTAGGGGATATCACATAGCCCTTATATATTCAGGGTAGGCCTAGGCCTCGATCAGCTCAGCTGACTCGATTGTCGAAGTCGAGGCCGAGGCCGAGGCATGCACTGCACTGGCGCGAAGCGCGCCCGACCTGGCTGAAGCCAAGTCGCGCGCCTGCCACACCGGCCCGCGCCGGTGCATCACATGGCATGGTGAAAGTGAAGATTCACGAGACATTTCATAAGTTCATAACAACACATAGGTCTAGATCTAGTCATAGACAGTCTAACAAATACATCCCACTGACTCTTCATGGACATTACTCAAGAATTTGACTCACTATCTATATATTGAGCCAACAGCAAGTTATTAACTGTTCATGAGAATGAAAGATAAATATTACTTACTGCCATGTCGCTGTCGCAAATATTCCCTAATGGTCCCAGCTAGCTAGCTACGGAGATTCGAGTTTGTTCCGAACTTGCCACGGTATTTTAAAATAATATCAATAATACAATTATAAATTCTTAATTATTTTACATATTATTTATTAACCTTTAAAATATTTTGATTACTCTTAAAAACTTTCTTTTATTATTTAAAGTGGATCAAAAAAATATGCTATTATTACTATTTAACTAGTACGAGGACAAAATAGCAGTGAGTGAGGTACATAGAGATATATGGTGAGGTATAGGTACGGTACGCGTCTATTTTTTCCGTAAGGTAGCCATCCTGTCGCTGCATTTGATTGGCTCAATAGGACCTATACGTCATGCGCTAGTCGCACGCACACAGAATCTGATGCGATAATTTCTCCAAAAAAAAAAAATTACAAATGCAAAGCTAAGTTTACTTTAAATAAGTGACATTGCGACAAAATCGGGAGGCGTACCGTAAACGAATGACTACCCAGGTCGTAACTTGTCCATAATCATTGCGAAATAGTACATACTGGTCAGGGGCGGATCCAGCCGGCGGCAAGGGAGGGGGCCTAAAAAGGGGCCCACTTCGTGCGAAAATTTAAAACTCGTGCCGGTCGATTTTCCGCTCAGTGGGGGGCGGGGGTAGTGAGCAAAAAAAAATTTTGGCACCCAAAATTGTTTTTTCCCTCTGGGAAGGGTAATTTTTTTCCACCACCACCCCTTGGGCGCTAGGGTAGTGAGCACAATTTTTTTTTTTTGGCACCCTAAAAAAATTTTTCCCTACGGAAAGGGTTAATTGTTTTTCCTCCGCCACCCCTTGGGCGCCAGGAGGGGCCCAACTTCTTTTTTTTCAAAAAAAGGGTGTTTTTACCTGTTTTTTTTGGGAGGGGCCGGCCCCCCTGGATCCGCCACTGATACTGGTTAATAATTTAGTCCAGAATCTGGCCGATTTAATTTTGAATTTGATCTCCACCTCACCGTACCAACGCAAATATTCATATATTCAAATATTAATATGCATTCTAGGATGGCTACCTTACGGAAAAAATAAACGCATACGGTATGGGGTACCATTTCGTCAACATACAATTCTACCAAAATGTAATTGTTCATGTCAGTCACCCTCAAAATTGAAAACCCAGAATCATATCATTTTATAGTCAATGCTAAAGAGCACTGTTAAGCAGCCTTACGTTATCATCGCAGGTCATATCTATTTTTTAGAAGTCTGCACGGGATTTTTCGTTTGAGACACATATAGAGAGTCGTATGGTTTAGTATAGTGGACGATTTTGATAGGCGATAGTTATGCTGGTCGAGTTGACACGATTCATTGATATTGCGCAACGTGGTTGCAAGGAATGAACGTGGTGTACAACGACAAGATCAGATTCAAGAATAAAGACTTCTGCATTTTTGTTCAAGTTTTACTTCTGCCGTTTCTGGAGATCCAATTTACAGATGGGCATAACGATCTCGAAATCGTTGTGCACGGGTTATAGTAAAACGTAAGTAGGTCTAGATCTATATCTTAATTGGCTTATCACCATGCACCATGAGGCATGAAATGAAGGCAGTGCAGTGCAGCATGCAGTCAGCAGTACCATTCATAAATCATGGATCAGATGATGTTTCACGATCACCCGAGTCAAGTCTCAAACTGTGTTTCCACAGAAAAAAGTTACACGGTATGACTCGTGTAATAATACCGTGTCATACCGTGTAACTTTCCTGTGGAAACACAAGCGTGTCGACCGAGATACGGATTATCATAACCACCTCTGGGAGTAGACCGAAAGCTTCAGTCTCTGAGTCTGATATCGACGGTTGTTCCGCTGAGATTGCATCTGGCTCCTCTGACCGCCTCTATACATAGACTGAAGTACGTCAATGGGGTAGTGTGGGGAACGAATGGTTCGGTGTAGCCGGACCGAGATGAATGCGATATGCAACGAGATTTTTCACTCTTTACGTCTTCACATATTCACTTTGGCTGCAATATTACCCTAAAATGCTAAATATTATTTAAGATAGAAAATAACACAGAAATATCTACTTTGACTTACGATAGCTTGCTCATTTAGATCCTACATTAATGATTAATCCGAGAAAATCTTGTAGTCAACATGATGTGTTGTCAGCCATCTTGGTTTAAGTTGATGAATATTCATTTTTTTCTTTTCGAACGTCCAATAGCTACGTATGAGTCAGCCCGGCTTGAGCCGGTGATGTTTGAATATTCATAAGCCCAATATCAAACACGTGCTCTGATTGGCCATTGGGCTTGTTTTGGTCAGTTGACCCGAAATATATCGGACGGGTCATGTCATAGATTACCAGTTCGAATGCATGAACGTATCGTTTCCTTGGTTCTGAGATAAAATTGGATAACTCATATACGTAAGTCTGTAAATTTCGCATTTAGAAATAAGTCATAAAAAATTGATAACTGTACATAGGAGAAAAATAGACATAGTATTTTTGTATCTGATTTATAAATCAGAAAATTAGATCTAAATAAAGAAAATCGTGGGAGAAAGTTTTTGACCTAAAAGCAGGCCAAAATCGGCTCAATCTCTCCCCGTGGTGCGAGCCGTATGGGGTACCGTCTGTGTATGGGGAATGTCAACAAATGTCAGTTTTATTAAAGAATGACCCATATCAGACGGTTATTTCTGGGAGGTGATTATTGCCGTGTCGATCTGTGTGAAATCGCTGTGCAAACACACAGCGACAAACCGTGTCTGGCGGGAGAACAACTCGTTCGAACCGCATATGATCGCGTGGAATCCTGTGCAGATCTGGATCCACGAGCGAGGTCAAAGGTTGAATCTTGACTTCCGATTGACACGGTATTTGCCTGACTTGGAACACGGAATCGGGGCTAATCGGAATGCTGCGCTCTGTGGAAACAGATTGGTTTAATACCGTGTTGCTGCGACACGGTATTTCAGTTCCGGCAAAGATCATCCGTGTTCCACTTTTTTCTGTGGAAACACGCTGAAAGAGTTGATAGGGACTTTTAGATTTGCACGACGAGAACGTCACACATAGCTGCATCGCTATCCTGGCTGTGTAATAAAACCTGTTTTATTGATCTCAACATTTCAAACACCACTGTATAAAACTAAACTGATTTCACTCAAAATCGGTACTTTAGTGACAATTGATGACACCTAAATAGTAAACTACAATTTTTACAACTCTCCTAAGTTAAAAAAGAATGATTTAAAAATTAAAATTGTGAGTCCACTGTCAAACTTGCTTATAGTTTTATTGGCATGATTGTGTGCATTTGTGTGTTATAAGTGTATTGACTATTCACGTGTGAAATTGCTGCCTATTAGCACATGGTACAGCGCTAGAGGCTAGTCCATACGCAGTATTGACTCTCTATGCTTTGCTGGAGTGGAGAACGTAGACTGCTACGTGGACATCCTTTTAAGGCAATGTGACGTCCTTTTAAGGCACTGTCAGTGCCCGGCAGTGTGCCTTATTAAAAGGACGTCACATTGACTTAAAAGGATGTCCACATAGCAGTCCACGTTCTCGTCGTGCAAATCTAAAAGTCCCTAAAATAAGAGTGTAGACTGGTAGTGGTAGTGGTAGATATAGCTAAGTCTGTAGCTAGTGGCTGTAGAGAGGTCTTCTTAATGATTAATCTTATTCTTCGTAAATTCTTAGCCGTACTTTACTTAAGAATAAAGCCCCATACTAATATATAATATAGACCTTTTATAAAAGTTTTAAAGATACCACACATAGCTGCATTACTATCCTTGCTGTGAATTAAAAGCTGTGCTATTGATTCTCAACATATCAAAAACCACTGTACAAAACTAAACTGATTTCACTCAAAATCGGTACTTTAGTGACAATTGATGACACCTAAATGGCAGTAGAATACAATTTTTCAACTGACCGATGTTAGAAAGAATAATTTAAAAATTCAAATTGTGAGTCTACTGTCAGACTTCTGATCAGCCACATCGTATTCATTGTGTGCATTTGTGTGTTATAAGTGTATTGACTATTCACATGTGCAATTGCTACCTATAAGCACATAACGGTAGTACAGCGCTAGAGGTCAATACGCATTAGCATTGACTCTCTATGCTTTGCTGGAGTTGAGGGCTAGATCTACTAGTAGTAGTAGACCTCTAGCCTAGGTACTAGTAGTAGCGATAGTAGTAGCAGTAGGGGCGCTGGTCCGAGAATAAGGATCGTCTGCATAAATGAGGATCGTCTTCGTAAACGTGGACCGATGCATCCTCAAAAATAAGGACCGTCTGCGAAAGCAGACATTTCATTATTTTCATATTCTTGATCGGCGCGTTGGCGATGCAAAAAACGGATTCCGCAATGATTTTCTTGATGCATTTTACATTGACAGTGTACAGTGACTTTAACATTATGAGCGATAAGTCCTCGGGAAGACGGACAACCCATAAAAGTAGACAGTGAACTAGGGTTATTTTCTTAAGCGGAATCCATTTTTTGCATCGCAAGCGGGCGGTTCGGTACCCGGAAACCCGCAGAGCGTTGATAAAAAAAAACATCCGCGAAAATGCAGACGATCATTATTTTTGAGGACGCAGTTTGTCCGCGTTTACGAGGATATCCTCGTTTATGAGGACAATCCTCATTCTCGGACCAGCGCCCCTACTAAGTAGTAGAAGATAAGTCAGGGCTGTCAACTTTTTATTTGGGGAACTGCTTCGAGGGAGATTGTATGCAAAAAAAATTGTTTTACAACATCCCCCTTGAGCAAAACAAAAAAGGTAAAATTGTGGTTGCCATGTTTGGCGGGTGGTTTTTTCATAAAGCGGGAGGAAGGGCGTGGTGGCGGGTGTCTCCTGCTACGAGCTGGTGGGACGGCGTGGGAATGAGCGTGGTGGCGTGAGACTCCCTCCGAATGCGAGAGGGTTGACACTTGACAGCCCTGGAATCTGGATAAGTTAACATGAAATATAATATTGTCATTATTGATATCACCAAGCCTTAATTGGCACCCATATATAATAATATAATAATAATACATTTATAGAGCGCAGAAACTATCCAACATTAAGTATATATTCTACTGCGCTATATACAAGAGCTCCTGAAATGCTTAGATTTACAGTTAATTGAAAAGATGTGCCTTCAGTTTTGATTTAAAGATATTCACAGTTGGTTTGATATGCGTTTGAAATCAACCCTTCCCACTCTCGACGAACATTGCACAAGGGCTTCGGAGTTCGCTAGTTGGCCTAGTCTTCTTTCTTCTCATACAAAGCACCTTGAAAGCGAACAAGAATTTAACCAAAAAGTATGACATTTTGATACTGGAGTGATAGCAAATAGCTTACTTTCCATGTGGATGTGATGATAAAGAGCTAACATTAACATTTACATTACAAAAACGCAGAACTCTTATGAGAGTTTGCGATGTTGGTTCCGCATGAAATGCGAAAACATGCGGTGTACACACAACAAAAACACCTGTTTTTGGCTGTGCCAATTTGATACTGTACAATAATACTTGATAGCGATTAGTTTAGTATACTAAGACGCATGTACATGTACCGAGTTTGCTGAATTTAGCAACTCTCTGTGCAGGCACCTTTTTCTTTTTGTAGATCTACATGTATACTGTCTGTAATCTAAATAAAAAATCTTTGTATAATTTGTGTAATTTACAAACTTCGTTTTCTTGCAGACACTTTGCCGGGGAAGAGAATGAAAAAGGCAAATCTGAGGACCTTCATTGTTTCATCATACCAGTCACAAGAAATATCCATGGCTAAGTCAACTGATTTGAAACTAAAAGTAACACATGAATCTACTGGGAAAGCACGAAAGAAAAGAATGGCGTTGCCTAGAAGGATATTGCGGATTCTAGAAAGTGGTAAGAGAGTTCACTTTCAGAATGTCAGTCTGAGTAAGAAAAGGCAGATGTGCATAAATCGTTACTTACCAATATCTGATATGGCAGTTGCAAGTGGTAGAGATAACCTACAGAAGAATCCTGTGATGTTATGTTCTGAATCGGCTCGTGGTATAGTAGGTAAATCAGAGATTACAGTAAATTGTGAGACCAGCAACATACATAAACTTTATAGTGCAAAAATGAAAAACTTACTACCCCAAAAGATAGAGGTAATTGTTGTAAAGAAGTTGTTGCAATAGACTGTGAAATGGTCGGATTGGGACCAAAAGGACGATTCACTGCACTAGCCAGATGCAGCATTGTTGATCACAGTGGAGACATCATTTATGATAGCTATGTGAAACCAGATGAGCCTATCACAGACTACCGAACTAAGTGGAGTGGAATCCGACCCCGTAACATGGTCAATGCAATAACTTTCAGTGAAGCCCAGGAACTAGTCAAGAATCTTCTCAAGGATAAGATTGTCATTGGTCATGCGGTTTGGAATGACTTCCAAGCACTCAAATTTTCCCATCCTCCAAATGATGTCCGAGACACAAGCAAGTGTAAGTTGTTGGCTGAAATATACGGCAGTAAGTACACACCAGGTCAGCATCTTGGTCTCAAATCCCTTGCTAAATATCTCCTTGGTATTGATGTACAAAGGGGTGAACATTCTTCTGTTGAAGATGCAAGGGCAGCCATGGATTTGTACAAGCTTGTAGAGGAGAAGTGGGAGGAAGAACTTCAATCGACTTTCCCTGATCAAGATTTCAGGACATCCTTCCTTGATGATCACTTCTGGCCCGAAGACCTAATTTAGATGAGACCAATGTCATCACTATAATTTCAAGGCAGCCCAATTGGTCAACATGATTTGTTTTACAATACATGTACATATGTATTTGTATTTGACATCATGTGCAACTTCAAAGATAAAAGTTCATCTTTGATGGTGATGTGGATTCGTGTTGAATACTCTGCCTTAAAGGTAATGCAAAGTTTTGGGAAATTTTGAAATTGGATGGATAGTAATTCTTTAAATTTTTGATATATTTTGATCCCCCCTGTGGATGTATTATTAGCACTACAAAATTCAGCCCCTAAAACACTTCTGCTTTCGAGCGAATTGAATAACCAAAATTTAACCGTGCTCCCGGTAAATTTCAAATATTTCAAATAGCGCCTAAGGCCATTCTATGGTAGCTGTGACCATGAAAATCTCAGAATATGCAGTTCTGATATATAATTTCCACACAGGAATAACAAATCGGTCGATTGTAGTCAAGAAACATTGTTTTAAAGCTAACGTAATATCAGCCTTGAGAGGGCGCTATACAACATAAAGAGTTTATTATTTACAATTTCATCACTTTAGACTCGATTTTAACCGCGACAACGATCATTGAATATTGTAAAATCGCATATGCTTCCAATATGTTCATTTGAACCAAATTCATGACCCCATACCCAAAACTTTGTAATACCTTTAAGCCTCGGTCACAAATGCCATTACGAACTGCTACGAGCGCTGCGAACGATTTTCAAACAATGGAAATTCGGAAGACAATGGAAAACGGAGATTCGTACAAAATTATCGTTCGGACCTTTGTGACCGTAGCATTAGTTGCAACTTCACAAGTTTATCCATAAGCAAGATGCATCATCAAGTTATATGTGCTATTAAGAGAAGCATTATTGAAATGAAGTATGATCAATGATGCTTTCATAATTTTGCCTTATATGCTCTGTCATTTAAATATAGAATAATACTTAGATTATTATATTTAACCTATGTTGACTTTTTGTGAGACATACTACACGTATAAGTATGCTTTTTTTACATTTGAATTCACATTTCTTTTTGAAATTCAATTTTCATAATGCTAAAAAGCTATGAAAAACATTTATTATCCGATTATTGATGGGACCATGTATTGTGTAGTACTCCTGACAATATTCCTTTAGTTACTTACGGTACATACCTTTACTCATATTTTACCTTTTTAAAGTTATTTTTATGTGTCTTTTGTTTAGAATTTTGGTCAATACAGTGTAATGAAACACTGCAATGAACTGAAGGTAGATATTGGGTGAAATTCTATCATGAAAATCAATTTGAAACCGCTCCAAACCCTACAGATTACTTGGATCTTACATTTATTAGTTATTGCAAATGTTATAGCCAATTTGAAATAAGTATACCCCTCTTTTCTATTATTCATATATATATATCTATCCAATATCTATTTTTTTTATTCTTTATTTTTTGGTGGGAGGGGGGTAAACATTTGTACATGTATGTACTGTATGCACACGTTTAGTATCAGAACCCTGTACTCTACCTGAAAAGTAATTCTTACTTGTAATATGTAGTACCAGTACCTTTTAATTAGTAATCAAGAATTTGGTTTATTGAATGTCATTTTATTTTATTTTCTTTTGGATTCCATCTTTATCAGATAATGAACATTGTGGATACAAATTACAATGTAGTTGTTGCATCATTAATGAGTGGTTGCTTTTACAAGAAAGTTTTAGCTTTTTTCACACAACCAAGAAGTGAAGATTGAAAGAAAAAAAATCCCAAATGACAAATAAGGGTTTCTATGAAGACTATTTTCTTATTGACACTACCCTCTAGCACTGATTCTTTAATTCATTGAATCCTCAAGAGAAAGTTTGATTTCTGGAAATGAAAAAAAAATTGTGAACACAAAAAAATATTGATACATATATAACTTATTCTATACATGTATATCAACGATTAAAAAAAAGACCACACTTTTTTTTTTTAATGAAAATTGAACAACAGGTTTTGGATATAAATGTAAAAAGTACAGGTTTTGAATATAAATATAGAAAGAATACATGTACATTGTATATGTACCTGTAGTAGGGGTCCAAATTCAAATGGTGGAGCTTTCAAAGACCTTTAACCCAGAATGTCTATAAGGCATTTCTGAAGATTTTTATCTTAACAATGCATACTTTTACTTGAATTGTACCTCTATGTGTGTGATACTGCAAGCTATAGAGATGTGTTAATGTATTTGTACAACTTCTGTACAAAAGTTGTAGAAGAGTTATGTTATCAGATTAAATCAGATTTTAAAAGACAGTGGAAGCATTTATTTTCATTAATTTTATGCATGTGTATTATTTTACTTCATGTTAGAGATATGAAGTGAAAGGATATTTGAAGTTGTCAAGTTTAATTAGAAGTCTAAACTCTATCATTGCATTTCAGTTATGTAGAGTAGTGAGAAAGTGAGATAATGAAATAAATAGGGAGAAAATATGTGGAGAGAGAGATAGAGAGAGTTATCAAAATTCAATGCTTGGAAACATTCGAAGTAATGATCATCAATTACAAAACGCTTAAATACAGCCCCGGCATAGCACCTGAAAAGCTCTCCGATCGGTGCTGAGACGTCACATATTGAACACGACTTGCACAAGCAGACGATGTCCCATGACATCTCGCACACTTTCAGTGCCTGTTTTTTTATCTTCTCTTCAGTTTTTCTCTTACTTCACTACCATCAGGCCATTGTTTAATCTATTGCCTCGCTCTAAACCCCGCGCATGGTATTATTTTGATGAAAAATGCAAGGATAAAAAATATAAAGGAATCTGTTGCTTGTAAAATAAGACGCTATTGTATTTTCAGCTGCATACACCACGGTTTGTTCGGCGTTTCAAGAGGGAACAAATGCTGTCCACGCTATCATTCCGAGGTTTTTTTAATTTGAAAGTGTGGTTTCTTTGATTATTCATTAACCCCTATCCTGTGTATTTACACACAAAACAATTTAGTTATCAGAATCGGTTTCATATCCCTTTTTGAATGGTGTAAAATTCCATCACATTTATATACACTAAACTCATTCTTTATGGGATGTCGTCTGCTTGGGCAGGATTGGTTCATATTGTGACGGCATTAAAACATCGTTATTTTTCTGGCGAATCTCTCGCATATCCCAGATGCTATGGAGGTGGTTTTATTTGTATTTTTATATTAATCACCCCGATATGTAGTTGACCTAAAACTTGTACGATGGCCATCTGTTAGCTTACCAATTTCTAGTGATACGTTATTTGCCATATTTGTGATTTTCTTTGAATAGGCACTTTAAGGTTATTTGGACCATGTTATATAGGTTCTTGGTGAAATGCCCCAACATGTACATACATTTGTATACATACTCATGCAAAGAAAACATGCAGCTTTGACTATCAGATTACCACATCTCTCTTTGCTCTGCCACTCTTTGCCACATCAAACAAACTTGCGCACACAGAATGCAGAATTTTCCTCGATACAAAGCAAATTTAATTTAAAAAACATCACTTGACATTAAAAAAGAGAATTAATGATACATGTATGTAATTACTTATACATGTATTAAAATATGAATTGCATTATACATGTTTCCTAATACATGAGGGAAGAAAACTGTCATTCAGTGAAGAATTCAGACAATCTGCCTAGGGCCATCACAACCTTACAAATTCAAGACATTATTTGAAGAAATTGCAATAGGATTTGATCACCAAGTATAAATATTAAAGAACTAAATTCTTAATTCCTGGTCGAGGTCTAAAAATACATATATAGCGAAATCATTTGGGCAGGAAGTATGAATATTTGGTCTTCCATTCACTTGGTAGTGATGTCAAACCAGTCACTTCAAACCAACTGAACTTATTTTAAACTTGAAGGCTTGAAATACCAACCATTTAAAAAAAATACTATACTGGTATTCTATTAAGACCTTAATCGGAAAAGATTTACAATTGATCATCAGATCTCGTCCAATTGATATTTCTTCCAAAATTCAGTCAGCCCTGCCATAAGATGTGCAGTGGCTGTAACAATTTAAATTTGTAACAGAGATTTACAAATTACATTAATACATGAATTTGAAGTAAATCCTTCACTTCACTTAAAAGGGCCTGTTGAATATTTTGATCCAGCCCAAGGTCTGTTCAATCAAAATTTGTCAGGAAATACTACGATTCAATAGGAAGAAAAAAAAACAGTATAAAGATTTGCTTTGGGGGCAGAAATCTTTAGTATCTTTAAAGGTATTTATGACCCAACTCCATCACTTTGGTAGTGATTACTCTGAATGCACAAAGTGGGACTGTTTAAAAGATTTGTGGATATTTGGGGTTATTTGAACCATATTCTATCTATGAGTGGTCTATGCCAATGGAGAATGCTTGGTGTGTCTATCTTCATATTTATGAGCTTCCATGCATTTATCAAACTGTCCAGAGGCTTGAAAAGTAATGCAAGCTTTTCTGCAGCAAGTTAAATACTAAACAACTGTTATAATATATATATCCCTGAAAAAAAGTTTGGAAACTCAAGTAGATCAATTATATCCCTCTTGTCATGGCATAAACATTGGTATTTTTAGTATTATAAGAAAGTGGGTTGATTCCTTTTTAAAATGATACTCCAGTCATGGAATCTGCAGTGGACCAAAATAAGGGCTAGGGCAAAAGTGAAAAAGTTGCAAAAATGCACTGATCTTGCTCGACTGTGCATTAAGATTGCCCTATTGCCTGGGACATTTCACTGACAAATTTTACCCGACATGTCACCATAGTGCATGAATGGCTAGTTGGAAACAATAGACCCACTGTCAATTACAAAAATCACACTCTCTTATGTCAAAAGAAGACTTCTCTGAATAACAATATCAGTGCCTATGTAAATAAATAAAATGATACGTCACATCAAGTATTGTACCTTGATTCTTAAACCTTGTTCTTTATCATGTTTATCATCTTCTTGCTCTCTGCACATGGCATAGTGGTGACCAGCCAATTGCTCCTGGCTTTATCTCGTCAAAGAAATAGGATTAGGGGTAAGGTTTCAACCTGCAATTTGGAATACGTTCAGGTTTAGGTATGATGTTTGGTCCCAGGATCAAGTAAAAAATAGACCTTGGACTTCTCGCTGAGGCCTTTGTCAGGGGACCAGAACAGTGGTACATAGTTTGGAGTTTCCTTTCCATCGTTTCATGTCTTGTACACACAAAGCTGGATCAACAGTTCATGAATAATCTTGTAGTTCAGTTGACTAGTTGAAGCAATGCCTGAACTGGATCTCCTTTGTTTTCCCTCAGACTTCTCTCTGCTTCTGATCTGGAGATTTCCATTTCTTGGATCTGGTCATAAATAAAACAGGATGAAAAACAATCATAACAAGGGTTGAAAGCAGTAAAGGAATAATTAAAAATAAGGAAACATTTAGATGATCATAGAAGAAGAAAAAGAAGAAGTAGATAATGATGAAGAAGAGAAAGAAGAAGAGAAAGAAGAAGAGAAAGAAGAAGAGGAAGAATGATGTCCCTATGATACAATCATTTACTGAACCTGAGAGGGGTAACTTTAAAATATGACCAAAGCAAAGCCTCACAATTTGACAACTTAAGTCTGTACAACAAAGCTTTCATTCAATATGAGAGCAGATAATAAAGATTTCATAAATACAAGTCATATGGAACAGAGGTTTCATTATATCAATTCAAAATAAGCACAGCTTATAGTTATACTCACTATTAAGTCAACATCTGCTTTCTTTATAGTCACCTTGGCTAGTTCCTTTTCTCTGTACATAAAAAAAAAATGTTTCTCATTAGACTACATGCCTATGTTTAATAGATAATTTGAAAATGAAAAAAGCACAATATGATTCATAAAAATCTTTGAACTTGAACCTCAATTTATCTCTCAAAATGAGCTATACACTTAACATTCATATTTCGTCATCATACCAAATTTAACCAAATATCAAATGTACCTTGGACTTAATGTAAAATGTAAGTTTTGCACACCAACACAGCATTGCCTTACCTTTCTGCTTTTTCTACTTGTTCTTTTGTTCTGTCACCACCCAATGCTGCAATTGCCTATTTGTGAGATAAAGTAAAATAAATGATACAAAATGATTTATAAATCATTTATAAACCTAAGTTTCATGAATGTTAAATACTAATAGATCTGCTAACTAATTGCAACACACTAAATGACAGATGTGTAAGTCACTCGTTGTAGATTTACAGCAGCCTTCTTAATTTATTCCATTAGCAATATTACAGAATGCCTAGGCCTATATTCAAGTATAAAGTTTTGGAATACCGGTAATAGCAAAATGGCAAAAGTCAAAACCAATGCTGATTACTAATAGAAGTTAGAGTTAGACCAAGAATTCAACGGTCTTATTCCTGAGTATGATTTTCAAATTAATTCTAACTTCTAGAGTATAGTTTATATTATTTATAAACCATTGAAAATGCACAAAACTTTTCTTCAGTTTTGTTATAGGGTCTAGTCATGTTTAATGCCCAAACGGTTTGATTCGACACACTCTGATATCGATCCTACAATGCACGAAGCCAAGTCCAACCGTAAACGGGATGATTCGACAAGGATACAATTAATAAGGTGGAGTCAGGCTAACTCGGCCTTCGGGCGAACTCGGCCTCGCCGTAAAAACGGTCATTTTTGCAGGTTTAGGGTTAGGGTTAGGTTTAGGGTTAGGGTTAGGGTTAGGGTTAGGGTTAAGGTTAGGGTTAGTGGACAGTTTTTTTTTTTACAGCGAGGCCGAGTTCGCCCGTAGGCAGAGTTAGCCTGGATTCGATTAATATTACAAGGACTTACATTCAAGTTACATTTCTACTCATACAAGCTTTACTTTCCATGCATGCTACATCCATTATAAAATATGTAGCTAACAAAAGTAATAAAATGTATTATAGATCTAGTTCCGTCTAATAATTAACACATCTGTCATCTGGCAACTTTGATCATAACTGACTTGGTTCAAACTTCAAACACAACATCAAATGATTGATATGGGACTGAATAACTTACATTGCTCATATCTTGGCCCGATATGACGTTTTCTTCTGCATAGTCTGTAACTTTCTCTAAATCCGCTGCAATAAGGGCATGTTCCTTGGCTTTAGGAGCTGCATTTGCAGCATCCTTTTCCACCTCATCTGTTTCCATTTCTGATTTATTGTAATGTTACGTTCCTGGATTAAAAACACTTACCGGCTTGCGACACACGTGAACATTATACCTAGTACCTTCGAGCGAATGAGTCTAGCGCCATCTCCTGTTTAAATTATTACAGAGATGTAGATCTTGAAGAAGCGATGTTCGTTAATTGCTGTAAAATTACTCACAGTTATTTCTTGTTTACCCCTGCAGGGGCCAGGGAAGCCTCATTATCATCAATGCTGTACTTCCTGAGGGCCCTAGCTGCAATTATTACTACCCCATCAGTTGCCGAGTACCCACTAACACCTGGGTGGAGAGTGGCAAATATGAATTAATGTCTTACAAAAGGACGTTAGTACCTGGCTGGGATTCGAACCAGTGACGGATCCAGGGGGGCACTGGGGGCACGTGTGTTAAGGTCTTAAAGTGTAACATGGTCTTAAAGTGTAACACGGTGCCTAAGCTCCTGAAAAATTAGTCGCTGCGTGCGAACCACAGCGCCTTGGCATTACATCTAGCTACGTGTATGCTGCTCGCTCGAGCTAACTAGCTGGCTGCAGCAATGTTTCGCCGAATATATGTAACTAATCAATATATTCAGAGGGGTGGGGGGCAACAACAAAAAGGACACTTTCTCGAAAAAAGGGCACATACATAGGGAAATCTCAAAGCGAAAATATACAATTTTTAGATAATTTCAATATTTGTTTCTCTCTTTATAAAGCATAATTTTACTTTGCAGTAAAATGTGATAGTCTGAATATTCATTTGCATGGGAGCAAAAGTTTCAAGATTTGTGAGGTGAAAACGGGTATTTATGCAAAGGGGGTGAGGGCTGTTATTAAAAAAGGAAAAGGGGTACTCATCAGAAGGAAAAGGGTACTTACAAGAAAGGAAAAGGAGGCATGTGTCAAAGGGGCATTTACGAGAAAGAGAAGGGGCTCTTATTAAAAAGGGAAAGGGGCACATAATATCAAAAGGTAAAGGTGCACTTATTAGAAAGGAAAAGGGGACGGGTGTCAAAGTAAAAATAAAAAGGGCAATTATCAGGATATGACAAGGGGCACTTATGCAAATGGAAAAGTGGCACTGATAAAGGATAAGTCGCACTTATTATAACGGAAAGGGGGCATTTGTTAAAGAAAACGGGGCACCTGTCAGATTTGAATAGGGTGTAATTATCAGAGGTGGTAGGGGTCACCTATTAGAAAGAGAAAGTGGCACTTAACTGAAGTAAAAGAGGGCACTATTCTGATGTAAAAGGGGCACTTTGGGGTACTTCATATCAGTGCCCCCCGGGAGCGCCGCCTCCCAATATATTAATGAACAAATGCATGAATGAAGGAATGAATAACTGAAAAATGAAAGAATGCAAGAAAGAGTGGATGATTGATTGATCCATTTATTTGTCACAAAATTTTATATTTCAGGTTCTCTTTTTCATCACAAACTTTTTCCGTGCTTCCATGTTCCAGTTTTCTTTTCTCTCTTTGTCTTATCATCATGCGTGGGATCTGTGGGTGCTGGGGTTCCTGCAGCAACCCTACAAGGATTTTTTCCAGTGGGTGCATATAACCCATGGAATTGTGTGTAAACCTTCAAATGAATTACCATGGACCCCACCCCCTCTATTTAATGGGTGCATATAATCCCACGAATATGTTTGTAAACCTTCAAATAATCATTTATCATTGAGCACCCCCTCCTCATTTTTTTTTGTCAGCTCCTAACAGAACTCATATTAAGTAGGCCTACGTTTTGTCAAGAGGCGGGACCATTTTCTCTTGTTATTGTTTTCTTTACTCGGAAACCTCTATCTTAGGTGTATTTCCTTGCTTGTCAGCACCCCGCACCCTCACTAAAATCATTCCTCAGGCCCTGCATATCATTCCTACTTATAATATATAAATATATATATAATAGGCCTACATTTAGTCGCAATCTCTTCCCTCCCTTCATCTTCTTATCAATTTTATACATATAGCAAACGATTATTTATCATTACACCACTCTGCATGCCTATGCATGGCACTTGCGTTTGCATTTCGTTTCATTCGTCACCATTTGTTCATGTTTTACAAATGATATATGGCTTTTTTATGAGCTGCATCCCAAACCTTGGTTTCTTTTTTCCAATATTCTTTATTTCTTCCACTCATTTATTCTTTATATTTATTTTATTCTATACTTTTTCTTTCTTCTTTCTTATCCCATTTTCTTTTTCCTTTCCTTCCTTCCTTTTCTTCAATTTCTTTTTCATTTTTTCTTCTTTTCTTTGCTTGCTTATTTTCCGGCATATTTTCATCATCAAGAGAAAGTTACATGTGCTAGATGGAAACAGAAACATCTATATTTCCTAACTCCACTGGCAGAACACTGTGATTAGACTATAAAGTGCATGACTTGATGAAACAGATCTAGCTAGATCTCGCATTGTCACATTGAGGTATAGCCATAACCATGGAGCTAAATTTTAGCTCCATGCCATAACTAACCAGAATTCCGTGGTACAAAATTATTAAGGTGATGGTTTTATCCCCCCGTAACGAACGGCGTTGAAACACGGCCTGCTGATGTATAGCGCAGTCTAATGCCCTGAATTGGCAATGTTTTGTGTATGGGATAAAAGATAGCTCACAATCCTATTCATGTAAGGCATGCTCTTTCCTATCGGTCTCTATAAGCTTTAAATGTTAATTTTTTACAACTTTACAATCGCGTGAATTCGGCGAAACATAGCAGCTAGCGAGCTCGAGCGAACAGCACACAGCTAGCTATATGCATGCAATGACAACTCACTGTGCGTGCAGCGACGATTTTTCAGGAGCTTAGGCACCGTGTTACACTTTAAGACCATGTTACACTTTAAGACCTCAACACACGTGCCCCCGCCAAAAAAGAAAAGGAGAAAAGGAGGGGAAAGAAAAAGGAGAGGAAAAAGAAAAAAGGGAAGAGAGAAAGAAGAAGAAAAGAGGGAGGAAAGAAAAGGGAGAGGAGAAAAAGGAGGGGAAAGGGGAAGAGAGAGGAGAGAAAAGGCGGAAAAAAAGAAAGGTGGAAAGACGGAGGAGAGAAAAGGGGAAAAGGAGAATAATGAGAAGGGAAAAGAAAGAAAGGGGATGATATTATAAGAAGGTGTTTTTAACCGGGTAAGGGGCGGGGGCATGCAATTTTAAGTCGAACATGACTAATACCAAAGATTTTATCTCCTTTATAACTTCCAACTTATAACTTTAACTTAGTCTTGAATTAATTTTACGATATACCTATTCTAAGTGCTCTTTCAGCATGCAGATTGTCCCCGCCATTAATCCTGCCACAGTTGCTGGTTTCATTGTCATATTATTTTCTGTCATCCCTGTGGCCGCGAAGAGCCTACTACAAAGTTTTTATCCGTTTCGCTAGCACTTTTTTTCCATCGCCTACATGTAATGCTTATTGCTTCCAGTTTGCAAAAGATCCCAGCGGCGGATCTATGGGGGGGGGGGGGTTTAACCCCCCTTGGGCTGCCAAGTGAAAATGTGATGTGAATAGAAAAACGCCATCATGTGTCCAGACCCACACAGTATCCGTCATCGGGTTGAACCCCTTAAACTGTTACTTGATTTAAAAAGACGTTATCATGCACTGCTTTTTATGGTCTCCATTGTGTTAGTATATAGATGCCAGGAAAACATCACTTACGGGGGTTCAAAATAGCACCCAAAGAAATCGCCTTGCCGCTACGCGGGTCGTGGACAATGCTCTGCATCGTCTTCGGGTCAACCCCTTAAACTGTTACTTGATTTAAAAGGACGTAATTATCATGCACTGCTTTTTATGGTCTCCATTGTGTCAGTAAATGCCAGGAAAACATCACTTACCGGGGTTCAAAATAGCAACCACAAAAAATCGCCTCGCCGCTTCGCGGCTCGTGAACGATGCTCCGTGTCGTCATTTTGCAACCCCCCCCCCTTAGCAAAAAGCTAGATCCCATCATCCGCCCCTGGATCCCTACTCTTTGAGGGTAGGATAAAGCAATTTTACGTCATATTACTCCAGGAAGTGCCTGAAAATGCACCTAATGTGGTTCTAAAATTGCAAATGCTTCCTACTCAGGGAGGGGTTATGACCCCTCCCAGACCCACCCCGCTTGGTCGCTCCGCTCCTCGCCGCTGACGCCTCGCTCCATCGTTTTTCATATATTTCACCCCATGCGATTTTGTGCCCCCCCCTCCCCCCCTGGTAAGAAATTCCTGGATCCGCCACTGCGAACCATCAACCCTTAGATTGAGAGTCAAGTGAGTGAACCATAATACCACGAAATATCGACATCTCCAACAAGACAGTGTTTAAACCACTCGACTATAACACGACCCCTCCCCTAAAAAAAAATAAAAAAAATAAATCAATTTTGTACAATCCATTTCAAATGGTGCATGAGTGTTTCTTGTGTTTCTGGAACACAGTTCAAATGCCTAATAGCACCCATATTTCGTTGATACCGAAGGCTCTTGTTGACAGTTAGGAATCAATTGTAATTAACGCACACAGAGTGAACCTCCTATTTAGAGTTTCCATCATTATTATCATAATTTCCTCGCTTGTAACTCATTGCTCTCATGATTGGGAGTCAGGCGTCATTTACGTTGAGGAGGTTTTCGGTTTTGTTGTTGCTGTTGTTTTATCTACTTGAAAGCCTCCAAAGGCCTATTTCAGATCGGCTGTACGTGTCGCCCTATTTTCTTTTACATATTCAATGAGTGGAGATTGACTTAGTCTTATGGTGACATGTATATGTCATTCGTCATCGCCGCGCAATTTTGCTTCCATTGTTTTGACCTAGTATAAAATTATGTCGCCACGAAGTCAATTGCGACGTGTTTGGCAAGTCACCATCAACAGTTACTCTTGGTTTAGCAGATTTGATATGACATCATTAAACAGTTTACATGACCTGTTAGACATTTTCTCATCTTTTTCTACTGCATTCTGTGAGCTTCGCAATTGAAACACTTCTAAGTATAAACTTTTTGCTCAATTTAATTTTATGAACTTTAAATAGTTGATATCTTCCCGAGATTGGCCAGGAGAGTCACAGCTCCCATCGCAAACAATGAGTGCTTTTAATGTGATCAACTCCATCTGGGTATGCACAATATGCCTGACTGGTCTGCCAGGTAATTTAATTATCATCTTGGTGTTTGGTAAAAAGCTAAAAAAGATATCAACAGATATTTTGATCATGGCGCTTGCCATTACGGAGTTTGTATCCTGCTTGATATATTTTGGTCAGTTGGTGTGGTTGCTTCGTCCTGATCTTCGCAACGATCTTTTCTGTGCAGTCATGTGGTCTTCTGCAAGGATGTTGGCATTCATGGCATCTCAGATCACTCTCTTAATCGCACTGGACAGATACTTTGCGATTTGCCGCCCCCGAGCATGGAACAATTCGAAATATCGAGCGACCATAGCGTCTGTAGTTGCTCTTATTTTTAGCCTAACGGGAAACATTCCGTATGCGATCTTTACTCGGGCTGAAACAAGTGGCTCTAATGTGGCGTGCACGTTCCTGGGACCCCGCTGGCTTGAAATAGTAGGGAATGTGTCTTTGAACTTGATGATACTCTTGTGTGTCATCTGCGTGTGGTGCTATGCGAATATTTGGATAGTCATGAGACGACAGGCTCGTATCATGGCCGCCAACCGGATGAACAATACAGATTTGCCGACCGTCCAAAGCATAATCAATATGAACCCCAATGACAGTTACCCAGGAGAGGTCTCGACAGCTCATGGAGAAAAACCTACATGGCCAAGTACTTGCTCAACGGAAGTCACAACAACACAAGCAGCACAACCGAAGTCGATAACTTGTTTTGAAGCAGGTGGTATGAAGGAATTTCAAGTGGGCACACAAAAGTCGATATCAGCAAATGAAGGACTGCACCAGTTGTCCATTCCTCGTCAGCATCATCAACATCCTGAAACCAAAGAGTGCTGGCCTTCGACTTCTGAATCAGTCACCGAGCCTCGTCCAAACCTTGCTTCCTCACTAAAGAAACAGGGAAGAGGAGAGAAAAATAGGCATGACGTGATGACAAAAATGCTGTTGCTGGTCACTGTGATCTACATGACGACGCTGTTCCCATCCATAGTCCTTGAGAATCTACCCAAAGACTTATTCACGAACATCCAAGAAACGAAAGCTGGAGAATGGGGAGTGTATTCAGGATATGCCTTGCGCGGTGTCAATTATACCGTCAATTTCTTCGTTTATGCAGCCATTAACAAACGTTTCAAACATAGCTGTCTGCAATTGTTTAGGATAAAAGCCAGATACACCTAAACATTATTTTTAGAGTGTATTAATATTTCATTTCTTTGTATGATAAAGATGGTTTTATGGGTAGGGTTGGTTACATAATTATGAGATCGTGTCTAGATCTAAACGGTGACTGATGTCTAAAAGAGACTTTGACACGTATGCACAGCGGAATGCCGCTTAAAAGACGTCTCGAGAAACAGCATTGGGCATCATAGAGCTATTACATACAGCTAAAAGAAGAATATAGATCGTAGTTGCAAAACAATGATTGGATATTAATACATGTGTATCTGGAGACCAGAAAATGCTTTCTTAATAAAAATCTTTATAATTTGTTCAAAGATCAAAGTATGAAGTTCCCAATTTTGGAATGTCTCTGGGCTATAGTATGCAGACATCGAATTACATGGAAACTTGTTTAATGTGTTGTCATGTGTTTTTTCGCTTGTATAAATTGTGAGGTTCCGTCCATGTTTCCCGATGAGTGTCCCTATTAATAAAGAACGCCCAAATCAAGGCCATCCGTCATCTCTGTCGTTGCCTAGGTACATGCATCCGCTGCGATTTCACTGAGGTTCGTGATTAATGTATATTTAAACAGCTTTTACACTTTTTGGTATGTAGTAAGTGGGAAACTTTTACATCCTACATGCCAACATTTCCATCTCGCATTTGTTTAAAGGAAACCTCACCCCAAAGAACAAGTGTAGGTGTGCTGAAAGGTAAGACTTATTCCTGCCAATTGATAATCAATATTCCTTACGAAAGTGTACTAGAGATAGATGAAGATATAATCTACGCATGATGTAATACATATAATTTTCGCCATTTTTTTGATAATGTGACATACCAGGCGCACATGTACATATAGCATGCACCAAGCTCTAGTTAGAAAGACTATTTTGATTCAATAACAACAGTTTTACTTTTCAATGAGGGAAAATCATAGCTGAAAAGGTTAACAATTAGCGAAAAATATATAAAAGGGGAACATTTTGTAACTCATTTATTTAAAAACACTAAAATATAGCAGTTGACAAATATTTAGATTACTTATTTATATTTATATTAGATTTACTTGATAAACGACTTCGCATACTACGTCACGTTATCAAGAAAATGGCGATGCCCTTGTCGTGCTCAAAAAACTGTACATTATGCTAAGAATATCTTGCTTTATACCTCTCTCATACACTTTGTTGGGGAGTATTGTAGATTAATAGGCAATAATACAATAAATCTCTCAGAATACGTACCAAATTCAATGAGGCATTGTTCATCTCTCTATTAAAGCATCTCTTAACAAAACTCTTATATCGCAATATCAACAAACTCGATTTCAACATGCAGTAGGTAATTATTGATATCTCAAATTTTGGTCGCATTGCAAGTCATTTTTGCATATTTCGTATTCTTTGTTTCCTTTATTGAAAAGGCTGCAGTTGTTTCCACTCCACCATACAACACAGAGTTTGTTACATAAAAATAGGTAGACTATGACTGAATATTATTCAGATTAGAAAAAAATAATTTTACCAAGACATTAAGAGAAAGAGATGCGACGAAATTTGCAACAATAGTCAAATTTGACTAATTGCCATTTATAATACCTAACTAAGAAGAAGAAGAAGAAGACCAGCCTTCGTGCACATCTACCATTCGCTACACACAAACACGCTCGCGCGCGCGCGCACACACACACGCACACAAAGATCGTATAAACACATTTTCTTTTTAAGATTTCTATTTTGAAGCCGCCATCCTAGTCAAGCATCGCTTATGAGTGCGGTCTCCTGCACTTTTTTGACAGACATTTCGGATAATACTTTAAGTTTATAATGATATGTTATAGAAATATTAAGTTTTTATATATATTATCATGTTGTTATATATGTTGATAACATTTTGACATGAAGTTATATTTGTTTGTATATTTTGTATTATACCTTACGTTTATATGTTCTTTGTTATTCAGTTATCATATTTGGAAAAATGCAGAAATCAAATCAAATCAAATCAAAAATAAAATTGAAATAAATACAGAAAGAAATAAATAGAAATAAATCTGTAATCTGTCAAAGATACATGTACATGCATATCGGTAAAATGCTCCCTCCCCTTTACGCAATATTTTTGAAAAATGCACTTCCCACATTCGACTTGAATTTTCTTTTGCAACTACTGGTTCTAAACGAGAGTAAGAGTTGTCATAGTATCAATACCAGTTTACTGATTATGTGTTGCCATAACGACGGCACTAAGTAGATTATTTAAGTACGCCACACGAGTATAAACCATTCGACCGTATTCAAAACATACATAATACATGCAGTGGTAATGAAGATTTTCACGTACACGTGTAAGTCAAATGCTTTTATATCAATAATTGAAGCCGATGTAATTAGCAAATGTGTCTAATCATGATTATTATGGAATTATTTATGATGGAAAGGTCACGCATAGGATACAAAAAGAGCACATCGAGGTCTCTACGATTTGATCAACACTCTCCTATTGTCATCGAGAGAGTGACGTTAGTATATTTATTATGCATTTTATGGCCCTCTTTTAATTTGATTTGATGAAAGCTTGATCTAACGGTAGAAAGACAGGGATCCATTAGGGTCGTATCAAAAAGTGAATGTACATCTCATTCATTGTGTGATACTTTTGTGTGTTAGTTGTACCAGACACGATTAGCATTTAATGCTATTTTCTGGTCCCATTTATCCTTTCAATGTTAAACATTCACATTTGATTCTTATATTATATTGATGTACTTTTTGTTTGGATAATAAAACTTCAAACTCAAACTCAAACTCAAACTCAACATCCTGTACATTGCACATTGTACATGTATATTGAATTGATTAAATAGAACAAGATAGAAGGGGTGATGTCGAATGAAATATTTTGCAAAAAAAGGAAAAAATACAGATGATTTGTCTTTGTGTATAGGCTACTACAGTTTATTCTTGATTTTTCCTTTTCTTATTATATCTATAAAATTCGTTCTATTTCTTCTATTTCTTCTATTTCTTCTGTCCTTTTTACCACTTTCTATCTTATCCGCTTTATCTTAACCTCCCTCTCTTCCTCTCTCTGTATTGTCTGTCTGTCTGTCTCCTTTTTTGTCTTCTCATTCTCCCTCTTTATATCTCTCTTTCTCTCTCCCCCTACCTACCCTCCCCCCATCGCGACGGCATGAGGAAGAAGTTATACCGTCCGTTGGGGGTATTTGTCCATCCGCAAAAATACTAAACAAAAACACAGCTTCGAGCAGTTTTGAGATGTGCGTTTGGAAGGCTCGACGAATATTTATACTACAATGGCTTGGGTGTGAGTCTGTAGGGAACACAAACTTTAAAAGAATATGATTTGAAAAAATAATTTTGCGATTTGGTATAATTGGTTTACAAACCATTTAATTAATGCTGTCTGAGCAGATTCTTTCGATCTTTACTCATAGTTGTTATTAACTCGATATTACTTCTTTTTTTTGTCTTTTATTTTTCTGCACCCGACAGTGGCGTATACTATAGCATGGGTCCAGCCTTAAAGGCGCACTGGCTGGCCTCGCGGCACAGGTCTTTTACGCTGAATGATATTGCGAATTAACAAGGCCATGATTAAGGGGGAGGGTGTGGGTCTAAATTTTCGACTTTCCATCCCCTTTTCAATCAGTTTGTCTTTTTCCTATATGAAGCCAATCGATGGGGTGGGATGGCTGGCGGAATACTGCATATTAACTCTTGTTTGTAGAACTTGAGCACATACATAAATGTTGTAACCATGAAAATATGCCTTTGTAAATGAATTCATATAATACCGTCCTAATCCTTTTATCGCTTTCTCCTTCTGTTATGAAATCTCAGTGACATGATCGTGTAAAAAAAGGCGTTCTTTGCGTGTTTGTAGGTCAGATTTTCCTATATGAATACGTATATTTTAAAGGTATTGACTAATTTGGAGCTTATGGCGCGAAATCGATCTAAAGTGTTATAAAATAATAATGACAAGATAAATAAAGCTACAAAGTCATTTCATTACAATAAACTAAACTAAAAAAGCGAATGAATTATCTCACTAACAAAATGGAATATAGCCGTTTTTCCTATGTTTTGGCAAACCCAATTAGAAAACGGAGAAAGAAAATTTCTCATATTTTAGCCCACAAATCGAAAATCATTGATACTGTGTTTTCAGTTTTCAAAAATGCTTATTAAGATATATTCACGCACAATTAATACAGTGCGCCATGGTTTTGTTTGAATGGATATATTTCCCTTTCTTCACTTGAATATGTTAGCTATCATCAATCGTGTAGATTCAATAAAGTGATGAGGCTTTGACACTATAAATATGCTCACTTAGAAGTTAGAACGACTAGACACAATGGTTTACAACCCAGCACCTTCCTCTGCCTATTCGTTTGCAAATATATATATTGTTTTTATTAATAAACAGACAATAAAAATTAACCATTTTTTCGTGAGTGTGTGTCTTATAGTGATTTCTTAAATATATATTTAGCATAGCATTATAATTATATTCTTTAGTCGATTGGAAGATAAATGAAATGAATGTCTTTCAGCCCATATACTTGGGAATAATTGTGTTTTCTGAGATGTCTTTGTTTGTGTCGTTGATGTACACAATGATGCGGAGATCTTGTTAAAATGCGGTTAAGCTAAGAATCAGAAAGAATATGTCCTCACTTGTCTATAATAGACATGTTCTTGAAAGCCTAATGGACAGTAAAATGAAAAGGGAGATTCCGTTCTTTATGTTCATGAAGGTCAGCGAAATGAACTAGAGAGCATGATTGAGCTTAGGAAACTGTGCCTATATGGACACACAACAATTTAAAGGTCACAAGTATTACGTTTCCTATTTCCAGATAATTTTATGAAATCACAATATGTTAAATCCATTATAGACGTACAGGTACAACTTTGCAGGGGTGGAGTGGGCTGACGTCTCTTGCCAGATATCAACATTCCCAATTTTATGATTTTGTGAGAGAGTAAAGCGAAATATTGTTGACACTTTATGATCATGATGATTGTAAAAATGTAATTTTGGCATCAAAATATACTGACATGTAAAATTAAAACGAGACCACCTCACTGCTAGAATATGAGATGGCGGTTGCTTGAATATTGGTGATTTCAAAATTCTCGAGGCGCTGCTCCACCGAGTACTTCCGTCTCCTACGCTTATGATCAACATCGTACATATCTCAAAATGATTATAAGCGGTAAGTATTCAATTCTAAATGACATTTTTATTTTGTTAAATGAGAAAATGTAAGAATATGCATGGTTTATGCTTTACACCTTATACTCTATAGGCCTACTTTGTCATTGGAATAATGATTGGATTCATGTCACATCAATGTTTGAACAAAATTAAGAAAGAAACAAAATTCATATACAGCATGTTGTTTCATAAATATATTAATTTAAAATTCCTCTTCTACTATCAGATATATTCCTTACAGAAACCGACGAATGCAACATTATGATTTGAACCTTGCCCAAAGGCCGGCGTTTTTATTTCTATAAGAATTGGCCACCCCCGCTATGAATTATGTTTGTTTGATTCTTGTATTGATCTGAATGTTTTTCAAGTATTAGAAGATGGCTTTATTGTATTCGGTAGCGCAAATGCGAATCAAATGCAATTTGAATGAAGAGACTTCTTGATTTGTCATATCTCAAAATCAATAATAACCGCTGTTAAAGAAGAGAAGGGGAAAAGGCTCCATTATCCAACGCGCTTTACTGGGCAAACACAATATTTTATGAGAAGTAATCGTCGACATTTTTTGAGTTTCATGCAATATGGATTGACTTCAAATATTTCGACTTCAAACGAATTTCTCCCATCTTTGTTTAATGCCAATGTACTTTCTGACAATGCTGACGTTGGTGTAAGCCTCTATTCGACCAGTTCGCAAATGTATTCGAAATTAATGCATGCTGATAATTTAATGATTAATAGTGATGATCATAAAGCTTAACGGAGGTTTGTCTAATATATCAACAACTATATGCAACAAGCATTTTGAAAGTTGAAGTACAATACACTGTAAGAGATGAAAGCAACGGTTGATAATCAATAGAATCTTAACAAAGAAGCATCCGTGAATATGAGTACATAATGTCTAACATTTATTGTAGGCCTTTTCTGAATCTATTTCTTTATGAAATGGGAAAAGATGAATTAGATCAGAATGATGTTTTACTCCCGAAATTTACATATACGTGAGATGTATCGGGTTTTTATTTCTATCTCAATGCGTTGTTTATGAGTTAAAATAAAAAGAATAACCGAATTATGTTGACATAATTAATATTGAAATTCTAGGGCGCTATGTGATTCTGCCCTCACTATTTGTAACGCGTAACAGAGCGTCTGAAGCGTAAAACTATGTAGACAGTATTACATAAGGCCCTGAACTAGAGCTGATCCTGGCATAGAGACCGACAAAGTTAGGCTAGGCTCAAAGTTTCATGGAATTAACATGATCGCAAAGACTTTCCACAACAACAAATCAGCCTCAGGCAATTCAATAGCCCTGTCCATCTGGTATTGACTTGTACGACCATTACAATAACGTTTAAGGTATAATCCGGACACAATCTCTAAGGGATATACAATAGGATATGAAAGTTGTCATCGAGTTGATTATGTGAAGTCTTTTCAATCGAGTTAAAAAATAAAGTCTGTGCCTGGAGACTAGCTCACGTTGACTTCGTATTTCCCGTTTTGACCTACAGCGTCTCGAGATGAAATCTAAAGCCCGGCGCCTACTGTACACGATCCTCCTTCGATCCGATTTTCTATGAAATGATGGTTGTATTTTATATGGAAATTTAAACAACCTTTATCCTCTTGATTTAAATTCTAAATAATGATAAGAATATTAACAACCGGAATTTTAGTGCATTTAACTCTTGTCGTCAGCATAAAAGCCGAATCGGCTTCAACTCGTAGACAATCGCACCACTGGCCTGACGTCATTACGATTCTGAGCCGATTTAGAATCATGAAAAGAAGCACGAAATGCCTTGAAATCTAGATTTGATTAATCATATAACTATTCAGATCCTCGGTCAATAAGGCTTTGCAGGTTTAAATATGCATTTAAAATGCTATCACAAATTCTTCCAAAATCGGATCGGAGTCAAATCGTGTAGTAACATTAAACGAAAAGAGAGAAATGTAATACTTTATTTAAACATTTAATCAAGAGTGGAAAGTGTTTTTCAAGTGGTCGTTATTTTCTTTGTGTGTATTGTATTGTATTTATTAAACTTCATTGATGTACACCAATATTCTGTTTATAAACATATAAATCAATTTACAATGTAATGTAACAAATCAATATTCTATTTGGAAACATATATATCATATAAATCAATTTACAATGTGATGTAACAAATCAATATTCTGTTTGTAAACATATATAACGTATAAATCAATTTACAATGCAGTGTTTATAGCGAAACAGAAGGAAAATTATATCCAGCAGAAACAATCTTTTTTTTCTTTTTGTAATAACATGACATAATGCATATAATAAATAATATAATGTACCATAATACATCCGAAGGTTTAGATATATAAAACATAATACAGCACTTTTCTAAATAAATTATAACTCATGACATACAAAATATGATTAATGAGGTACACCTGTACATGGAATGCCTAAAATAAATGACGTAATAGTACTTATACATAATCTGCGACCTACTGCAGAATTAAACCAAAAGCATAAGATTGTTATTACATAGTATCTAAAAGTTACCCCTCATTGCAATTATGTTTTTGGTCAACGAAAAGAAAATATCTATTACATCTTTATTGTCTAATCTCATTATAAATATGAATTTTTCTTGACTTTCCAAATTACTAAATCTTTCTTCCAGATTACTAATTTGTGTGTGTCAAGTCATGTTTTAGCTAAATCTTTCTCAAGAAGATCTGACATCGATCAGTGAAACAAATTTCGACCACGATTGGGGGCGGGGATGTTTGGAGCCATCCTTTCCACAAAGATTTTAGAATATTCAAACCCTTTTTTATATTATGCACTTTCATCCATTCTTTGCCACCTTAAAAGCCCCAGCAACAACAATATTTTATTGTTACAGTGCCTATTTTGTGTTGTTTTGTTCTGTACCTGCAAGGGGCGGGGTGGACAATACTTTTCTTCTTATTTAAAAAAAATAATTTTGAAACTTTTTTATGAGTTTTCCGTCTTTTAAACCGCCTTTAATTTGAAGAAAAAAAAAAGAATTCCAAGAGACGAAAAATATGTATTTTTAGTTTTCTGTTCCACGTAATAATTTGGGAAGTATCTTCAAACCGAAATATGAATTGAAATATCTTTAAAAATGGAAGTAAGATTGTAACGAAGACCAAGCTTTTTCAATTCAATTCAATTCAATTCTCATTTATTTCATTCTCAGTTAAAAATTACATTGATACAAAAGATACAAAATAATTCATAAACATATTTGGAAAATGAAATGGGGAACTACATAAATGAAGCCCATAGCCCTTGTACAAGCGTAGTTCCCAAAGCAT
The DNA here is from genome assembly GCA_037976565.1 of Mesocentrotus franciscanus. Lineage (NCBI taxonomy): Eukaryota > Metazoa > Echinodermata > Echinoidea > Camarodonta > Strongylocentrotidae > Mesocentrotus > Mesocentrotus franciscanus. The sequence goes on along the minus strand of CP137666.1, from coordinate 4,068,106 downwards.
TCATAGCATAATGTAAAGCAAAAATAACAACAAAAAAAACAACAACAACAACAACAAAAAAAACACATAAATAAAAAAATCAAAATAAAAAAACAGATAACACAAATATAAACAAAAGATAAATAACTATACATATTTGAGATAAAGAAACTGCCTCAACTTTTTTTTGAAAGAATTAACTGACTTGCATTCAGAGATATCTTTGGGAATGGAGTTCCAAATCACAGGGAAATTATGTCGTACTGATTTCATTACCTTATTTGTTTTTACTGGCCATAAGTGAAAAGAATCCTTAAAACGGGTATTGTGATTATGAATCTGGTAATTAAGAGTGAACATCTGACAAATATTAACAGGTAATTTATTTTGAAAGTAAAAGAAGCAGTTATAACTGACTGCATGTACTTTTTTGAATTACTAACGAATTGATGTGACCAGTGGCGTAGCCCAGTCATTGGGGAGGGGGGGGCACCAGTCTTTAGTCTACACGATCACCGTTTTTAAACCTTTCTTTAGTCACGGCACCCTTTTAAGAGTTAGAAAGTTTCGCGCAACCCTAATCCAAACTTCATCAAAGAGGATTGTTTTCAATCCCTGGTAAACATAAACAAACGGGCAATTTTTTTTTCGAGGGGCATTAGGGCCGTGAGGGCCTTTTGCCCGAAAAATTCAATATCTGGATCTCAAATATTGCAAGCGAGCGAAAAAAGAATTGCACTTTTATTATTGCAAAAATTTATTGAGTCATCAATATACACTAGATAAAATGTAAAGTTATATATTCGGCAATCTCGTTGCCAGGAATCATCCCGTTTCATCAATTTTGCGAGAAGCGAAGCAAACGAGGGGGAAAAAACAACACTTTGTTATAGTATAAATTTAAGTTATACATGTATATAGAGACACAGTAATAAGGTTATATTCGGGCTTCGAATTTCATGCTGCCTGAATATCGTCATATCAGTAATGGGGATATTCATGGACCTGATGCCCGCGGGGCCCCCCCCCCCCCACCCCGTCAATACGCCACTGGATGTGACCTACTTGTGAAGTCTGATCTTGAAGTCATCAAAATGTCAATTAAATTTCTAATTAAATTCTCACCCACAAATCTCATATTACAAGGGCATTGAGACGGAAGACGTGATTTGATGAAGAAATGTACAAGCGAATACACAATCGCATGAGTGGGTTGCTTAACAAACAGTTATTTCCATTATGACATGTCCCTGATCGATTTTGGTTTGATCGCGTTGTTAAAACGAAGACAAAATTGTCGATTCCGTGTCCGTCTTTAAAAAGCATGGGAATTCGAAATTTCAGAAAGCGCTGTGTTCAATGATTGTGATGGTTATTTTACCTGACTGCTAAGAAAGCATAAATGCTTGTAAGTAAGCAACCAGACGGACGACGGCTTTAGGTCCTCTCCGAGGGACCTGGTAGTGAGGATTAATGCCTTACCAAAGGGCACTAGCGCATCGACTTGGTTTCGAACCCGGGTCACCGGATTACGAGACCACTGCTCTACCAACTAAGCTATCGCGCCTCCTTAACTGAGCTATCGCGCAGAGCTTTTTTTCAGTCATCAACCAGAAAATATACGATGGGGAGAAACTTAAGAGGTTTCATTTGTAATTATAAATATTGATTGGAAAAGGTTCGTTTAAATTGTAAAAGGCAGAGGAAGGCGTAGAGGAAAGACTCGAGGAAAGAGCTTGGGGAAATCATCTGCATGGAGGAGAACAAGGGCTTTCCGAAAAGTAGACAAGAGAGAGCTTGCAAAGAGTGCTGAAAACCAGAGAGGGGGATGGAGGGAGAAGATAAATAAAAATAGAGAGAGAGAGAGAGAGGGAGAGAGATCCGTGGATTCAACCACGCCGTCAACGTCTACGCGATCATCAATGAACGCTTCAGAGGAGGATATTTAAGGTTATTCCAAAACAGGAAGAAATTAAAATGATGTAATTGAAATACATGTGCTTGCTTTGTTTTGACATGGTGAAAGATTAATACATGTATTTTGTTTCATATTTAATAAGAAATGTGTGACTGTTACCACTGCAACGATCAATAAGACATCTAGTTTTTTCAAGGGATGGTCTTAAGACCATTTTGCCTTTACTTTATTCTCTCCTGTTGCAGAGTGATGTTTTGTTGCGTGGTGTTTTTTTCACCGATGACACACACACACACATGTACGTTACCTCAAAGCAACACGAGATGTCTAATCATCTTTTCAAAACTTTAATTAAAGTATATTAAAGACTTTACAAACTTACACCAGAAGTGGACTTCAATTGGACGGAGACAAAAAAGAAATCCTCATTTGCGCAAATCTGTATCGTTATGTTCTCTTCATAGCTTCGAATTTCGACCACATTACTATTCTTTCATTTGGCGATAATCATAAGTTTTTTTTTCTCTGATAAAAATTGTCGATGTTTAATCAAATCAAACTAATCTATATAAGACTAAATTATTATAATTATTATTATCAGTAACATTTTTATTATCTTCATATCATCCTCTTTACAATTATTACGTAAGTCAAGAGGACGATCTGAATAGTTTGTAATAATGTATTTCAAGAACCATGTGGTAGCTCGTTAAAATGTAAAAATACCAAATTGTTTTCTTTTACTTGAAACACTCAAAGTTTATCATTATCTCTGCATTTAATATTAAATTTGTACGCCTACATTTTGTATAATAAAATCTTTTGCACTCCTAGCTGAACCCCCACTCTCATGCTACACACAAGTAATATAAAACCGCACCAATTACAACTGCATTTGAAACGGGGGTAAATGTCAACGGCTTCGATATTGATATGCCAATATAATTATGGCGATTATAATCTTCAATAGGCAGTGACCGTGAAAACTAAAAATGCTTAATGAGGGTAGATTGATGTTTATCATCAGTGCTTAGTAGGGACAACTTGTAATCATTATAATTGCAACAAATAATAACCTTTTTGAGCGATTACGAATAGATTAACAATAAAGAAAAACCTTGTTTGAAGGTCAAGCTGACAGGGAGAACTCGTAAATGAAAACTGTACACAACAGTGGCGGATCCAGGGGGGGGGGGCCCTCCCCTAGAAAAAAAACATGTAAAAACACCCTTTTTGGGAAAAAAAAGAAGATGGGCCCCCACCCCTGGCGCTCAAGGTGGAGGGGGGTGGTGGTGAAAATGTTTTTTTCAATTTTTGAAGGCAAAAAAAAAAAGTTGTGCTCACCACCACTCGATCGCCACGTCGTCGAACCGTGCCGGCCTCGTCCTCGTCGATATCGTCGCGACGCGTTGTCAGCTAGCTAGGCGCAGGCGATACGTATACTGTACGTACGTACATACACGTACACAAATCATACATATTACCAAAGGGTCTCAACTCCGCTTCTGCATCCGTCCAGCCATGGGGAAATTTTGGAGTGTCAGAAGTGCACACTGCTTCCACTTTTCATGTATTAGCCTATGAAGTCGACAACTGTTTAGTGCACCAGCGAAATAGGGATTTTGGCCTGCGTAAAATATGCAACTCTTTCCCACTTGTTAGCATATTATAGCAATGAAAAAAAGACAATGCGCATGCGTTACTGTCGACAGAATCCTGGGGCCATATAATGGGGAACCTCTCACTGGTAAACTGAGAAAGACACCGATAACAATAACAGGCTATGGTGAAAAGAGTGTTATTGGACAAGTAGGGGTACATACACTGAGCTGTAACCACCAGGACAGACAAGCAAAGGCAGAATTCTTTGTGGTGAAGACTCCAAGACCTGCCATCCTTGGAGTTGTGCCTGGATCTTGGATTAGTAGTCTTGAATTGCAGCCTGATGGAGAGCCATGATAGTCCCATCAAAGACAGAAAGCATTTGAAGACTTTGTATCCCGACAGATTTGATGGAATCAGAAAATTTGATGGGGAATACCACATCGTGATCGACAAAGATGTGGCTCCTGTGATACATGCAGCTCGACGATGCCCGATAGGCATAAAGGATGACATCAAGAAAGAACTTGATGAGATGGAGAGTCTTGAAGTGATAGAAAGTGTCACTAAGCCAACAGACTGGGTATCAAGCTTGGCATACACCCAGAAGCCCAATGGAAGATGGAGAATTTGCCTTGACCCAAAAGACTTGAATAAGGCAATTAAGAGAAGCCATATGCCGATGCCAACCATTGAAGAAGTTCGGCACCAGTTTGAAGGAGCAACAGTGTTCAGTACCCTGGATACCAGACATGGATATTGGGCTATACAGCTAGATGACGAATCAAGCCATTTGACGACCTTCAATTGTCCCTTTGGTCGTTACCGTTTAAAAAAACTACCCTTTGGCTTGTGTGTTTCTCAGGACGTGTTCCAGCAACGAATGAACCAAATACTAGAGAAATGTCCTGGAGTCATAGGAATGGCCGATGACATAGCAGTCATTGGAAAGACGGCAGTGGAACATGACGCCAACTTACACAATCTGGTGCACGTCGCAAAGGAGCATGGACTCGTCCTGAACTGGAACAAATGCCACATCAAGCAAGACCGAGTGAGATTCTATGGCCTTGTCTTCAGCAAAGATGGAGTACAACCAGACCCACAAAAGACAGCAGCCATATCAGCCCTGAACGCACCACAGAACGTGACAGAACCCCGAGAGTTCCTAGGCATTGTGACCTACATGTCACCATTCATTCCGAGACTTGCTTCACTGACTGCACCACTTCGGGAACTTGTAAAGAAAGATGTGAAATATAGCTGGACTGAATCACATCAGAAGGTGTTTGAAACCATCAAAGATAATGATCTGCAAGGAGACCACACTTGCTTACTTTGATCCAAAGAAACCTGTTGTCCTAGAAGTAGACGCATCGATGAAAGGCATTGGAGCAGCCCTCACACAGGAAGGAAGACCAATAGCGTTTGCCTCAAAGTCCCTCACGGACACCGAGCAGCGATACGCCAACATTGAGAGGAGATGCTAGCAGTTGTATACGCATGTGAAAAGTTACACACGTTCGTCTTCGGCAGAAGTTTCATAATCCTCTCAGATCACAAACCACTCGAGATGATCACTCTCAAGAACCTTGGAGCTGCGCCCCCAAGACTACAAAGACTACTACTCAGACTCCAAGGGTATGACATGACAGTGAAATATAAACCTGGAAAGGAGATGCTTCTGTTTGATGCCATGTCAAGACTCAATCCTGAGTCTCCTGAAATGCACATGAAAGTTGACTTTGTAATGTTCTCAGACAAGAAGCTACAGGAGATTCGCACCGCAACATCAGATGATTGTGAACTTTGCATCCTGAGAGATGTAATCCTAGAGGGATGGCCAGAAGAAATTAGGCGGAAACTTGACAAAGGCCTGATCAAATACTGGCCATTCAGGGACGAGATGTCCATTGAAGACGGGATTATCCTGAAAGGTTCGAGAATTGTCATCCCCAAATGCCTGACAAAGGAATACCTGAACAAACTACATGAGGGACATCAAGGCATCATCAAATGCCAACTGAGAGCAAAGAGCTGTATCTTCTGGAATGGCATAAATCAAGAGATCGAGATGATGGTACAGAAATGTTCTGTATGTCAAGAATATGGGAACTCCCTGTCATCAGAGACTCTGCAACCACATGAAATTCCTATCAGACCTTGGCAATTTGTCACGACTGACCTCTTCACACTTGATGGAAGAGAGTACCTTCTTGTTGCTGATGTATACTCAAAGTATCCAATTGTAAAGCAGTTACCACAGCAAGCAACAAGTAACGCTGTCATCAGACTGCTTAAGGAAATCTTCTCTGAACACGGAACCCTGAAAGACTAATGAGCGACAATGGACCTCAATACAATAGTGCCATATTCGTAGAGTTTGCCAGAGACTGGAACTTCCAACATGTAACCTCCAGCCCGAGATACCCCCAATCCAATGGATTCATAGAGAGACAAGTACAAACTGTCAAGAACACCATGAAGAAAGCCAAGAGAGATAACATAGGCGTCAACAAGGCATTGCAATGCCTGAGAGCCACTCCATTGGACAGCCATCTACCATCTCCAGCGGAGCTGTTACTGGGAAGAAAGATCCAAACCAACATACCCACCAGAATTCGGAACCAGTCACCCCAAAAAGATGACAATCATCTACCAGAGACTGCAGACCAGGCAGGATGACCAGAAGAAGTACTTTGATGAGAAGCATTCTACCAACCTTCCCCCGCTACACAAAGGACAAGAAGTCAGAGTCCAGAATCAAGAGACTGGTAGATGGGACAGAGGAAAGATCACTAACAGGAGACCAGAACCAAGGTCATATGAAGTACAGACGTCATTATAGGTCACACTCTACGACGAAATCGCAGGCACATCAAACCAACCCAAGAGAGGGGCAGCATGCAACAAAACAATCAACATGCATATAGTGATAGAGACAATGGTGCACACGACCACCACAATCAAAATGCACAAACAGAACAAGCACAAACATCAAACACACCATCGAATGACCACCAACCATACACCACCAGATCAGGTCGTACTGTTAAGAAACCAGAGAGATACGATATGTAAATCATAGATATGGTTGGATTTTATTTAATTGTGTTTTATTTATTTTTTCTTAAACATTACAATGTTTTGAGTAGTTATAGATTTTAAAGAGACATTTATAGAATATGTCATGTATTTGATTTAAGTTTATTGCATTACGAAACAAGACGAAATTTAAAGTCTGATAGGGATAAAGTATTTTGATAATTAAACAAAACAATATCGCATTCAAAGGGAAAACAAGTGTGATAGAAATTTTGAAAAGGTTATTAAACAAAATAACCAAAACCAAAACAAAAGGAAGAATTTGTAAGTTCATATGTTAGCACAAGTTAATGTTCCTGAGCAAACAAGTTAATGTGAAGTTAAACTGTGTATGGATCCAAATATGATATTAGTTGAAAGATTTTCATTGAGAAGAGGGATTGTGATATGATGTCATTTATATCTATGTTCAATTAATGACCTACATCATATGCCCATGATTATTGATACCAAAGTTTGTAATGCGGCTTCACATACATGATCTAATAAATAGAACAAGTTGTTCTTAGTTGAGTTCTATAAAATCCAGCCTCATGAAGACTCTTATTGTAGATCTTAGTTCGTGTACAACACTTTACACGCATAGGATCATTATGTGGAATAAATGACAGCGTGCCTCCTTCGGGAATAATGTATCCTAAGGACCATCTAATTCAACGCTAAAATTTAGCAAACCGTTTATGGTATGAGATACTCGGTCACACACTGTAAACAAGAACACTAAGCATGGGCGTGAAAAACCCAAGAGTTCCGGGGGCTCCGTCCCCTGGATCACCACCGGGGCTTTGACCCTGGACCGCACGTCGTATAACGCTCGCTACGCTCTACTTGGACACTCAGATTTCAGTGTCCCCCCCAAAAAAAAACATATATATATATATATATATATATATATATATATATATAACGGATTGACGCCCTTGACACTAAGGACATATCATCGTTGCGGTAAATAATTGAAAGACTCGAAGCTCAACTGGGTCTCAAAGCTGAATTTCTTTCTCTGCCTTCATAACAAGATGCGAATTACAGTCATTATTTGGAACAATTACCGTGGTATTGATTGATTTGATTTGATTCATTTATTTATTCACGGTAAAAGCCCAGTTCAGCTGTTCGGCTGTTTTACAATGGGGCCGTGCATATACAATAAAATACAAAGTAGTCATAAGAACAAAACTATATATCACATAAAGAATAACGAAATAGTAGAATTACTGATGACACACCGTGTAGAGATAAAATTATATGAAATTCGTATGCATGCATGTATACGTAAATATAAAGTTTGTTATAAGTTGGCTTTAAAAACATATTGTAAAGAAATATCAAAGGATTATAACCATGACATAAATATGATGAAATATGCTGAAATATGATATAAATATACTATAATATAATAAAATATAGTGAAAATATAGTAAACATAGTTAAATTTATGTTTAAAAATGGATATAAATTAAATACGGGCTTACTAGGTATTGAAAACATTTATTAATACGATAAAATAGCATTGTCAAGTTGTATTTAGGCAAAACAACAAAAATGCAATTATATTTAAAATTTTAAACTTATATACAAGGGTAGTAAAAATTAGTAAAATATTATTAAAAATATATACATGTATATACAAATTAGTGTACCTTTCCATCCCACTATCACTTTCTGTAATAAAAAAAACGTTGGGGGGGGGGGCATCTAATGTTTTTCAGCAAATTGTCTAATCTTTGACGTATAGAATCCAAAGTAAACAAATGTATCGTTTTCTAGGTCAATATCTTGACAAAGGACGCTAAAAGCTGTCGGGTGTGAAATTAAATATACTCTAAATGATATCTCAAATACACTTTCATACTGCCCTTCATTACTTTCTTTCTGTCACGAAAACCTATTGACAGAGGCGGCCCTCCCGGTTATTCAGCAAATTGTCTAATCTTTGACGTATAGAATCCAAAATAATCAAATGTATCGTTTTCTAGGTCAATATCTTGACAAAGGACGCTAAAAGCTGTCGGGTGTGAAATTAAATATACCCTAAATGCTATCTCAAATACACTTTCATACTGCCCTTCATTACTTTCTTTCTGTCACGAAAACCTATTGACAGAGGCGGCCCTCCGGGGGGGGGGCACAGTGCCCTCCCACTTTTTCAAGCACCCGAAAAGTGCCCCTTTACATAGAAAAAGTGCACCTTTAATTTTGTAAGTTCCCTTTTACATAGGAATAGTGCCCCTTTCACTTTGACAAGTGCCCTATTAATTTGTAAAAGTGCCCCTTCCCCTTTTCAACTCTGATAAGTGCCTTTTTATTTGGACACGTGCACCTTTTCCTTCGACAAGTTCCCATTTTCCTTTGCAATAAGACATAGTGTCCATTTTCCATTCTCATAAGTGCCCTTTTTAATCTCTAGTAAGTGCCCTTTTCAGGTACGAGAAGTGCCTCTTTTCACTTTTGATAAGTACCCCCTTCACCTCTGATAATTGCCCTATTCAAATCTGAGAAGTGCCTCTTTTACTTTGACAAGTGCCACTTTTCCTTTGTAAGAAGTGCCCCTTCCCCTTTTAATAACTACCCCCATTTTAACTCGGATAAGCGCACCTTATATTTTCACATGTGCCCCTTTTCCTTTCTTATAAGTGCCCCTTTTCCTAATGATAAGTGCCCCATTAAAAAAGAGCCCTTTCCCTTTCTCATAAGTGCCTCTTCTCTGATAAATGACCCTTTTCAGGTACGAGAAGTTACTCCTTTTCACTTCAGATAAGTGCCCCCTTCACCTCCGATAAATGCCCCTTTAAAATCTGATCGGCGCCCATTTTTCTTCAACTAATGCACATTTTCCTTTATTTTAAGTGCCCCTTTTTATATCTGGTCATTGCCCCTTTTCAGGTGCGATAAGTGCCTCTTTTTAACTCTGATAATTTCCCTTTTACCAATGATACGTGCCCCTTTTCGTTTCTAATAACGGACCTTTCCCCTTTTCATAAATGCCCCTTTTCACCTCTTATAAATGCCCCTATCAAGGTCTGATGGGGCCCCTTTCCGTCGGCAAATGCCCATTCCCTATTCTCATGACTGACTTTTTCATCCCTGGTGAGTGCCCCTTTTTGAGGGTGTAAGAAGTGCCCCATTTTCACCTCTGATAATATTAATACTCTTTGTACTTTGACACATGCTCCTTTTCTTTTTTGATAAGTGTCCCCTTTTCCTCTCATCATTAAACGCGCCCCTAATTTCAAGCGACTAAGAGCAATTTCCCCAGAGCTCGCTGCTACGCTCGCACGCATCTACAATTGATATACCCATGTTACTTTTCAAAGGTCTTTTCATTCTTCTGTTATGAGAACGTGCTTATAACCCCATCAGGATTGGGTTTTTCCTCTTTATAAGATGTAATTTTCCTCGCTCGCTTCGCTCGCTCGCAAATAAATTATCAGACCATCACACCCAACTGCAAAGCATGATGCTTAAGCAATATCTTGTATGGTGTATAAAGTGAAACAAATATTGAAATCATCCCTGATAATGTAATCACAATGTAGGGGTATACCAATGTCTAAACAATTGTATATTTTCGCTTTGAGATTTCCCGTTGTAGGTGCCCTTTTTTTCCCAGAAAGTGCCCTTTTTTCTTGATGCCCCCCCCCCCTACTTTGGAAGTCACTCGGCCGCCCCTGCCTATTGAGTGGATTACAAAGCAATTGATTAACATTAACAAAAAAACTCTTATAGAATTATTTTGGATTTGTTGCATTGAAGTGTGTTAGCATTGTCACGTCATAAAGAAAGACGCGCGCACCAGTGATGTGCGCTTATGTGTTGGCTTTTTGTTATCCATTGTTGTTACGATAGGTTTAACGAGCGCAAGTACTATGTAATAGATGTCATAAACAATGTGCAGTGCAGTAGTCTGTCCATTATTGAACGCCGAAACAGTAACTAAACACTAACACAATTATAATTTAATGAAGATATTCATTACCACAATTTTGCCTGCCGTGGAATAAAAATGACTTGTGATGGTGACAGAAACATCATGAATGAAGTACCGTAAAGTCAATCCGATGGGGCTCATGAAAGTACGCATAAATTCCATGAAAATCATCGCCTACTGGAATAGGCACGGAGATAGGAGGCCAATAGTGAATAGTAATAGAACAAACATGTAAGTAATCATTCAAGTTTTACTTGAGATCATTAAAGAGGTCTATATTTATTCTATTTTTTATAGATGTGTTTTGTTTTTCCATTCATCGAATGGCCATTAAGGGCAAGTTAATTTTGTTCAGTCACAACAAAGAATATTAATTATTATGTCAACTATAAAGGACATAGCTAATAAGTAATTTTCTTTTGATGTTATTTTGTACGTTCATTTACCTTTTCAAAATTAAATTTCCTTAAACTGCAATAAATTGTATCAACTTTGGCACTTGGTACTTGGCTGGTTGGTCCTCCAAAATACTCGTCTGAGTTTTAACTGGAGTGGAAATCTTATTTCAAGGGCTGGAAAATACGTGAAAAAGTTTACCCAATTCAGAACTTGTTTCATAACAAGCGAAACAAGCATTGGGGCAAGGTTTGAAAACAGTTGAAACCAAAGTAAAGAAGCTTGTAGTATTGTTACCATTTTCCCTTTCGAATCATTGATTGTCTCCCCCCTCCTCCCTTCACTTTCTTGATCATTCTCTCTCTCTCTCTCTCTCTCTTTCTCCCTTCCCCTCTCTCTTTATTCCATCACATGCATACAGAGAAAACCGGAACGTGCAAACCCATCGCATCAATGACACCTCCCTAAGTCTGACTTCAAATGATATCATTTTTGGAAGCGGTTCACATGAAGATAGGCCTATCACAGGTATTACGGGGTTCGATGACGGAACGTCTGTTTGAAGCCAAAAGGACGTTAACTCATATACTTTTACACAGTGTAACGGCCCCTCTGGCTCTGAACTGATATTGTGTACACATGAACACTTTTCCATTTGTAACATGTTTAAAAAATAAAAGTGAGTACTTGTAGCAAATAAAAAAACAATATTTACTTTTCAGTAATATTATGATTACTGATCATAAGGAAGCAGTTCACATGAAGATATTGCAGGCAATATGGAATTTGATTGAGTCAGAAATATATCACACATGCATGAACGCGTTTGCTAAATTGAGTACTTGTACTACATAAAATTTCAAATTAATTTTGATTATTAATAATTATTTGGAAGCAGTTCACGTGAAGATATCGCAGGCAATGCGATATTTGATGATGAAATGTAAATATATGAAGCAGATATATTACACACAAGCACGTTTGCATTTGAAGATAAAATTGAGAGTATATACTGGTAACAAAAAAATAATAATTTCAATCAATTATGATTATTTAAAAGCAGTTCCCATGAAGATATCGCATGTAATCCAGGGTCGATGAGATCAGAAATATACATGTATATTATTAATTTACACATAAACATGAACGCATTTAAAGATGAAATTGAGTACTGCTGGCAGAAAAAGAGAACAAATTTAAGTTAAAGAATTGGATAATTAATGATATCATTATGAGCCTGTAATCATGAAGTTTAAGCATAATTCAACCTTCATCCAAATCAGAAAAGTTATAGTAAATCTTGTGAAAGTTTGAGATAAATTGGACACAACATTTTTTGTATTATGTAAGATTATTGGAAATCTTCCGTTGGAAATTCGGTCAGGATATGTTATGACATAGTTAGCCTCT